>CVRI01000048.1:1429518-1634319 GCA_900005825.1 Clunio marinus
TAAAAATGTGATGGGGGGGGAGCCGTTCTTCAAAATTGCCCTGAATATCTTCATTGGAGTATTTCAGCTGATCGTTGTGAGTGGCCAGAAATTGCTGACTGTAGGTTATCAGGAGAAACAACAACAGCATCTGATGGACAAACAACAACAGTTGAGTTGGAAGTCACCATAGTGACAGATGATGGGGAAACAACTTCAAACAGTTATGATCCAAGATGTCCACTTATTAATGATCCTTTAAATGTGATTCACTTGCCACATGAATACGATTGTTCATTATTCTATAAATGTGATTGGGGACGAGCCGTTCTTCAAAATTGCCCTGAATATCTTCATTGGAGTATTTCAGCTGATCGTTGTGAGTGGCCAGAAATTGCTGACTGTAGGTTATCAGGAGAAACAACAACAGCATCTGATGGTCAAACAACAACGGTTGAGTTGGAAGTCACCATAGTGACAGATGATGGGGAAACAATTTCAAACATTTGTGATCCAAGATGTCCCTTGAGAAATGAAGAAGGATCAAAAGTTGTTCACTTGCCACATGAATTCGACTGCACGCTGTTCTACAAGTGTGACTGGTGTCGTGCAATTCTTCATGAATGTCCAGCTGGTCTTTATTTTGATCCCTTTCTGAGCGTATGCAACTATCCTGAAGAAGTCGCTTGTAGATTTGTAGCAATTTAATATAATGACTGTTAAAATTGTTTACAATAAATTACGCTGATACGTGCTTTCCTTGATTCCGTCTGGGATCAAAATTGCTGATAAAAATTCCAAACAATTGTAAACAAATTTGATATGCAATAAAGTAATTAGTGTAAAATATTTTCTTATCAATTTAATTACTTGATAATGTCTAATAAGGTTTGAATTCCATACAGGGGGTTTTCGTATTCAGAGCTTAAAACTTTTTCTTGATTAAATATTTACAACTTAACATGAACTACTTGGAAAACAAAATCAATCTCGATCCCTGATTGAAATTGAGAAGAAATAAAACCTTGTAGATAAAAAATCATGTGTCGAGAAAACTGTTCAGAAAAATTTTTGACTGACATATTAAATTATATTTGTCGTCTAAGCTATCTAAAATCTTTTTTTTTGCTTTTCTGATGGTTAGAAAGACTCACAACGGTGTTTATAAATTTATTTTTATCGTGATGATTTCACTTTTTGTCACCAAACAAGTAAAATAAATTTAAAAAGATTCTAAGGGGAAATCGAATTTTTCTATCTTCTATGATGGATAATGAAGACAACTCACATCACGTTTGTCACAAAAACCATGTTGTGCTGTTCATGCTCCAACTTTCCTATAAGATAAATGACAGATTGATAATGAAGGGAAACTGCTGTCGATTAAATATAAGGAAAAATTCTATGAAAAACTTAAAGTTATTTTTCTTTTTAACTTTAAATCTCATACCTAAATGGATTGAAAATTTTGTGCTAATGGATTCATTAATGGTCGTTTTGATAAGCACAAAGTAAGAGGAAATCATGAGAAATTTTCAATAACATTAATTAAAATACTAAAATACTTAAAGTTCATCGTTGAAATTGCAAGGAAATATTGTTAATAATTTATTTAAGTTAAGAGATTGACGTTAGCAACGATTCTGTTTAAAAATAGACATCGAAATAAAATTATGTTCTCTTATTTCCAATTATAATGTTTCAGAATTAAAACAAACCTTTTGCAATGACGAGGACATAACGTAATGATTTCTCGGGAATTCAGGGAATCAATTAATTTTTTAAAAAAAGATGTTCCATGAGGATATTAATAGAACACAATCTCAGATCTCTATTTCATATTTAAACATCTAAAGAGAATAAATATTATTCATAAGAAATTATCTAGCGGATTGCGAACCATTCATGCCAAACGAAGCTCATTAGTTCTAATATTCTTTGAATTTCTAATTTATTGCTAGATAATGCGATATTAGATCATCTATCAGAAAGTCATGTTTCATCTGTAGTTACAACGAAGATTAATATCTTAGAATGATTGTTAAGAAATCAAATATTGGAAATCAATGCGTAAGATGTTTAGTCGAAACATCACCATGATATTAAGATACTTAAATAAAGGCTTCCTCATTAATCTTGGCAATCACGCATTCAAATGGAACGAACCACATTGATAAATACAACAAATGCCAATTAGTAAAACTCGCATTGCTGGAGAATTATAGAATAAATTGCTTTTTTTGAAATCAATCATCAGTTGTCAATTTGATCTGGTGTGGATTTATGCAACGATGAAAAGTATTAGATATTCGAAAATTTATGCCTCCATCCATCAATAGCTTACTTATTCATTTTAAATTAAGGAATAATCTATCAATTCTCGTTATGCATTTTCAGAACCCTTAATATTTGCTTGATTCATCAATTTCAACAAGGATTCATTGATTGAAATGATTACTGTCCCGAACATCAATATTGAAGATTCAATTGGGTAAGCTCAGAAGAAGACTTTCCATTCCCAAGCGTCATTTGATTAATTCATCCGATCGATTTCTTTTTCCATTTCCGATGGAAAAGGAAGATTGATTTCGACTTGTGGAAATGGAAATATCTTATGATTAAATGTGGAAATCTCTAAAAAGAAATAATAATGAAGTTGAAGAAGGTGTCGCTAATTTAATTTACAAAAAAATTGAAAATAGATTTTGATTTGAACGAAATTCTGCTAAATGAATGAAGGAAAGAAAAGCTATAAAAAGCTTTTCAGTCAATCAATTTTTACCGAAAAGGAAGATTTGAGAAATGTCGTTGAATTGATTCATAAGAACTCAATGCATAAAGTGCCATGGTTATCACTGAGCTAGGTCTGAAAGAATTTATTTCAAGTCACCAACATTTTATGCAAATTTTATGTTAATCAAGTGGAAAGGAAATGAAGAAAAAGACTAGAAATTTGAAGATGAAAGGTAGCAATTGTGTGAAATCTGCGTGGAATTTCATATTTCCCTTTAAGGATATTGGGGGCGGATATAACAGGAAATATCCGCTTATTCGTAGTCAAGATGAGTATTCTGTTGTTGCCGATGGTGACTTCAAATTACATTGAATTTTTATTAAGACATTTATTGTTATAGGAAACGGCAAAGGAAGTGTGTAGGTAGTTCAATTCGTTCCGAAAAAGATTATGTCGGCAACATCACTGACAAATGTTTCTTCAATAAATTTCCCGCAATATTTAGACGCAAATTTCTAAACACTTTTCATTGAATAACTTTCGTGAAACCCCGAAAGAGAAAATTTCTTGTCTTAAGTTTTTGTATCGTAACGAATTTGCATTGAATTATTCCATCAGCTGTTGTACTCGACAATCCTAAAATAACACAAGATCGAACGAAACAAAATCTCGATGACTTAATGAAAACTGAACGTCGTTTTAGAGCTATGTGAAGGAATTCAGATCGTGTCGCGGTCTTCTTGAATAGACTTCGAAGTGACGTTAATTTGGAAATTCGTTGGGGAAAATCAGGAAATCCCATTAATCTCTTCTTTTTAATATTTTCCGAACGTTGTATCTGAACTTACTCAACCTTAGCAACAATGTTCATGCTTTCGATTGCCTTTTTAGCGGCTAATGTTAAGAGCATTCGGATCTGTGAAAAATGGCTTTGCTTTCTTAATTTCCACACAAAGTATGCTAAAAGATTTCACAAAGCTCTTTCTGGATATTTATGTTGAATCATTCCATTTCTGGGCTTTTTTTCTTACAAGCAGAAGATAAATTGATTTCATAGAATGAAATTCATATTTATGATACGTCCGCCCTTGAACTTCAATAGTTGTAAAAGGTTTGCCTGTAAACGCATATGAAGGGTTGAAATTCCTTCTCTTAACTTTGAAGGTCTTTTTCCTGACCAATATATCTAAATGTGACATAAAATATTCTTTGATGCAAATTTATTACATATTTGAATTTGTGAATTTCATATTTCCACTCGTTTTTATTACTTTTCAATCAAAAGCTTTTATTGGTGAGCTTACTGCATTCAAGCTTGAATAATTTGTTTGAAAAGCTGTGATGATGAATTTAATTTCATTTATACAATGGATTAAATGATGGAATGAAATAAAAACTCATCATTCGTCGCCGTCACGTTCTTGCACTCGATGAGAAGTTCTTTCTTTCTTTCTTCTTTCCAGATTCTATTTAAAATGTATTGCATTCTATTAGTTGCACAGTTTTTCATCTCATTTCATCACATTTGCGAGCTCATCGAAATGAATTCTTAATTCTCCACAAAACCCATTGCAATGGAGAACTTAATTCTATGCAGATGGTTCGCCAAGAAATTATTCGAATAAATGAGAAAGTCTCACAAATTTTGTAACGAAACTTTAAGATCTTCAGAAGAATTATAATAAATTAATATTTATGTAAACCTTGAAAAGAATTTTAAATATGAAGAAAACAGAAATGAAAAAGTCTCATCAACCAAAGTCTTAATAAATTAATATTTATGTAAACCGTGAAAAGAATTTTAAATATGAAGAAAACAGAAATGAAAAAGTCTCATCAACCGTTTAAAGTTGCTGGCAAACTTCAACTTCAAAAAAGAATCTTTTGGAATTCATTCGATTGGAAAGAATTTTTTTTCAATTTCCGATTTAAATATTTTTGACTTTTCTTTTAAGTTGTTTTGTTCCTATTAAAGTGATGCTTGCAATGTTCTTTCATTTATTCACTTCAAAAACTTTCACCACGACATGCGCCATAAAACTTTCGAACTGATGATCGAAAAATTTGTTTATTTTTTAAAAATTTACCAAAATCTTCAGTCTCTTCATACAAACTCACAAAGGTGCGCTTTTTATGTTTCCTGCTGGTCAAAAGGTCTGATTACATCAGGAAGTTTGTCCATCGCTATTTCCTTCCTACATCAAATAAATTAAATGTTCGGACCTAAAGATCATTCATGAGCGGTTCTTAGAATCTCGTTAGGATTTCTTTAGTTTCGCGCTTGGCTTAACAAGTAAATCCTTATTTTATTTTATGACATTAATCATGAAAGATTTGAAATGACAATCCAACGCTCTTGGAAACCACAATTTCAAACAAAGAAATTTTTCGTTTGGCTTTGAGAATCTTTCATAATGTATCCATAAGAAAAAGAACTGATTGAGACATTCTCTCAAGGGATGAAATTAAGCGAAGATTTCGTGACATTAAAAGGTCTCGTAATATTGTAAGCAACGAATGCCTTTAGGATTAAAGCTAAAGCTTCAAGGCATTGAAGACTAAGAAGAAGAAGCCAATTTAGCAAAACCAATCCTTAATTCTTTCTCGTCACTAAACTATCATAAACAAAGGAAAACATTTTCGTATCGAACCCATCTAAATATTTCAAAACAAGAGGATGGACATCACTACGATAACATAAATAAATCGATAAGAAACTTTTGACCCTTTATGGAAGTTCATTGAAATTTTGTTCGAGAGGCTTGTTGAAATATAAATGTAATGGTTGATATAAGACGTGGAGAACAATGTAAATTGAAAGGATGTCATACAAAGAAAATTGCAGAAGGTTGATTTTGTTACTCAATAAAAAGTATTTTTATTGTAAATGTAAAAAATGTTATCTACATATTCAAGAAAACAATTTCTGCTCGCAGATATTTGACTAAATTCAATTTTCAGCATTGAATCATTAAATCAATAAACACAAGACTCGAATTGTCGCCTTCTCACAATTCTACCTTGACGACAACATCCTTTTAATGAGACAGAAGCTTTTATTATCTCAAAATGTGTTTTCGCTTATCAATCATGATAATGACTGAAATCGTTATGATGATTCATCGCAAAGAGATTTTCTTTATGAACCTAAATCGATGTGTTAATCTCCTGAGGGGAAAATAATATGAGATTCCTGTTCAAGTGAAACATGCGAGAAATATTATTGATCACCTTCGTTGTATCATATCTTATACGCTTCACGATAAAAGTGGATTACAGTTAAATCCTTTTATCGACCTGACGCTTTGTCTGAAGGCGAATATTTAACGTAAGAAGATGAAGAAATCATTGAATGTGAGTACATAAATTCACCTCACTCTTGATTAAAATTTCATTGAGCTAGTTGGTGAAATAAGATTTTTCCAACCACATAAAGGCAACACTCGTATTAAGGTGGAGCCTTAGAAGATATCTTTGAATTGAATGATCTTTGAACCGCTCTTTGAGATTGAAAATGGAAGGAAACCTTTTTCACTTTTACACTTGAGGTCAATCGCAAAGCCTCTCAGTGTATGTGTGAAGTTAAATTTACTCTGAAAAGCATTTCACTGATGATTGGCGAAAACTTCAAACTTCCACTCGTTTATCCTTTACTGAAAAGTTTCAAAATTCATGGTTAATAACAGAGCAAGTTTATTTTATAATAAATTCAGCAAATGAATGCGATGAAAAGATATAACGCTTGAGGGTTTCTCCAATGGACCACAATAAATCTCTCGCAATCAAAATAAATTTTATTAAAAGCCCACACAAGCTCCAATTTTTGTGTTTGTCGACAAATTGCGATTTAAACATAAAATTTATTAACGATGAGCGCGTTTTTTATCTGACAACGCATTTCCATTGCAATGAAATCTAAAAGTATTAATAATTTATTTTGCTATGAAAATTATTGAATTTAATAAAATGAAAAGTGCTGAAATATTTAGTGACTTCATTTTTTAATGCGCAATGTTTTGCCATCTCATGAATGAAGTAATGTCATCATATAGTATAAAAGCTCCTCTACTAAAACGAAAGGCAACAAAAGCACGTGGAAAGGACATCAAAAGGGAACAAACATAAAATTTCTTCTTTTCTTCTTCATCTTGAGTGTCACATATAAGATAAACAACGATGAATGTACGTGAAATAATATGAAACTGTGTTAAGAGCTTCCCAGCATGCACTAAGAGGAAGTCTTTTTGTATAAAAGGGATGTGTCGGGGCATTTTCCAACTTCATTAAATATAGCTCAGTCTTACTTACATAGAGACTTGTAATTCAAAAGTTTCTTACTTAAAACTTCTTTTATTAAACTATATAAGAAATGCTTCATCATTAAACTTTAAGTAAGCGGATGAACTCTAAGGAAATCACAAATTGTGATGAGAATATTATTCTAGTTTCAATTTCCTTATCCTTCTCGAACTACAACTTTCCATTGGGATTTAAAATATTCTGGTTTTGATACTTTGTACATGCAAACAATTTTAAATGAAAAAAAAAACAATTTGTAAAGCAAGCAAATTTTATTTTATTAACACGAAACAGAAAAAAGTTGAAATAGTTGGTAGGAAGTGTGAATATTTTTATAATAAAATTCACTAACTAAAGTTTGTTTCTCCTTTTTTTATTGTCATATTTAACTGAATATTTACAACAATCATTTTCTTTCTATTGTTTTGTTTTGTTATGCAAATAAAGGAAAAAATTTCTTAATGAAACTGAACTCGACTACACTTGAAAAACTTACTTTCATTTATTGTAAGATATAACAATTCAGTGAATTGCCGTAAACAGTCGCGCTTTAATATTGAATAAGAACGATACTTTTGAAACTTTTGCCAACAAAAATAAGTTTTTGTTACCATAGAAAGTTTTTCCTTCCCTATGGGTTAATTTGTGGAACTTAAACTGAAGCAATCATCTGTTGTTAATAATTTAAATTAAGATAGATATAACAACGATAATTTAGAATGTATGCTTTTCTCAACAACTGTTTTCATTTGAGATTTACAATTGACTTGATTTAACATGTTCATCTGCGTATGATGATAGCAGAAGTTCATTGAATCAAAGTGATGTAAACGATGCTATGGAATTAATTAAACATTTAAAACAGCATGCCTTTTAATGTTACCTCATCCATGCACAGCCCAATGTTCCTTAAGATATAAATTCAGTCTGTAAACATAAAAGAGAATTAATTTAAAATTTCCATTATGACATGAAGTGGTTTGAAATTATTTACGACTTGTGCAAACGAATTGTTGCCTAAAAACTGCCGCGTTTATTCTATTTTCCTGCGTCAACATTTTCTGCTATTTATTTGGGGATCGGAGTTTCTTCACGCTTCTTATTTTCCTCCGTATTAATTTTCATTTAACAAAAAAAGCTCTCTAGAGAAAACAGACTTCGATATGCTTTATGTTTATTTCACTTTTCATAAAAAGAATGAAACGATCTTATATACAATATCAAAGAGTTTTTTATTTATTTGATTTGTGACTCGTTTTCTTTAAGGAACAAAACACATAAAATCGTTTATGAGCAGCTATTTTTGTATTTTTCAAACGACTTCTCTTTCTTTTAATCCGTTATGATGTTATCATAAGCACTCGTGGAACTGAGGATTGATGCTTCGAGATAACATCATGATTCATGATACATAAAATTACGAACAGAGAAGAAGAAAAAACATTTTTCCCCGAAGACAAGAAACCGAGCACTAAAAATTTAATTTTTATATTTATGAGTTTCAAGATTCTCCTTTCAAATACAAATTCGAATTCTAGCTTTCCAATTGTAATGTATATATTATGGTGAAGATTTGAAATAAAGATTTAGATACCGGATAGAAGTACGTAACACAGCAGGGAATTTATGATTTTGACATCATGAAAATTTACAAATAAATATGAAATCGTTCTTACATTTCCTTGCGTTGTGCTTCTTAAGCTATTGAAACAATTTCTTCTCATGAAATTTACATCAACTGTGAAATATGTCAAAATTTTTGATATCTTAAAGCATCTCTTCTTGGTTGTATTCATTAAGAAATCTACTAGAAATGAATTTTGTTAAAAATGTGATTTCCGGAAATTTGGAATCTCCGAACGATGTTTCAATTAAATTTAGCTAAATGAAAATTGAAAAAATATTTGCGCATTTTCATTTCAGGTATGAAATTTTGACACAAGTTTTGTACTGGTAGGTATTTCAGAATGTCTTTTTAATGAAAATATTAAAGCGAATTTTTGTCATGCGTTAAAATTGAAGAAATATGAAGGAACGAGAATGAAGACAAATGGATGTAAAGCCAGTATGACATAGCTAACGAGCCGTATCGCCATCATAAATCATCATCGAAGCCTTTCATTCTCTACTTATTTTCATTAAATATTCAAGTTTCATCATCTTCACGGCTTCTTCCCTCATTAAACAATCAAAAATAGATCATCACTTATCGCGAAATAATTTTTCATTGTGATTCATGCGTTGAATTCACGATGTGAATTCTGAAAATTTATCTCAAATCGAAAGCTTCCTTCATATAATTTGTTAAGAATAATTTATAACTTTAAGCTGTATTAGTCAACCCCTTGAGATGAACATCATCAACATGACATTCTTGTGTCTTAAGATTCACCGCAATCTTTTCTTAGAAGGAATCGGCATAAACATGGAACATGGCAGATTCCAGCTTGTGAAAAAGCAAAATTTTTGATTAATGCTCTTTCACTGACATATGCTGTGAACATGAAATGTGTACAAAAATCCTAGATAGAATCTTATTCTTCCCTATGACACCCATAACCGGATGTTTATCTTTCTTAACATAGCACAAAAATGCCAGTAAAATGAATGTCAGTTTTTGTTACGAAATGTCAAAGAAGTAATTTGTGATTTCCCTTTGTTTGTTTAGCACGTCTCGAATAAGCATCATCTTAGAGCCAAAAACAATAAAGGATTGACGCGCAAGTAGATAGTTAACTTTTGTCTCCATCAAAAATAAAACAACAACAACTATCAAAGAGTCGTCACAGCTAAGGTCAGTCCGAAGATAATTAAATTTAATGACATTATTAGCTTTATCTAACCCTCTTAAAGTCTTTCGAAGTAAAAGTCTGTTCATTTTCTCAATGTTGCTTCATGATTGCCTCAGTTTAATTTCCTTAGATGACTGGAGACATTAATTAAATGAACGCAATTGCTGTTCTTCTATGAAAAAAGCGGAATTTAACGGTCATTTAAAAAGGAAAGCATCTTGAAATTTTATTGAGTTCGCTTGATTGTTATTATGACGTTATTTAAATATTTCCTTTATCTTCAATCATAAGTGACGTAAATCTACCAGGTCTGTGGTTATTAAGGATCATGTGAAATTAGTAATATTTTATAATTAAATCAACCTTCGCGTTTAAATAAAAATTTCTCATACGTACACATAAAACTTTGACTAAGTTTACTCTTGATTGATGAACATTTTTCAACCATTTAAAGTGGACTTAGTTTAATTATTCATTGCTAACCTATTACTGTTCATGAGAATTCTTGTTTATAAAGGATGTTCCGTTTGCTTTATTGAATATTTAACTTAATTTTAAAAGCATTGAAATATTAAGCAAGATGGAAACTTAAGTAATTAAGAAAATAATTTCATAATTACCTATAATTGTTTAAATTATCAAAAGATTTCGGATTTCATAAGTCTTCAATTGAATATTATGTTGTATGTCAAAGTTTATTGGAAAGTACATAGTTCAAAACTCAGACCTCCCTTCACACATTATTTTCAAAGATAATCAATAACTGTCGTTGTCAGATTACTAACTAACCAGAAACCATGGCGTTCAACTTTCTCTTAGAATTTCAAACAACTTCTAACTAACTAAATACGCAAAACTTTCACATCCACTTTTGCCAATTGATGTGAGAATAAATATTCTGTCCAATTTATGAGAAAAATGTTTTCTCTTCCTCTTTGATTCACTCCCACGACAATCCGTACCGACTTCTATTGTTATGGTGTTTCACCATGAAAGCTTTCATAACACATGTGCTTTGTATTTGCTTAATTCATCACGCTTCTCGAAATCACGTTGTTTATTTATTTATTCTACTTTTTTTTGTGTGATGAAAGCGAGTCAGTTTTTGTTATCAAAAATGCGCAGATGAATCGAATAAATGTGAGTGAACAACAGAAAGCAAAGTTCATTAACGTAAGTATTTGACACGAGGCAAGTTTAAAAGTGGAAAATTCTGATTCATTCAAACCTATTCTTGACTAAAGTTTAAGTTTCTAACATGGAAATGAAACTGCCGCAAGCGTTTGGTTGTTTTTTCTACACTTTTGCAACCATAACACTTATTAATCAAATTACCAAAAGCTTTACCTGTAAAAGCAGATCAGGTTTCAAACATATTTTATTTATCAAGGATGTATGTATAGCAACTGTTCGTTCTGCTCTATTTCCAATGAGATATTTAATGAAGCGTTTGGATTTGGAAAAGTAAAATTGGGATGAAGAAAGGTAACGTTAAACTTCAACTGTTTTGCTCTGAGATCTAAACTAAGTATTAATTAGCAATTTCCTTGGCATTCCTGCAACCATGGTTAAAGATTCAAATTAAGAAAAAAAATTCTTGTTTTATTTTCTATTATTAAATTTCTCGTCTAATTGTGACGTGGAAAGAGATATTTATGCAGCTTCATTAGCTTATGTATTTAATTAGAGTTAAAAATAAAAAAAAACATCAATTAAAAGTTCTTTCATTGTCCAGGCATAAGATTTTTATAATTAATTAAAAAAATCTGAAACAGATTTGAGTTCCTTTAAAACTGTTTAGTAACGAAATAAGTTTGCAAACAGTCTACTTGCAATTAAAATTAAATAATTACGTGGAAATGTGTGTCACAACAGCAATTTGCTTTTTGTAAATATAAAATTCGTTAATTAACTCATTCAGCTTGACACCAACTTCTCTTATAGCAATGTCAATTAGTTAAATGAGACGTTGAATAATGAAATTCTATCAGAAACAGTGAATGAAAAGGCCATGACTTTTTCATCAATATCATACGATTTTTATGCTTCATCAATTTAAATTTATTGTCATCTTAACTCACATAATAGATTTGCCGTCGACTTGAAAGAAAGAACATAAAACAAAGGATTTCAAATATAGGATTTCCCTTTCAAGATTATTTTAAAATGCTTTCAGGAATAAACAACATAACGAAACAAAAAGAAATTTCATATGTAGATGTTTTTCGGTAAAACGTTTATGTCTCAATTCACTTATTTTTGTTTTAAATATATCGAAATGTCAGACTCAATTCATCTAGATCTCATGTTCAAACGTTTACGTAAAGGAAAAAAAGGCAATGAAAGAAAATGATCTGTTTGCTTAAGACGAAAATTCTACTTAAATGTCAATTTAAGTCTTGGAAACATTTTATTTTCTAAATATTTTGATAGAAAAACTTTTCGTGCGAAGTGTTGTGGATTGAAATGAATTTTGTGGATATTTTTTTAACTTCGCATTTCAACTTAACGATGTTTATTTTGTGAGACATTTACGCTTCTATTTTTCATTTCCAATTGATATATTTAGGTGTAGTCCATGACATGATGGTGAATGTATGAAAGACTGGAGTTTGATAAGCGATTCATACCCGTTAAGGTCATTTGAAGCGTGAAAATGACAAGGGAAAGTTAAGGGACGTTGAACCTTGCGTTTTCAAATTTTCCCATCCATAAATTCGTCACGTATTATCAATAAATATTTCTTGCACTATTCGAATAGTTTTCCCATTTTTTTCCTTGTCATTTTCTCCAATAAAGTTTTCATAACTTTCTTTCATAAGAACTCATATGAAACATGTATAAAGTTAGACTTTAACAACTTACGACTTCAATCGGTTTAAGATTTTTCCCTAGGTAATAATTCCGATTGGTAAAATTATCAAAATTTCCTAAATCGTGATCATAAAGAGAAAAAAAAGTTCATGCAACTGCCAAGACTCGTCTTTAAAGATTTCATACAATAAAATAAATCCCAACACGATTCAAATAAATAAAAAATAATTTGAGAGCTTTAACTGGAGCTGCCAACATTTTAAAGGGTAGCTGAACATTGATGATAACGAAATTGATGCCAAAAATAAATTTGTCTTAACCCAAATCAAAGGAAATGAAAGAAAATGGAACAGTTTTATCATTTAAAAAGAAAATTCTTTAAATTTCTATTTTTCTTGGAAAATATTTGTCTAATGAAAAAGTTTTATTGAAAAATTATTCGAGATTCAAAAAATTTAATTTCTTTTCTAACATCTTGTCAGAACAGTTGACAATAAATCCTGTTATTAAACGGTAAACATTTAACATAAGAATGAAGTGAAATTGCTAAACAAGCCTTAAAGTCAAAATTAAACAAAAAATTAATCTAATTCTTAAATGTCACTGCAAAATCACTTTTGTCTCTTTAAAACTTTTCGTCTCATACTCATTTTTAATGCTTGGATATTCAGATAAGCTTTTAAGGGCAATTTTCATTTTCTCGTTTCTTATACTGCATGATGATGAAAAAAATAAATTAAGGAGAAAAAAAGCTAAAAGAATGAGGATTAAAATGAAGATTATGATACGAGGCAGTTGATAGTTTTAAGACTTCAAGTGGAATGCAAAATTCAATTTTAAAAAGAAATTTTTATAAATTTAATTGAAAAGTTTAATTGAAAGTCGTCTGTTTGAATAATTTATTTCAATATTTTTTGCATAAGTCAACAGAAAAATATATGAATTTGACCTTAAAGAAGAAGTTCCTTGTCTAAAACCTGATATTTATTTCAATAAATTGTGTTTGCACAAGCATCCTTAGCAAACAGAGAGACATTTAGATATATTTTAATCATTATGATTATGAATTTTTGGAGATAAATATCATTAAAACGTTTCCGAAAATTTGATGTTTATTCGAATTTATTATAAAGTTTCTTTATAAAGTGGAAGTCAGGGTTTTATAAATATTTTTCTCTATTCAAAAGACACCATTTAAAAGTATTAATTAGTTTTAATCAAAATTTTTACTTTGAAGTCTTTAAAAAATAAATTACGGCGTTAGGATATTTCATGAAAATTCAATTATAATTAACAACGAAGAAGAAAGCTCTCAAATTTTGACATTATTTGACATTTGCATTTAATTAATATTAAAAATTCTGTAATTAAGATGAAAGTCGCTTAATCACAAAAAATGTTAACAATTAAATGAAAGATTATTTGCTATGTGAACCGTGGTCGAAACAGATTTAATGTTTAACAATTAATTAGCGTAGCACTTATTGCTACATTGTATCGATACAAAATAAAGCTTTGAGGATACATAAAAAAATTACAATCCCCCAATAATTCCAAGAGACTATTTCTAATTAAGAATGATAATTTTTCTTTTTTTTCTTAAAGTTTTATCGCATTTTTATTGAATTTCATAGCTTAAATTAATTCAATTTAATCTGTATCCATATCTTGTTCTTCTTCACATCTTAATGAGGCACCCATTTCAACGTCGCGAGTCTTTCCGGCTTGCAATTCGCGTCTAATTTCCGGAGTTATTCTTGGATGGCTCTTTTTACGTAAAAGTTGAAGTAAAGCTTCTTTCTGTTCAGACGAAACGTCATTCTTGTAACGTTGAACAAAAGATAAAAGCGCTTGATGCCAAAGTGTTGGAAGCTCACGTGAATCATTTTCAAAACGAAGGAAATGAAAAACGGCGCCATCAATTACTCGATAAGGAAGTGCATATCGCTTATCGAGAAATATTCTAATAAATATTGAATTTGCACCTGAGTATTCCATTTCACAAATCTTTAACAGACATGCAGCAGCATGAAGAACAGGAATAGCTGTTTTACTGATGATACTTCCGAAAATGATCGCTTCTCGAAGTGTGCAGTCACCAGCTTCAAGAAGGGGAAGAATTATTCCCTTGAAGAATGCTGCAGGCTTATACAAAGCTTTCCTTAATGACCGATACAAAAACGCATTTAGTTTGTTGAATTCAGCAAGATCATCACGAACACGAGGAAGGAGAACAAGATTGTAGAATCGTTGAGTCATGGATACTGTAAGACCAGTAACGAAAATTTTTGTGCCCTCATACATTGCAGCTGAGGACCAATTATGAGGCTCTGTTAAAAATAATATCTGCTCCCAATTCTTTAATTTCGGAATAATTTTGAAGGCTTTTGGAACTTTCCCGCTTCTGTATCTCTTCATGACATCGCGAACACCTTCATACATTTCCTTCACGCGAGGATCGATTTCATCCAATGCAAGTGATCCATTGTCTGAAAACTGTGTTTGTATTTCTGTTTTACGTTCAGCAATCTTTTCAAGAATGATATCAGCAAGTGTTCGGGTTTTCGGTCCATCTCTGTAAAAAGATATTAAATAAATATACAAAAAAAAAATTTAGAAATTGTCATTCTTACTTATTTTGAAACATTTGTAGCGCTTGTTCATCCTCAGCATTAATTTTCAAGTCATCGAAGAAATCATGTTCATTATATTCTTCTTTTTCATTATCAAATTTATCAGAATCGGATTCACTGTCGCTGTGTTGATAAATTGGCTTTTTCACATTAATTCCGCTGTTTGATGCTTCTCCTGGTGTCGGACCAAATTCTTGTGCAAGTTCAAGACGTTGTTTTTGTGCAACTTTAAGAATACGTTGGGTTGTCCTGGAATCAATGTAGGATTCATCTTCATCATCACTTCTCAAACGAATTTTTCCCAACTTTTTACTTTTACTTTTTGCTACGCGACCCTCATTTATTTGATCTTCAAAACCTTGAGAAAATCCAAAATTTGTTCTAATCTTGTTAGTTTTCTTTGATTTTCCCATTTTAATAGATTTTCTTGAACTTGATTTTGTTTTGAAAGTTTTTTAAATACCTAATCAAAACAAAAAAACGTGTTGAAGGAATAGAAATTCAATAAAGCTCGAATTGAATTTATTGTTTCCGACTGACCATAAATTTTATTAAATGCATCGAAGTTCAAAATATATTTAAAATCTCAGAATCCGTTAAATATGGCAATATTCCCATTTGGCATTAATAAAGTCAGATAACTGTAAAAAATAATTAAAAAATTAATGATTTAAAACGAGGCGATAAAAGAAAATTCATTTCGAACATATATTTAAATTCACGTGCTCTCATTACAGGCAATAATTTATGAAAATGATTTAATATAAAATAGTCTCATGAATGTTTTCTTTAAATGATACCGAACGATGAATAGAAATTTTAACATTCCTTAATAATAAATCGAACATTAATTTTGTTTTTAATTTCAATTGCGAATGTATGTTTACATGTTAAACGATAAATTCTTAAATTTAAAGAAAGAGTTAAAATATTTCCAGTTATTATCATTGGAATAATGTTGTAACATATTTCATAAGTAACATTAATATTGTTGTAATTTTTATTTTTCTTATCTAATATTATTTCTCCATCTCCGTCACAATGTTTAAGGTGCGAAAATTTTCTCAACTGAAACTGGATAAATGACAAAAAGCGAGTTTTTTACGACGTGACAATATATCAAAAACAATTTCATTCATTTACAAATCATGGTGATAAAATTTCTTATCATTTCTTCTTGTTAATCATTCACAATCCGAAATCATCAACGAATTTCGAGTGATCTAAATTTAAAAACGTTAAAATATGAACCCGTTGTGAGTCAGTCTCAATGAAAAAGTGGTGCGTGCCGCTCAATCATTAACATTGACGACCTTTCTTATCGGGGCCATAGATTCATCATGTGGAGTACAAAACATGAATCTTTCTAATCGTTTCCATATATTATTGTGATAAGAAATATAAATAAATTGTTTTCTTAGTATGTGGGAGGGAATTATTCATTATCAATTTAACGATTATCTAAAATGAAATAAGAAAGAAAAACAAAAAGGGAAAAACTTTAGCTCAGTTAAATGTCCAGAAAGTTTGCCTCTTGGCAGCTTTAGAAAGTTCAGTAACGATTTCTACTTAATTCCGACTGCACTGCATTTCTTGCCAGATCAGCTCCAGCTTGTTGAACAGTTTGATTACGGAAGAATTCTCGTTGAAACTCTTGTACACCTTTATCCATGCTAGCTCCACTGCTTCGATATATTGCATGAACCTATAATCGATTCGTATTGAATAATTGAATCCTTCTTTCGATTTATTTTTGATCAAACCTTTGTTAATAAAAGTGCAGCTCCGCCAGCAGCAATACCAAATCCTATAGCAATTAACAAACTGGTCAATCCAAGTAATGTCCCCATAACTCGTCCATCAAATAGTGAAATAGCTGTAAAAAATCCAAGGGTCCCTCCATCTGTAATTAAATATTTTTTCTATTAAATCTATTCTCAGAATTGTTCTTATCGTTCATTACTTGGCAAGCCAATCGTTTGAATGATCATAATGATTAATTGAAAGAAGAAAACGAAGAAGAACAGCATAAAGTTAGCACTGCTGTCGTCTTTGAAAGCTTTATATGCTGGACGATACCTGAAAATAAGAATTGATAAAATAAGAATGTATTGACAAGTATAAAAATATTAATTAAATGTTTGTTATCTTACCAACAAAGGAAAGAAGCTGGAGTGAATAAAAGACAATAGAAAACAGCAAGGAAGAAAATCGAAAATTCAGCATGAAGAAGCAAAATGAATAATGCACCAATAACATTAGCACTTAAAACTCCAGTGTAAAAAATCCAAAGATAGTATAAACGCTGGACAATTTTTTGGAACTCTGAAGGAATATCAATGTTGATGTCGTGATAGAAGCAGGGCTGAACGCAGAACTTGTCTGGTAACGGAGGCCAATTGTTTCGTCGAACACCTGCAGTGTTACTGTTTCTCAAAAGTTCCGCTTCACGTCGCTCTAGCTCAGCAGCTTTTCGTTCAAGTTCCTCTTGTCGTTTCTGAAGAAGGTCGAAGAAAGATAAAAAAGAAATTTTAAAGGTTAAATGAGTCATTGATGAGTTGGAGAATGATGAGAGTGGGTGGTGTAACTGCTTACCCTAAGTTCCTAATAAATATGATTGCACATGAGAAATATTTTTAAGATTCAACTTATTATTTGATATTCAAAATTATGATTTTGAGGAAGAAAGAAATTTCCAAAACAAAAACTGAAAATTATCATCTTGTGATGACTCACCTGTAATTCAGCTGTACTAATTTGAGTGACTCCACTCCCCGCTGCATTTGTCGGTGCATCGTTAACTTGATATTGTTGACCAGATGATGAATATGCTGGCAAAGTCTGATTATTGGTCTGAAGTGTTGCTGGTTGAGTTGGCTGCGAATTATTAGAAAATGGATCGTAATCATCAAGGTTTTGATTGTTATTTGCGGTGCTACGAGCTACTTGTTGTATTGATGGATCCTGTTACAAGTTGAGTCATAGCAGATTATGTAGATAAGATAACGAAATACAAAAGAAAATTGAGAAATATGGAAGATTTTTTCTAGCCGATTGCACTTACTTTGAAAGGATCTGAAAAGACTGGTTCTCCAAAAGGATTTTCATCAAAACCCGACATGTTGCACTTATTTATTTTATTGACAAATTAATTGAGAATAGTAGCTGTCTTTTCAGAGAAAATAAAGAAACTATTTCCAGCGATAAGAATTTTTTCTTTTTCGAATCACCACTAGTTTTATTTCGTCTTTATTTTGGAGTTTTCAAAAGATGATCGAATTTCTAGTAAACACAATTCTGAAATATTCACAACTTATTTGAAATGACATAGAAACTTCATGTCTTCTGAACAAAAAATTTTGCAATTATAAATTACACAGCTTGAAGCAGTTTAAATGTGATGTAAAATTATATTACTAACTACCGACAAGGAAAATTATATGAAGTGACTTTTATTTTCTTATTATCTTATTCCTTCTTACCCCTCTTCGAACGGTTGTTAAATAAAAATTTCGTTTTATCCTTTACTCGCTTCTTGTTATGAATAATGAAGGTAATGGGAACACAGGAATGAATTTGAAAGTTATTCTCATTTACATGAGAATGGTTTTATAGTTAGAATTCATTTACTAATAAAATTATATTAAACATTTATATATAACGTGCTAAAATAATTTAAAAACATAGTTTCGCACCCTTTAAAGACCGACGAAAAAGTCGTACAAAAAATATTCATAAAAATATATTTTTGATATTCGGCATAGGTAGGGGTTTTCAAATTAAAAATATGGAGAAAAAAGAACTTTACATGGGAAAGTGTCTCAAAGATTTAGGGGAACATTTTGAAATTCCTTCAACTATTATTGGAAAAAATTCGATTCCTCAGTAAGTTGCAAAATTATTTTTTCGATTAATTTTTCCGCTAATTATTCATTTCTGCTTTTAGAATTCTAATATCCTTAAAGAAGCTTATTCGGAAGGCTGAAGAGATGAAAGTTCACGGCGATGAAGAGCAGAGTTATATCCTTTACATGAAATTTATGAATTTGTTATCAAAACTTCAAAAATTTCCAGATTACAAGAAAAACAAACACCAAATCTCTGAAATGCTTGGATCAAATGAAGTGATTACAAGTTATATGGATGTATTAGAGAGTCTTTCAAATAGCCTTAAGGAAAGATATGCAAAGAAATATCCGCCAGAATCAAATCATTTAGCTGAATCAACAAAAATGAACATCGACGATGAAAAAGTTTTAAAAGAAATTTCAGCAAATCCTGAAGTCAAAGAAGTTGTTGATTGTGAATCACTTTTCACTATGATGAAAGATGATAAAAAGTTATTAATATTGGACTGTCGTCCGGATGATGATTATGAACAATCGAAAATTATATACAAATTTACCGTACATGTGCCTGAAGACTCGCTTGAATTAGGGATGACAGCTGAAAAGATTCAAAACAGACTTCCAAACGATTCAAAAGTTTTCTGGCAGTTTCGTACGTGTCGGCCATACATTATTTTCGTTGACTGGTCGAGTAATCGCTTTAATCGAAACTCACCTGTTTGGCATTTAAGAGAAATTCTCTTGGGATGGGATCAAGAACTGCAGGAATTGGAAAAGAAGCCCACAATGTTATTACTGGAAGGAGGATACGAAAAATGGAAGACACTTTATCCAATGAAATGTCACAATCCACAATACTCACCCCCTAAAGCCGCAAATGATGATGCAGCTTTGATTGGTGATGTTGAATATCCAAACTTGGAAGACATTCAAATGAAAGATTCGACGTTAAACAAATCTTTGTCCTCAACTTCCATTCCAATTGTCGATCGAAGTATTAAGCCAAGTGCTGCAACAGGTGATCCTTACAAATCACCTCTAGAACTAGTTGAAGAACGTGAAAAAATTATGAACAAATCGCTACAAAGTGAGAAAGAATTAGCGACATTGGAAGCAAACTACAAGCAAGTTGTAACTGATAAAGAGAATAATGAAGATTCATCGATTCAAGAGCAGAATTATCTGTTTAAGATTTGGGAGCTACAAGCAAAACAAGTTGATTATAAGATTGAAGAGAAATCGATAAAGGAACAGTTGGAATCGAGTAAGGAACAGATAAAAGATCCTCAAATCATGACAAAAGTGATGATAGCTGAGCAAGGTATTAAAGAGAAGGAAATGGAAAGATTGAAACTTTTTGAGGAGCGAGAAAGGAATAAAAAAGAACGTGAAGAAGCATTAAAGCTTGCACGTGAACGAAAGCCGACATTTAATGATCATAAAGTGCCACCAAAAACTCAACGTAAAAATGAACTTATTCTCACACCGAAAGGTTTACCGAATCAAGTTATCACACCTTCAATTCCTTCATTTGACCGATCTTCAAAGCCAATGCAAGTGATCAATCGTCAACCCTTTAATGAAGAAGATTTTGCACCAGTCTATGGTCGAGTGGTGAGTAAAAAACATGAAAATTTAATAGACGGAAAGAAAATCGATAAATTCTACGTGTTGGGTGTTAGTTAAAGGGAATGAGAGTCGCGAATATTCCTTTCATTTTCTAGACATGTTCACGAACACGTGAAATCTACTCAAATGCTCGTCATATTCAAATTAACAATTGTTTTATTATTTAAAATCTGAATTAAGTTAACTTTGTATCATTGTAATCCTATTAAACATTGAACGTGACATTGCATTGTAGCCGAAGAAAGAAAAAGCGCAGAAACGTGGACGCTTTATGATGATTTCCACGAAATACGTCAATTTGTCTATTGACAAACATAAAATATTTTATCGACGTTCAAGACCAGGTCAGTCAGTTTAACAAATGAAATTGTCGCGGAATGACATAAAGTGTTGTGTTGTCCCTTTGGGAGCATGCCGTGCGTTGTTTAGCAAATATATTAATGGTTCGCGCCCGCAATGTCACTGCATTGTTCAAATTATTTGTTAGTTTTATTGTTGGTCAAAGTAGTCGAAAAATTGGAATTTTTTTCCTTTTGCCTAACAAAATTTATCAAATGAAAAATATGAAATAATTTGAAAGATTTGAAGATAAATTAAAAAGCTATGTTGAAGGTGTTGCCTTTGAGATTGAATTATTTGAGTTATCGAAAATTTATTGCAATTTATCGGAAGGTGAAATAAAAAATTGAAGCTTTTATGAAAAGTTGCATAAAATTTAATTTAATTAATTTTTTCTTCCTAGGAACGTGGATTGACGGGGCTTAAGAACTTGGGGAATTCTTGTTACATGAACAGCATTATACAATGTTTAAGCAACACTCACAAGTTAATGCAGTATTTGTTAGAAGAAACTTATGAGAAACATGTTAACAGGTGAATATGATTTGACATGAATGAGAAACTTAATTTGACGTGAATAAATAATTTAGAAATAACAAAACGAAAGGCAGCATCGTAAGAACACTTGCAGCTGTGATTAAAATGTTGTGGAGTGGAGAATGTAAACATATTTCAAGTAAACAATTGAAAGCTGTCATTGGCGAACAAGATCATCTTTTTTATGGAATGGATCAACAAGATTCACACGAATTTCTCGTTATGCTTATAGATTGGCTGCAATCAGATCTTCAAACAATTCCAGTGGTGGTAAATTTCTTGACTCTTTTAACAATTTGAATTTTAAAAAACTTTTTTATGATTTAATTAGCATACTGCAGTTGAACTTCCTCCATCAGAGAAGGCTTGGCAGGAATACACAAAAGCGAAGGAAAGCTTCATCCTTCGGTTGTTTTATGGACAAATTAAAAGCACTGTTAAATGTACAGTTTGTTCGAAGGAAAGTTCAACGTACGACACATTTTCCAATCTCAGCTTAGAACTTCCTCCGAACAACATCGATCGTTGTCATATTGATGAATGTTTCAACATGTATTTTCATGGAGAGATGGTGATGGGATGGAATTGTCCTCATTGTAAAGCACCACGCGACGCAATCAAGAAACTTGACATTTCCAAATTGCCACCAGTCTTAGTGATTCATCTTAAGCGATTTTACGCTGACCCTTACATGAATTGTACGTACCGTAAGAAAACTATTTATGTTGACTTTCCACTCACCGATATGAAAATGATGCCTTACGTTGTTCGAACGGGTAAGAACAATGGATCAGATCTACAGCACATTTATCGTTTGTATGCTGTGTCGAATCATTACGGAAGTACCGAATCTGGCTATTTTACACATCATTGCTGATAATGCACCACAAATTCAGAATCGTTGGAGATAACAAGATCGACAACGTCTTTACAGAATTCATGTGACTCTGAAATTTAATATTCACCTCTTGATATTTAACGTTGATCATCGTTTTATAATGTAAATATCAAAAATNGACGCAATCAAGAAACTTGACATTTCCAAATTGCCACCAGTCTTAGTGATTCATCTTAAGCGATTTTACGCTGACCCTTACATGAATTCTACGTACCGTAAGAAGACTATTTATGTTGACTTTCCACTCACCGATATGAACATGATGCCCTACGTTGCTCGAACGGAGAAGAACAGTGGATCAAATCTACAGCACATTTATCGTTTGTATGCTGTGTCGAATCATTATGGAAGCACCGAATCTGGCCATTATACAGGTAAATTCAAATTTATTTTTATCAAACTTAAAAAATTCATTTTTTCTCATTTCTCAAGCTTATTGTCGTAACTACAAACAAAGTACGTGGTACAAGTTTGATGATCATACTGTGTCCCCATTGGATCGATCTGAAGTTAAATCATCAGCTGCTTACATTCTCTTTTACACATCATTGCCGGATAATGCACCACAAATTCAGAATCGTTGGAGATAGCAAGATCGACAGCGACATTGAAAAATTCATGTGACTCTGAAATTTAATATTCACCTCTTGATATTTAACGTTGATCGTCGTTTCATAATTTAAATGTCAAAATATTTAACATGGAAGATTCTAAAAATTATATTTCATTATTTATAAAATGGCTAAGAAGGTTGACAAAAGTCTAGCTAAAAGTTACAGACAAAAGAGAGAAAATAAAGAATTAAAATTTAAAATCTTCCTCGTCTTCTTCATCGTCTTCATAATGAGGATAATTTAATTCTAAATCAATTAATTGTTGGTTGATATTTTCTGTTTTTATAGGTTTTGTAAATGGATCTGTCGTTGGATTAATTTGGGATTGCTCTCCATTTTCGGAATTTTCGTTCTCCTCATCTCCTAAGTTTTCTACTTGACAACTCGCTAACTCGAGATTTTCAACCTGAATAATATCATTTTTAATAATCTGAAGACATTCTTATTAGATTCGATCAAACTCACCGTTATTAAATTAATGTTTTGATTAACTTTTCCTAGTAAACCTGCTACTTTTTCTTTTAATTCGAGTAGTTTCTTCTGTTGTTGTAGAACAAGATAAATTTCTTGTGGCGTTACTTTATTGCTTTCCATTAGATTATTAATATTAAATTTATTTATTTGGACATATTCAAAATGTAAACAAATTTTTCGTTAAATTGCTACTCAAAAGCTTAGCTTTTCTACTCAAAGGGCATGAAAGTATGTTTTCATCAGATTCCATACAGAAACTTGCTTCTCTTACGACATAAATAAATCTCGCGCAATTATCCACAAAGAAGACAACACCGAGTTTTTAAAAGAAGAATACATTCTAATTTATTTACACAATTCATTATGTGTTTTAATTTGATTCCAAACAATCTAAATAATTCACTAAAGCGTTTTAGTCTTTTCTCCCACTCTCTGAATCATTTCTTTCGTCTTGTATCTCTTGTTTGACACCTTTTAGTTCTTCGTCAATTCTTTCTTTTGCCCTAAACACTTTTGATTGCAAATAGAAGGATCCACCTTTAGATTTATCATTAACTGAAAACAAATGTTCATAGCTTTTTTGTAGCTCTTCGGGGTCGAGTTTGTTGATATTAAGAATCTGTTGGGCTTCTTCAAGTGTCATTCCTAATAATTTGACAAAAAATAATGAAATAATTAATTTAATTTCATCATTCGTCAGATGACTTACCGGTTCTAGTTGTTGCTGCTCGAGTATTTCCTGACCTGTTCTGATTTCTTTTTGCAGCTTCTTGACTTGCAGCAATTTCTTGTTTAAGTGCTCGAGCAAAAGCCCTGCCTACAACCTGACTACCCATAATAATCAATTGTGCTATGTATTTAGCCATTTTTTAAATATAATTTAGTTAGAAACTTGATTCAGATCACAACAAACACCACCACCACATGAGTATCGTTCAGTTTTGTTCCACCACAGACATTGAATTTTAACGAAGTTTTGTATCAAGAATTCACCACATACTTCAATACTCACCTCAGTGTTTATGTTTTCATTAAAACTACCTAAAACATAATTTTTTTTGTTTACATATTTTATCTCAAATCATGGATCCGAAAAAACTTAAAATACAAAAACAACTTTATGGACAGCTTGTTATTGGTCCTCCTGGCTCCGGAAAGTCTACATATTGTCATCGAATTAATGAATTTTACAAAGAGCTGAACAGGAAAGTTTCTGTTGTGAATCTTGACCCAGCAAATGAAAACATGCAATATAAGCCTGAAATTGATATAATGGATTTAATAACTGTTGAAGATGCAATGGAAAACTTAAATCTTGGACCAAATGGTGCATTGATGTACTGCATGGAATTTCTTGAAACAAACTTTCATTGGCTCTTTACGAAAATAAAAGAATCTTCATCAAATTATTTTCTTTTCGATTGTCCAGGTAATATCTTTGATAGAAAATTATTTAAGATGATCTCACATCATTTTCTTCAAAAGGTCAAGTTGAACTTTATACTCATCATCAGTCGATGCGGAACATTTTTGAGAAATTAGACCAACTTGGATATCATCTCTGTACAGTTCATCTTGTCGATTCTCATTACTGCAGTGAACCTCACAAGTTTATTTCAACTCTTCTTCTGTCACTAAATACAATGCTCCAGATGGGCTTATCTCATGTGAATGTTCTAAGTAAAGCTGATCTTCTGAAACAACATGAGTCGAAACTTTTATTCAACTTAGATTTCTACACAGAAGTTCTCGATCTTAAATTTCTTCTCGATGCTCTTGACAACACTCCAGGAATGTCAAAATACAAGAAACTTAACGAAGCAATTGTCTCAATGGTCGAAGATTATGGTCTTGTATCATTCCAGCCATTGGATGCAAATCGAATTGAAAGTCTTATAAGATTATATAAAATTATAGACAAAGCAAATGGTTACGCATTTAGTGCCAATGAAGAACAAAATATTAACACAATGTTAGCTTGTGCGATGGGAGCTGAAAGCAGCAAATCAAAGGCTGAAAACGATTATGATCCGTATCTTAATTAAAAAAGAAAAAGCTTTTTTTGAAAATAAAAAGAGAATTTTATTGAATCGAAAATCATAAACAGAAACTTTTTTGTCAAAAGTGAAAGTTACAACATAACTAAGGATTAAATAAAGTTGTTGAAAATAAGACCCGTAGTTATTAATTAATAGAGCTCAGGTTTAACATATTGACCACTGAATAGAATCAATCTTGTTGCCTTATCAACAATGAAGAACAAGAAAGGTTTGTTTGCATGGAATTTCGGTGGCGTTGCTTTGTTGGCGAAAATACTTGTCGTGACTGCAGCTGCTGTCGTTCCTTTCTCGTCAACAGAAATTTTTGTCTTATGAATCATCGACGACACAAAGTATTGTGGATTGATGTTTGATAAGTCAGCACGACTTTGATCAAAGATTTCTGTAATACCAAACTGAAATAATAAAATGTTTAATTATTTATGTTTAAATAAAAATAATTAAATTCATCTTACTGCTTCCAAAGTATGTTTCACATCAAGAGACGTATTTATTTCAAATCTTGGCAAATGAACTTCAACTTCGTCATCTTCATATTCAACTTTTGAGGTGTAAAGTTCCTTGTAAATTTTGTTCATTCCAACTTGATAAATTTTGTTTATTGCTTCAATTAAATCTAAACCCTTTCTTGGTAAAGCAATAATCATCGACAAACCAATACCGCCAGTTGCTTCATTTGTATTTGTTGTTGTCGCATAAGGCAATTCAAGAATATGACATCCAAGTTCGGCAACAGCTGCATAAGCTATTGGACCTCTTTGGAACATCATATTGACGAAACCGAGTTGATTTCCATTTGAGTCATAAAAAGGTTCAGTTTTTGTGAAGCTTTGGTTGAAGACATTCATCCATTTACCTTGGAAATAAAGTCCTGACAGTAAAAGAAGTTGTGCCTGAAACAAATCTTCTTAATTTGTGAACGATTATAAAAATTAAAAGAAGAAAATCACCTTAAATAGATCTTCACGGATGACTGTCTCTGTAATTAATCCATGAGTCAAATTACTAACAAAAGCGTTAATTTTCTTAGTTGTCACATCAACTTCTGAGAAATTCACTGGTTCAACTACAGCATCATAAACCTTTTCAATCAATTTCTCATAATCTGGCTTTATTGGACGATTTTGATCAGTGACAAGCATTGCAAACTTCTCAAGAACAACGTCGGCTGTGTTTTGTCTGCAAAAGTTGTGTCATAACTTTACAATTTTTAGAAGAAAAAAAATCTTTTTTTAACTCACTCTAATGCCAAATTCAAATATTGCTGGAAATCCCGTGTTCTAGACAAATCAATTAAATTCAATTTGCTGTTTAATTCTTGATATGTGCTACCACTTGAACCCTCAGCTATCAACACTAAGAGATGGTAGATCGAAAATGGTGAAATCATAAAGTTAGTCGTTGACAGTTGAACACTGAAATATTGCAGGAGTGTCAAAGCAAAAGTTTCCATTGCTTCAGAAATTTGGGCATCAAATAACAGCGTCTTTCTAACCGCTGAACTTCCACGATCGTCAAAGCGAGTGTCTAAAAGTACTGGCGGTCGATGTGTCGTAATAGGACGTTTAGTAGGCCTTGGAGGTCTTGTCGAGAATCCATCACTGACACCGGTACTTTGTGGTGGTCGCTCTTCATATCTAGAGTCAAGATTGGAGTTTTGATGAATTTGATCGTTTTGAAAATTATGTTCGGAGTTTGGGGGAGGTGGGGGAAGGGGGAAAGGTATATGCGGGGCAACGTAAGGCGATGGAACTTCATGCTGTGAATTCTGCTGCTGAATGAATGGTGGGGGTGGCGGCAAATGAGGTTGTGATTGACTCTGATACTGATACTGTGACCGCTGACGATTTTGAGTTTTTATGACTTCTTTTAATTTATTATATACTAACGGTCCACGGACTCCAGTTTCACCCCGCGATTGGCACATTGTCAGCATTGGGTAGAAGATTACGACAATCCAAAGTATTCCCGTTAATTTTCCTATTCGCCAAAGCAAGCAAGGTAGATAATAGATAGAAAACGAGAAAAAAGAGAGACTGATCAGTTAAGGTTAAAGAAACGCTCCACCGGTCAAGGTCAATGTGATTCTTCTTCATTTTCCATTTGTTTTTTTTTTCTTTTTAATATTTATGTCAAAATCAAATGAACTGCGCTCACATTTGTTAACGATTTTTATATTTTGAGACTTTAATTGTTGATAAGGACAGAAAACTACATGACAAAAATAAAACATTAGATGAGAGGAAGAAGGAGAGAAACTCACAACGACTAAACCGGTTTTTAAGCAATGTCATTAAGAAACTCAATGACAAAAGTCTTCACTTACTTGCAATCATGTTGATAACTTGTGGTCAATTTTAAACAAATCTTTCAACTCTTTAAATTTCAAGAAATCTTAATGCTCACTCGATTGTTCTATCGCTAATCACACACACGACTCTTTTAGCACAAAAGAACGTTTTCGGGGCGGTATTCTGATAAACCAGTTTTTCTCCTTCTCTTCTTCGCGACTCAATGTTGTTTTTCAACAAAAATCGTTTCTTAGTTTTTTTTAATTAGCTACAAGTTGTTTTACATCTTTTTTTTTCGCTCACTTGATAAATTTTTTCGTTTCTTTTTTTTATTTTTTTTATTTATTAATTTTGATCCTTGATTTTTGACACTTTAGCAATGAAATAACAAAGACGATCGTAAAGGGAAATTCCAAAATAGAAAGACAATAAATTTACTTAAATTAAGAATCGCGTTTTGTTATTTATTTTTCTTGTTTTCAGTTGTTGACTCTCCGAAGTTCTCCGTGGAACTGTGACGAAAATGTTCTGAGACTTCACTCAATATACAACTTTAAAATATCTTTTGAGCGAATCATCTCGCAGATTTTCTTCTCTGATTTGCAAAACTTTTGTTTTCATTGGAGAAACTATAAAGGAACTGTTAAAATCTTAAGAATGTTCTTTACTATGATTAATTAAATTGTGAGATATTTACAGGGTGTTGGAATTGTCGTCATGTTACTCAATTTCTTTGTTTTGTAACTTACGATTACTCAATGTCGCAATGACGTGATAAGCAATTTAAATAAAGTTGAGAGAACAAAATTTAATGGCTTTTTTCTCAAGCTGTATAAGAAACAAGATTATCAGCTATTTCTTTTAAAAAATATTATTGCTGTTTGATTGAAGATTATTGAAACATTTTTTCTGAGAAATATTTTAATACGAAGGTAATTCTTGGAAGCATTGCGGATAAATGTTTGAGGAAATCTCCGTTGTTTGTTAACTTTTCACTTGATTATTCACCTGTCAACGTCCAAACATTAAAAACGACACTGATGACGATGGGAATTTACTTTGACTATGAATGCAGCACGACATGTGCGTCTCTAACACTACTTGTTAATAATTTATTATGGAAATTACCTGAAACCGGCTGATTTCATGAATGAATGCTATTCACAATCACACGTTTGTTTCAACAGCTCCTAAATTAAATTAAATGTCTCGCTTTATTGATTCGAATCGTAGTTAAATTCTTTTGTACACCAACAAATAGAAAACAACATTTTTCTCTTTCAATTAATTTTTTTTATTCATTTCTTGATGCGACAGGAATTTATAATTCATTTCATGGTTTATACGATGCATGCTGTAATATTAATTTTTACTTTTAATATCAAGAAAATTTTGAGATTTTCATGCAAATTCTTCTAAAAACTTTTTTATGTCTTTTTGATTTTTGAAATCAAGAATGAAAATTTAATTAAGAGTTCGGAGAAATAAACTTTAAACTTCAAATGGTAATAATTGGCGGCGTCCACAATCCGGATTTTTACTTTTTTATGAGGATATGTCGACATGCTTTTCTGTTAACATTCAAAAACTGTAAACTTATTATGTAAATTGTGATTAATCGGTGTTTTTAAACAGAAGACATCAACGATATTAGTTTTTGATGAATGTTTCAAGACTCATAAATAATCAAATACTTTCAAATTTTCATTCTCGTACAACACAAGCGACAAACTATTTAAAAAAGGAAATATTTACAAAATTTCTCGTCATACAATCAATGAAACAACAAACTTAAAAATGAAATCATTTTTAATAAGAAAAATAAAAATCATAATAAAAAATCAATAACAATATTAACTTCCTTAATATATCATGGAATCTTAATTATCTACGATATCATCAATTGTTTTAATTTCTTTCTTTTCTTCGTTTCTTTTCCTTTTAGTGAATTTTCATGAAAACAAAAATAAATTTTGAATATTTGTCTTGTTCATTAAACAATTCTAAAATTCAAAAAACTGATATCGATCAAAATTTAGCACTTACAATCATCCGGCGACATAATTTGGAATAAGAGTTGCGAAAGACTTTAGTGAGAGACTTGCTGCATTTAAGTGAAATTATTTATCGCAGATCTGGGTTGTCGTTGTGTTGCTTTTTAATTCTCAAAAGCATCGTTGTGTACCACTGATCTAAACGAGAGATGCTGTCATAATCTTTAACGGCATCAGTAAATCCATCAATGTTTTGCTCTTCAAGATGTTCGACAAGTGTCTGAAAGCAAAGATTTTTATAGTTTTATGAAAAAAAAATCAAGAAAATACGAAAATTACTTTTATCAATTTAAATTCTCTTGAATCTTGGAATGCTGGATATTGTTGAGCATATCTTTCCAAAGCATGTGTTGCATTCAACAAGTCAACGCTTAAATGGCAGAGAGCAGATCGGAAGAAATATTCCTTAGCGCTGTATTTAAGAAGAGAACTGTCGAGACATGAAGCAGCAACTGACTCGTAAATCTGAATGGCCTTTTCGAAATCTTCCAATTGGGCAGCATATTGTGCAACTTTCAACATGCATTTGTTGGCTGAAGTATTTGATTCTTCGCCTTTGAAATAATCAGCTGCCTGTTCATAATGTTGAACAGCGCGATTCTAAAGAAAAGGAAAGAAAGAAAATGAAGAATTTTCTATTGATTTTTAAGTTTTCAGTATATTTACTTACCAAATCATTTGCTTCATTCTCATACATCTCAGCAATTGTTTGATGATGTTTTGCAGCCATTGTAAAGCGACCCATATCCGTATAGATGTCAATTGCTTTCATTAAACATGAAACAGCTTCATTTGGATCCGACTATGAGATGAAAATATTTCACAATTCCATGCAAATTATTTCGTCAATTTTTCTTACCTTTTTAAAACAGTTCGAAGCATCGACATAGTTTGTAGCAGCATCGTGACGACTCCCTGCTTGAGCATGTAAGTTAGCAGCTGAACAGAAAGCAGATCCAGCTTGTTGCCATTTTTTAGCCATTTTGAACATATTCGCAGCTCGATGATAACATTCGATTGCATCTTCAACTTTATTGGAGCCACTGCTTAATAAGTGAAATGTGAAAACAAACAAATTCCAAACAAAACAGAAAAGGATATTTGAAGAAAAGTAAATACAAAACAGAAGTGAGGAGAAGTTATAGAAATTTCTATTTTTTTAACAACACAACTTTTCGATGAGTCAACAAAAGTGAAAATTGAAAATACAAACCCAAACAGCGACCCAAGAAATCCTTTAGATGATGTGAGTTTCTTCTCAGCTTCAGCAATTAATTGCAATGCTTTTTGTTCGTTATCAGCCATGATTTCTTATCCAATTTTATTTATTATCAGTTTCAGAATTTTTTTTTGTTGAAAAATCAATAAAGCGAGGGGTTTGAAGGTGTTGAACATCAAATTCAGTTAACATTTATACCTTCTTACCCCTTGATGATGTCAGAGGTGGAAACCATTCAGTGGTGAACTCAAAGTAAAGTCATAAATAAAACTTACAATTGAAGTAAAAACTCGAACGAAAGACAAATGCTGATTCTCCCATAATATTTATAAATATTTAATCAAATCGAGGTAAAAAAATTTCTTAATGCTCTTGTAGTTGTGAGTTTTAATCGCATATTGCAACAAATAAATTCATATTTGCGAAGTTACATTCATAATTTTTCTTTCACAACGAGTTTAAAGTTCTGTTATCATTAATTAGATATCACCGTTTTACAAAGCTACTAGTATTCCATATCTTTTTTAGGTAACACACCGAGAGATTAAAATGTTTTCAAGATTGCGAAATTTTGTATCGCGGAATCGGCGAAAATTCATTGTGGGTGGGATTGTCGTAGCTGGAACTAGTCTTGCTGTACGATATGCTCAACAGAGACTTCGAGAATATCAAGAAAAACAAGTGAGAGAATTTTTGGAGAAAACACGACGACTTCAGCATTTTGAATCGACTGAAAAAACGACCGACCAAGCAATTCTTGGATTGATGCCCGGACTTTGTGACGCAATTACAAAGTTATTGGACACAGATGCTATTCTTGCTGAGCTCAGAACAAATACTGAGAGGAAACTTGATCTTTGGGAGGAATTAAAATATCTTGCTTTTGCCAAATGCACAACTTTTGTCTATGCCACTGCATTGCTTGTGGCTAGTTTAAGAGTTCAGTTGAACATCATTGGTGGCTACTTATATAAAGACACAGTTCAGTCAGAAGCAAAAATAACAAAAGAAGTTCAAACAATTTATAATCTTCTTCTTATCCAACATTTAATGAATGACGGTCTCCAACAGCTCGTGAAGGTCATAAGTTCAAATGTCGAGAAAATAATGAAAAGTCACAGTTTGAAAGAAAAAATGACATTGAGTGATGTTGAACAGATTTTCTGGAGTATTCAAACAGCAATTGAGAAGGACATCAATAAGAATCTTGTGCAATTTATTTTACCATCAGAAGTTCACCGAAATCAACAAGACGAATTTTTAAACAAAATGTTAAGTGACACGCTTGACGTCCTCGAGTGTGGAGATTTTATTGACCTCTGTGAATCTTGCTTCAATAACGGTTTCTCTGTTGTAACTGACAAAGTTGCTGACTTTTTCGTTGAGCCACAAAATGGAAAGAACAAATTAAACGGTAACACTGAAGCAGTTCCGTCAACATCGAAGGCAACGTCAGAAAATATGCTTTTAGCAAACGGACATGTAAACATAAACAATATTTCGCTACCGCTAGCAAAACTGATACCTATTATGAACGCATTGACCACTCAAACATTCACCAACAACTCAGCTGATAATATAAAGCCAAATAATTTGGCAGCTTCGTTGATTTCACTTCAAATTATCAATACAAACATCAAAACATTAGCCGCTAATGTTTATGAGGTTTATTCAAACTAAGTTTTTATTATTTTATTTTTTCGATGGAAGGGTCAAAACATTTCGGTTCTATATTTAGGAAATTCTTACTTTTATCATTCCTTTAAATGCTGTGACAACAGCCCTTTTGAAACTTTCTTTAATTATGATGATTATTTGTGTAGGGTGTAATGTTGGTAAAGTTTAATAAAGTTGATTGTATTTTCATAAGTAAACAATATTTTATTTGTTCTGTCTTTCTTTTTGAAGTCTAAATCATGTCATTTATTTTTAATGAGATTTTTATAGAAGACGAGTTCTGTATAATTTTATTATGCCTAAAATTATACCATTAGTTGAGTTTTATCGTTTACCACCTTCTCTCTTCCACGGATTGCACTGATTTCTCTCTCACATTTTTGGTTCACGCTTGCTGCATAAAACATTGTGAAACATTGAAAAACATTCCAAACGTGGTGAGTTCTGTTGAAAATCACCCTTAAAAGTTTTCCTCGCCACAGAAAATTTTTTGCAATCTACTCGTAAATCGAAGGCACAACAGTCGACAATTTTTTTTTCAATTTGATAAATTTATCCTCAGGAATTAGAAAAGAGAATTCAGGACATTAAATGATAATAAATAATTGAATGCACAACTTGTGTTAAATTTCACTTTTGAATTGTCGAATTGTGAATTGAATATGAAGCCAAAGTGTTAAAAAACTTGACTGCAATGTACGAAAAAAATCATTGTTTTAAAATTTGATTGAATTTTAGAAGGGTGAAGTTTTCAAGTACAGTCAGCATTTTTAAAGTTGGAAATTAGTTGCATAAAGGTAAGTTTGAAGTTTCCTCATTCAGCTTCTTTAAAAAAAGGTTCACGGTTAGTTATGCATTACTTTCGGCAGGAAAAATCAATATTTTCTAATGTTTTCCTTTTCTTGCTTTCATCCAAGAGATATAAAGAGGTAGAAATTGTTATTTGATTCGTGATATAAGCGTTTAGACATGATTTCGTGTAAAATGAATAGAACGAGTTTGATTTCCCAAAACTGAAATATTCATTTTAATTAAGATTGGGTTCGACCAGAGTTTGACGATGTGGAATGAAAATATAAAAGTGGGTGGATGTATATAATAAAATAAATAGCATAAAACAGATGATAGGAAAAATATCAATAACAAGCTGTGTTTGAGACACATGGTAATGGATAATTCAAATTTTATTGATAGTTTATTTAAAACAGTTTTAAATCTTTTGCCAATTGTGTACTGAAAACTTTTCATCAAAGAAGTGACAAATTAAGAGTGTCGCGAAAAGTGAACAAAAATTTCAATAAAATCGGTTTATTAATGAAAGTTTGAAAAATAAGGCAAAGATATGCATTTTAATAAACTCCACTCAAAATTTCAGTTAGCAATAATTAATTCAATCGTCCTCATGACAGCAGATTTTGATTTTAAAACTTTACTTTCCATAAAAAAATTCCATTAATTCCCAACAATCTATGCAAAATTAATTCATTCTAAATATCTTATCATAAATCCTAATCTAAATATTTAAAGCAAAACCTTTTTAAAGGGATCAATTAACAAATAATTGTTTAATTGAATCAACCATTTGAGTAGAAATTCTTGTTGAAATAACGCTTCATTATGCACAATTTGTCATGGGCATTGAATGAATACGAAAGTTTACATGTTTAATGAATTCGTGTGGATAAATGTACTGAGAACATCATTTTCACAAAACATGAGTAATTTGAATTGATATCCCACTATCACATGTTAAAAGCATTTAATTCTATTCACAAAGTCCTTATCAGAACACCTTGGAACTTGATTTATAGCAGAATTAATACGAACATAAGATAATTTCTTTTTTCAACTTCAATTTTATTCAATTCAATTCACAGAAATTATTTTCTGATATCGGGCTGTATTGTTTGTTTATTGTGTTTTTACAAACTCCGGACATTCTGTGAAAAAAGAAATTATATTTATCTTGCGGCAGCATAAAAACAAGGTAGAAGCTCATATCAATGTCAAGTAAATGAAGTAAACTTTGTGTTTAACAATGTTGTTACTAAATAATGTGCAAACAGTAGCCACGATTTTCCGGATAATTACAATGTAGCAGCTAAAAAGATGTTGGTTTAAGGGAAAAACAATCACAAATAGTTTCTTTATTCAAATTGAATAGTTAAAGTTTATGTCAGAATAGATAATAAATTTATTAACTGTTGCAATTAAATTGCATTCAATATTTTCTTCATTTATTATAAATTTACTTATTAAATAACAATTTAATCAAAAAGATTCTCTGTCACTTCAAATTTTGATTCAGAATTTGTCTGAAATTTCCCTCGAGCGAAAACACTTGCATAACTTTTATCACACCTGATAAAACACACTTGAAAAAACGATGATAACGACTATTTGTTTTAACAATAAATATATAATTTTATTTTTAATTCCACAGCAGTTGAGTGTCAAGTTGCACAGATGTACGACGTTTATCAAACGCACCGGGGAAAAATTTCCCAAATCTAATTCGAAATGATCTCGCGAGCTGATAGCACAATCCAATCAATGACACAATCAACGATTATAAGTTGAAAGCATTGAGTCAGAAGCATCTTATCAGTTATTCAATGTTTAGAGATAAAAAGTTACATAGACAAAACTGTTATAGTACATACATGTTATAACTTATAAGACAACAATTCAACTAAATACAAGCTCAAAAAATAAGTTTTACAAATAATGCGACTACCGAAATTCTCGCTGAAACGTTGCTTCATTTTCATCGTCGTATTCTGCGCTCTTTTAATATTCGTGATAAATTTGAGGTGAGAAAGAAATTTTTGATACGGTTCTGGTTAATTAAATTTACTAATATCAAATATATTCTTAATAGAGAGAAAGAACTTTGGAATAACAAAATTCCAGGTACAACAGCGCATCAACAGGGCCACCGAAACTACTTACAAGATAACAATGTTGAAAAACCAGAATCGTTTGATATTTATGATGTAAGTTTATGACCAATTTTTGCAAAGATTTTTAAACTCTTTGGGATTTTAATTATTTAACCAACGACATACTTGAACGTGTCAGATTTTGCTCTTATTTAAACTTTTATATCTTTGGAAAACACGTCTGATAAGAAGTTTTCCCACTATTTGAATCATCACATAGCAATTTTATTTAGGTTATTAACATCTTATCATTTAAATAAACTTAAATAGAGTCAACCAATTTCCTCTCAAACAACATCACGTCCTAATCCAGAAGAGGTTGAAGAAAATGAAAGTGAAGGAAAAGAAAAGATTGAGTCAGACTACGATGACGATGTGTTGTCGACAAGGCCATGGTATTTCACTAATGGAGAACGTTATCCAAAACCAGCGCGAATTAACAAGAAAACAAAGAAAAGACTGGCAAAGATGATTCCTAGCGAAGATCCTCGAAGTGATCGAATTACAAATCAACTCATGTTTGTGCCTAACAATTATGACGAAATACGAAGCGAAGGCAAGCTAAAAACTATCCTGCTTTACAATGGTCTGGGGCCGTGGAATGTTAAACAAGGTAAATTGATATTATTTTTATTAAATTCAACATGTTTAATAAATTAAATTATTTTCAAGGTCGATCTCTGTTCTTAAATGCCAAATGTCCCGTTGATACATGTCAAATCACACCAAATCGTGATCGCGCAAAAGATGCTGACTTGGTTCTATATAAAGATCATTACATACCAAGTGGAATATCGAAACATTCCAGACAACTTTACATGTTATACTTTCTTGAATGTCCTTATCATACACAGCATATCAAGTTTCCAGATGTTTTTAATTGGACTTCAACTTATCGGTGAGTTTTTGATCATTTCTCTTTACGAGGAACGGAAATTGTTACAATTCAAACATTCTTAAAAAAATTTATTCATCTGTCCACTCAACAAAGTGTAAACAAATGATAAATCAAAATAATTTATTTCTGTTTACATTGGTTTACTTCCAGTCGTGATTCAGACATTGTGGCACCATATGAGAAGTGGGAATATTTTGATCCACGTGTTCGACAAATCGAACAAGATCGCAATTATGCATTGAACAAAACAAAAAAGGTGGTGACAGTCTATTAATTCAAACAACAGAATATTTTTTATCTGATTTTTTAACATTTAAGGTCGCATGGTTTGTCTCCAATTGTTCTGCACGCAATAATCGTTTACAATTTGCTCATGATCTTGGAAAATACATCCAAGTTGATATTTATGGGGCATGTGGTAATTTCAAATGCTCACGAACGACAGCAGACAAATGTTTTGATATACTTGACCGTGATTACAAATTCTATTTAGCATTTGAAAATTCAAATTGTCGCGATTACATCACAGAAAAATTCTTTGTGAATGGTCTTTCAAGGAATACTTTACCAATTGTTGTAAGAATCAAATTGAGAATGAATTTGATATGAAAACTTTATTGATATAATTAATTTTCTCAGATGGGTGCACGACCTGAAGATTACGAATTAAGTTCACCACAACGAAGCTACATTCATGTCGATGAATTTGGATCAGCTAAGGAACTTGCAGATTATCTTCATCTGCTTGACAGAAACGATGAACTTTATAATTCATATTTTAAATGGAAAGGCACTGGGGAGTTTATCAACACATATTTTTGGTGTCGTGTTTGTTCGATGTTACACGATGAAGACTCAATAAGCCAACCGAAATGGTACGAAGATGTCAATGACTGGTGGCGTGGCCAAGGAGTTTGCACAAATGGCTCGTGGAGGAAATTTCAAGCTCGAAAAGATGTTATGCTAGACGAATAGTTTTTTGTTATTATTTTTGTTACAATTTTAGCTTTAAGTTTCTGAAGAAAGTTTCCTTAGACAGCTAACCTTAGGGAGATGTCTGATCGACATTTAATTCACCTTTCTTTTTAGAGAGGGTTGAAAATATTTTTATTAAGAACAAAGTATTAAAAAGGTTGAGATTCAAGGCTTTTACCATGGAAATCTGATTGAGATACTTAGAAATCGCGCTGAGATTTCATTTTATTATCATTTTCCTTCGTGATTTTTATCTCACTCTTAACTTACAAGTTTTAAATTATATTTAAAATGATCAAATGCACATCTTTGAAAGTGAACACTCCCAAGGTAGTTGACATAAAAATTTCTCACTTTATCTCTAAGATATTTAATCTCCAAAGTAATGCAAAGACGATTAAATGAGAAAAGAAAACTTAAATCTCTAGTCAACTTACAAATTCAAGTATTAAAGAAAGAGAGAAAGAGATATATTAAGGAAAGAAGAAGAAAAATCAATTAGTTTATTTAATATTCATCAGACAATAGATTGACATGAATACGCGCACATCCGTCTCATGACTTAAGGACGATAAAATTAATTTCATTTAATTTCATTTTAAATCTGTGATAATTTTATAAGTTTTTCGATGTATTTTAGTTCCTTGTCATAAGATTTATTTTTTTGTCAGAGTTACTTACAAACAGCATTATACAATAATAACAGCACACATGCAAGATGATTGTCTTTGAGGCATTATAATATTGCATCACGACACGAAGCAGAAACGAAAAGACGAAAACAAAAAGTTAGATATTCATGTTGTACAAAAATTGAAGGTTAAATAGCACAAATAATATCTAAATAGGGAAGAATATTTACTTCATTGTTATATTCCTTCTTTTCGCATTCGTCCCTTCCATGATTAAAAGTAAAATAATGTGCATGCGAGTCGACGTTGAAGGAATCAAGGATATTTATTGATGAAGGAAAACCTTCTCCTTCTTCTTCTTCTTCAGCTTTGTTTTCTTCTTGTTATAATTTTTTTTCCCTTTATATTTAAAAGGATCGACTTCGAGTCGTTTTAATGGAATCCATAATTTATAGCAGAAGGAAGAAAAGGTGAAGCAGAAGAAAAATATGCATTGAGTTTTGAAAGAATGATTTGTCATTGTGTAAGTGTATTTATAAAAGATGTAGTGACTTAAATAAAGCATAAAGACATTTGATACAAATCGGAGACGAAGTTCTTTTTCTTGATTAATATTTTGAGGGTTTAAAAGATTTGCCAGCTAAGAAGTTGTAAGACGCATCACTTTGTAAATACTTATGATAAACAGAAATGTCTCGAACTCATTTCCTTCCATCGGAAATTATTAAGAAAAGGAAAAGCGGAAGAACGATGACGACAATTTCTTCTTACATAAGAAATAAGATGCATACAACCGAACAAGTAACTCACCGTGAAGAGAAAACTGCGAAAAAAAACCATGCTGGTTTTCGTCACATAATAATAATGCGCAAAATCCCGACTGGAAAGGAAATTTTCACTTTCATCCACAAAATGAAGGACACACAATTTTGTCACGTTTTTCTGACACGACGATGAGAAACAAAAAACATTTTTTTGTCTGAATTTTTTCTTCCTTTTTATTTTCTTTTGTTCTTTAAAACTTGAAAGGAATTCAAGAGGAAAGGAAAAAGGATGGGGAGGTATGACGAGTGTACACTACTAATTAACAAAAGACCCCAGCACACACCAATACACTCACAACGAAGTGCGGGGGCGGGCGGAATATTAAAATATATGAGCGACAAGAAATGAAATATAAAAATGTTGCTAGAAATATTCTTACAATCTAAACGATTAAAAGAATTGTTATCAAGTTTGCATTTGCAATCTTTATCATCATCTCAGATGAAATCAAACAGATCCATGACACCTTCCTGCATTCCCAAAGAAAAGTTGTAATCTTCAGATACTTCGAGCGCCATGAATTTTGATATTTCTGAAAGAAGAAAACATAAAATGTTAAGGAAACGTGAAGGTTTCACTTTCATCTGAGACGTAATGGAGACAAAATTTTCTTTTCTGTTCATCTTTACAGTTTCACTGATGATTCTTATTTTATTATTTTTGTTGAGTGGTGGTCATTTCTATTATTATTATATTTTTGTGAGTGCGTAACATCATAAGAGCTGAATCTTATGGTGCTACATGGTGAAATTTCTGTTAATTCAGATTAAATGAGAATGTGCAGTGCCACAAGTATCCAGCTCTCAGAATGAACAATGATTAGTAACTTTAATATATTCTTATTATTATTATTTTCCACTTCATGTTTTTTATTCTTATCCATGCACCAATTTTGTAAAACACACAAACACACACAAATAAAGCAGCAGTTTAATATTTGTAAGTAGAGAAGGAGAAGGAAGAGAAAAAAAATTATAAATTTATGATGAGAAAAAATTTGCATCGCCAAGCAAGAACTCAGACTGTGATGCCGTATGAATGATAGGAAAGGCAGCCACAGAAAGAGTTCTCGCTGGGAAATGATTTTGGTTTTTGTATGATGCTTTTTCCAATCCAAGATGGACGTGCGTTTACCAATTTTTACATCTTTTATGTTAGTTCCTTCAACAACATTTTCTTTCTTTTTCATTTTCGTACACAGATGAGAATAATGGAAAAAAAGTGAAACTTACCATTCATTTCATTCGAAGTCATGAAGAAATTCTCGGGACTAAGGTCAAGCGGATGCTTTTTCTCTTTCGGACTTGAGTGAACAGCACCTCGAACCGGTGCTGACGATAAATTTAAAAGATTATTGAAGGAATCATCTTCGAAATAATCAGCAATAACTCCACTTTCATTTGTACAATCGGCCATAAAAAGATTGTCACTAGTCGACTTCAACGGAGCTGTTTTTGAATCGTCTTGAGCATCGCCACAGACAAAAGCTTCAATTTCGCCTTTGTCGCTTTTTATTTGAATTTCACGAGGAAGTCTAGTGGCAGGAATCTGTTTGTTGATATAAATATCGATTAAAAATAATAAAAACACAAGAAAAAAAGTTAATTTACCGTCAATTTAGATTCAGCGGGCACACGTAAAGTTATTAAGGTCTGGTCTTTAAACGACTCAACTCCGTTCAGGTCCTGACACGTAACATAAGCGTATTTTTGATCCATTTGCTTACTGAAGTCATTCTTCAGGTCCACAATCAGACTGTTCAGTTGATTCTCTTTTTGTTTGAGTCGAAGGCGCTCGGCGAGCTGAATACTTCTCATTTTCTCGTCGATCTCGGCTGCATCACAGAAAGTTTGATTACCGCCTCGGCTCCATTGGATTTGATTCTTCGATTTCTTTTCTAACATCCCAATACCTTCTAACACATTTGTGATGTCATATAACCGACGCTTTTGTACTTGGAGCTGTTGTGAGCATGCATTCAGATCAACGACTCCATCCGGAGACGTTTGAAGCAGATCAATGAATTTTTTCGTGAGAAGACCAAGGCTTGTGTCATAACGAGTCACAGTCTCACCACCAATCTCTTTCAATGAGCTTTTAGTGTTGGTCCGTTTTGTTGGTAAAGTCTTTGATAATGCAAGCTTTCCGTTCACTGTATCGTAAGCAAACTTTGTTATTTTCGGTAAAGGCGAAGATTCATCGACGGATGTTGAAGGACGTTTTATAGTCTAAACACGATTGGCGAGGAAAAAAAAGAACAAAATTGCTGGAATATAAATATTTATTAATAAATAAGAAGTTTTACCTTATAGAAGGTCGTCATGTAAGGCCCACCATTAGATCCACTGGGATGAGCCTTGAAAATTGTTGTAGTTGCATGCGCTTCAGCCATTTGCGTAATTTCCTTTGAATAACAAGTTTATCCGAATCTCTTCCCTTCTCCCTTTCACACACACTCACTCCTCTCTCTCTCTTTCTTTTGAACTTTTCCTTTTCTGTATGAATGTTACACAAGACTACGATCCATCGTCATATTCGCTCTCACACGACCAAAATCCTGATGATTAGAAAATTTTAAAATAATTATTTTCAGGATATATGGTGCAAAAAAAAGTATCGAAGGAAAAAGAAATCTTTTCAATGCTTGTGTCTGGATAGGCGCACGATCGATTATTTTATTTCTGTATACATATATACACAATAATTATCCGTTTCTTCTTCTTATACGTTAAATATTTTTTTTCAATGTTTTTTTTCTCTCATGGGTTGGGGTCTGGTTTTTGTGTGTGAAAATGCAGAATGTAAGAAGGGTGCATCGACTTTAATAAGTGAACACTTCACTGTAATAAAAAATGAGCTTAACCGTAGTTTTAAAGCCTTTTTTACTTTTGAGCGCATTTTGATAATCAATTTATTAATAGATATAAGGTATATAATTTCCATGCTTTTAATTTCACTTTTAATCTTACGACGGGATGCAATTTTTAGGGAGTTTTCAAACTGGAAGTATTGAGGCTCAATTTTACAATGGAAGTAAAAAAAGCCGATGGTAGACGCTAAATTTTATTTGCTTTAAAAGTAGATATAAATCAAGAAATCCGCATATTTGATATAATATTATCTTACCTGAGGGCCTAACCTAAACACTTATAACATATAATAGTTTAATTGATACAGTTTTAACTTATTTTAAATGTCTTAATATGATGCGTTTTGATTAAAATTTTCTGCACAACTACATGGAAATGTACAACAGCCGATTGAAAACCTTACAACTAATTTTCCAATATTCAGAGTTTCTAACCGATCCTTAAATGATTCGAAGAAACATCTGCACTTGAATAATTTTAATTTCTTTTAATAACAAGGAAATTAAAGTCATTTTTTTGAACCTTTGATACTATGAAAGTCTTTAATTAAACTACAATTTAATCATTTTTCATGTTTCCATCTGGCTCATTTCCGATATTGTCGGTTGCCGCACTGGATTTTTTGTTAAACGTTCACATCTCTGAATGTTTATTGAAAAAAAGTTAAATTTCTAGACGTTTTTTCAATAATAAATTCCTATTTCAAGAATCAAATAATAGAGACATCTCATTAATTAATTATCAAGTAAGGTTATTGTTTTGAGATTCATTGTTTAGATACTCAATTTGCACAACAATCAGTGAGTTTTATTTGCAACAATTTCTCTAACTGCAGAAAATCACGAATGATAGGAAAAGTAAAAAATCGTCAACAAAAATGAATGAGCCTGGATTAGATCGTCGCAGTCTAACTCCATGTCTTGATGAAAATGGAGTTGATGATGAAAATGCCTGCATGGAAAGCTCAAAAGAAATTGAATTATCTGATATTTCTGATATTGAAGACTGGAATAAAATAAGTGACGGAGCAAAAGCAAATGGTAATGGATCAGCATCTAAAGAAGCAACATTTAAGAAAATAACACAAAGCACTCGCGAAAGAAATTATCGTGATAATATTCGAAGAAAAAATGATAACAGCGGCCAATTTTACCATCGTCAGACTCATCAGCCTTCTTATCGACGTTTTGACAACAAAAGACGTGAAATGGAACGATACAACGTAAGAAATGTTGTCGCTAGTCGTGACTTCTCGATTTCTAAATCACGTAGTAGATCTCCTCGAATTGCAAACATTGCATCTCGTCATCGTTCGAAATCTTTTTCGCCAAAGCGAGATATTTACAGAAGACGATCAATAACACCAACGCATTACAGTTCGAATAGATACAAGTCACCGATACGAAGACAATCGTCAGTATCGAAACATTCCAGATCACCATCATTTGAACGTTATCAAAATTACAAATACAAAAGGTCGCCAACACCTGAACCACCAATGCGTAAAAGCAGAAGTCGACATAAATCAGACAGAATTCGTATGTTTATTATTTTATTTCTTTTATTTATAATTAAAATATTGCTTTATTTTTATTCCTTTCTCAATAATTTAAGGAACAAGTGAAAGATCATCTAAACGGAAGAAACATAGGACAAAAGATCGTCACAGAAAGCATAAGAAATCTCGATCTAAATCAAAGCCTCAATCATCATCACCTTCAATTTCACCCGAGCCTGAGTCTTCTTTACAAAGTGCTTCAAATACAAGGCAAATTATGAATGTTGCAAGCACAAACCTTCCCCAAGAGAATATAAAAGTTGTGTTAAGAAACGAGGAAGTCGTTGGAAAACGTTCTAAATTTAAGAAACGTGACAAAAAGATGAAGAAAGAAAAAGTTCCTCGAAAAGAAATTTTGGACGTATGTGCAAAAGATTTAAACACGACAGGGAAAGAAGTTTCTAAAGAAGTATTTGCATCAGGTGACAATATTCTCGTGAGCGTTTGCTTCAACAATAATAATAACAATAGTAGTAATAATAATAATAGTAATAGCAGTAATGGTAAAGGAAAAGATGATTCAACGTCCTTAGAAAAATTGCCGCCAATAAAAACAAAATCTAAAAAACGAGAAGCTTCGGCACAACTTTCATCTCTTTCAACATCATCACTTGAAGCAAATGAAAAGCGTCAAAAGAAGCATAAAAGAAAGAAGGTGAAGAATAAACGTGAGCAACGTGAACGTGTTGAAATTAAAGCACCTGAAACTCCACCTCTTATGAAATCAAGAAGAAAAAGTGATATGAAGCCAATCGCGATCATTGATTTGGAGAAATCACCGGGAAAAGAAATGACACAATCACCAAAGGAAGTTATAATACTTTCAGATAGCGAAGGTGACGGAAAGAAACGCGATGGTGCTTTAAAAGATGTCATTATAATTGAAGACGTTCTTCTAGATAAGAACATTTTAAGTCAAACGCCGGGATCTGCTTCGACACCTGTACCTCAACAACCAGTTTTAAAGTTTGCACTCAAATCGAAATCAAACATTTTACCTTTTAATCTTCTTCACGATCAAGCCGAAGAGATTGAAGAACAAGAAGGGAGTAACAATAATAATAATAATAATAATAATAATTCGAACAATGTCAACGAGTCATTGAGAAGCAATCAACAGAAAGATCAATTAGAAATGGCAAACATTTCAATGGAGGATAAAGGTTCGAATCAAAGAGAGGCTTATGATCCATTTGAGCCAACAAAATCGGGATCAACTTCACCTGTCACACCACCACCACCAAATGATGTTTCAAGCTCAAGTGATATGATGATGAAGAGTAAAATTGAGTCACCGAAAGAAAAGATTTTATCAACAACACCTTTGAAAGAAACTACTCAGATTCCTGGCCTTGGGACGGAAGAACATCTCATATCATCATCTTCTGTATCGATTTGGAATCGAAAGGAGTTTGATAAGAAACAAATAGTTCAACAACAGCAGCCAACTACACCGCCTCTGCCACCAACTTTCAGTATCTTCTCGGGAACAGCAACAACAGCGAAGCAACATGTGTCACTTTATGAAGGAATTTATGGAAATGATCTGAAGACGCCAGTGTTGCCAAGTCCCGCAAAACAAAGCATGAAATCATCTCATGAACATAATAAAAGTTTGAATAAAAATAATAATAATAATGACGATGATGATGATGAAGATGGAAGAACTCCATATTCACCAAGTTCTGATGGCTACGATTTTGAACCACCGCCAGCTGCCAACACGAAGCATGATGAACAACAAATGAATGATCCAGGAAGTGGAAGTTCTTATACATTCAGTAGTAATGACGATGCTGGTGGTGGCATTTTAAAAAGTGGTCCTATGAAGCTTACAGCATCAGCACTGAAGACTTTCAATAGTACAATGAGATCAACGGGACCTGTTGGACTTCAATTTGTCAACAAAGCTGAACTCAGTATATTTGAGAATTATCTTCAACCATCACAGCAAAACTCACCGCTTGTTAAACGACAATCGTCTTCATCGTTTTTGAGATCAAAGATAAGTCGATTTACAAACAGTTTAAATGAAAACGGTTCACCAGCGATGACTCGAGGGTCAATTAATTATCACGAGCCTATAAAGCCTCCAATGATTGGTGAGTCTTATCAGATTAATGTTTATGTTGTTTTATGCTAAATTTTTATTCTTTTTTTTAACATAGACGACTCAATGTTGGATGATGAAATACCCAATTCGGCTGTTGATTTAATTAACAAGGATAGGGTAATGAAAAATTTTGAATAATTATTAACAAATTTATCATTTTTAATCTCTTCTTTTTCTTAAAGTTCCTTAAAAAATCTCTTCGCATTGAGAGAGTAGCGGAAGAAGTGAAATTGGTGCTGAAACCACATTATAACAAAAAGTATATAACGAAGGAAGAATACAAAGAAATTCTTAGAAAAGCCGTTCCGAAGGTATGCTAAATATTTATCCAAGTAATGAAATTCTTTTATTTAGTCTTTTCTTTCTTCATTGTCATGCCAGATTTGTCACAACAAAACCGGTGAAATTAACATCCAAAAGATTCATGCACTCGTCGAGGCTTATATCAAAAAAGTTCGCTACAAAAGAAAAGCTGGTCATATTGCCAGCTCCATTTAATCTCGTAGCGATTTATTTGTAAGATAAAAACAATTAACTTCCTAACGAAATATTAAAAAAGAAGGAAAACAAAAAGTTTTTCTTTTTCTTTGCAAGCACGAAAGAATTTCAGAAAGAATGAAAATCTTTTAAAACAAATCAACGACTTTAATTATAAAAGATGTGTTGTAGAATATTTTATTGATAAGAATTATTAATTAATTATTTCTATTTCTTTCATAATTTACTAATCATTGAATAAAAAAAAAGAATGAAAGCAAGTTTTCTTGATGAATTTAATAAGAAATTTTCGGTATATTTACTTAATAATTATTTGTAATTAATGAGGTGAAAATTTAAATGTTTAATTAATTGAAGAAGATTCAATCAATTCACGGTCACCGTCTTTCATCTTTTCGTTATCAATTTTATCAAGCAAAACTGATAAATGAACATTTTAACGTAATTGATAAAGAAAGCTTTCAGAACGTTTCATGCATTTAATTAATAAATTCTGGAATGAAAGTTTTGCACAAAAAGAAATTCAGTCAATCAAAATGCTTTTTCATCTCACTTATTGAAAAAGAATGACATGGAAGTTTAAAACATTAAAAAATCATCGCATACATAGTTCATTGACATTAAACGCAACATCACCAGCAACAGCTTCTCATGTGTAGGTTTTGTATGTAATAACGCGAGCACGAAATTTCGCTGAAGGTCGGAATTTGTAACGCGAACAAACTTCTTCCTGTTCTGTCTCATTGTAACCAACCCTGTTGTTGAAAGTAATGATGAAAGTGAGATAAGTTAATCTAATAACATTCTCTTCATAAAAGTATAAATTTCTTTTCTTATTTTTCTTGTGCTGTTTTGGTGGCGATTCAATGTCGTCATTAATTATAAGAATGACTAGAATAGAAGGAATATCATAAGATATATTATCACGAAATGAGATATTTTCCTTCTACGGTGGTGGATGGTTGAAAGAAGATTGATTTTGTGACTATGATAAAGTTACCAATGCTTCTCATTGGACGGTAGATGAAATTATCGTAGAATGCCGATAGGAGAAGTTGAAATGATTGCGTGTCAATAGATTTCCTTCTATATTCAGGTTCTGTATCAATTCGAGCTTCAGCCCTAATCATGTTATTTGTTGGGTCGTAAATTTGTTGATTTATCTCGAATCGCTTTGATGGATAAAAGGCCAATTTACACTCGTGACTGCGAGGATGAAAATTTCAATTTGTGTCAATTTTAAGAAAGATTTCCACAACATGTTATTGCTTGAAAAGGTTGACCCACCACCAGACATAAGAATGTTGATAAGATAATACAATCAATTACCTTTGGAGAGTACTGCAAGGCCTTCGATAGTCAAAGCACGTGACCTGAACCGCATTGAAGAAGGCTGCTCCAATTGTGTTGGCAGGTTCAGTGTTCAACCCACTCAGACATCTTCGAAACTTCTCATCGCAATCTGTATTCGTATTCATGAATATTATATTAAGTGAGAAATCGTAAATGCCGTCTAACAACTCATCAAATAAATTATTCAATAGGGCAAAACATTTTAATTTTTATTTCAATCAACTCACATTATTTAAAACCTAATTAAATATTTTAAGAACTCTGTAAATGATCCCCGGGATATAAAACAAAACCCAAACTCACCACAATGTAATCTCGTAAAGCTTCCGTGATTGCAGATTGACTTCAGACATTCACCAGGAGCTATTTGAGGGTAACAATGATCGTGAGCTCTGTAATAATATTAATTTTAGATTTCAACCCTTAACACATTAATTTTTTAAAGTTTAATTACCGACAACATTTATCTTCCTCTGAGTGATGAAAAAAAAGTTTAATGTTCAATTAAATATTAAAAACGAATAAAGTTCACGTACCTGCATGCCGTCCAATGTCCGAATAATTCTTCGCAATACTTCCTACATTAAAAGAAATAAGTAGCATTTTAAATCTTTTTAAGAGTTCTACATCATGCAAAAACATTAAAGATGGTCGTGGAAGTAATACAGACTTTTGATTATTTACTTCGAATAAACAAAATAATATTGAAGTAGCTTCTTGATTCAAGTACATAGATGATTTATAATAAAATAGAGAAGCTTTCAGCTTTAGAGATAAATGAGTTCAATATTGCCTTGAAATATCATATTGGATATAAAGTAATAAAATAATTGAATACCTGGACCACACCACAGCGTTCCTAAAAGTTTATAATCCGAGATTAATTAATAAATTGTTTTATGGTCATCGCATTAATCTTACCTGGATAAATCTGTTCAAAGTTCATTATCACGGTGAACAGCAAAAATTTTCAAAAATTTGAATTTTAATTTCATTTGTCCCAAAGCTTTTATTTTAATGATAATCAACTTACGAAACTGAGTCCGCCTGTTGATATAAAAAATCAATTATCATAATCAATTCTGCAGTTGATAAGACATGCAAAAGTTGATGGTTTTGAAAATTATATGAAGGCTAAGCCAACAACTAAGTTAAAGCTTTCTTCTAACGGTTTGTTTAAAAGATAAAATCTCACCTTGAATTTCGCGAGTCAATTGATTGCCTTCGAAGCAGACTCTTTCTAATGTTTTTATCGTCTCAACAGGAACTTGTCGAATTTTTAAAGGGTCAGTGTTAAGAACAGTTGATTGAATTGTACCCCGATCGAGGTGTAATCGACAATGTGGCTTTCTTGCATTTAGTTCTATCATTTTATTCATTTTGACATCGGTCACAAATATCGATGACTCGATACAAAGAACATAAAGCGAAATCACTCCGATAAGACCGAAATTCATTGACGGATATTTCATCTTTAAACCTGTTATTGCCTATTTAAGAAGACGGAAGTGATCTGTTGTAGAATGACAAGTAAAAAATCTTCATTTCATCAACAACGCAAGCATCAATTCTTTCGTTGTTTAATAATAATAACTCTTCATCTTTTCTACGATAATATATCGGGACCTTAACCTTCACACATGATACGAAAATAGCAAAGAAAATATAATAAGAGAGAGCTGAAGAGAAGATAAAATGCAAACAACACTAAAACACTTTTATGATGGAACTTTAACACTGAAAGTTTTCTGTTTATTTACCAGGAAATATTCAAGAAGGAATCGTCTGTTGAAAATAAATAACAACGAACCAAAAGCTCTTTTATATACATTTGTTGTTCATTGTTGAAAATTATTTGAAACGAAGCCCAACGCTCGTGTTTGCAAAGAGAACAATAATTAAAATATAAAATTCATTAGCAAAAACATTTGTAACCGTTTGTGATAATAAAATCTTCTTCTTTATTAAAATAAAACGAAACTGTTTCAAATCGACCCTTTGATCTTAATGAAAATATTTAAGCTTTTATGTTGTTGTGACTGTCAAATTCAGATAATGAAATTAAGATCGGGCATCTAATTGAAACGAGTTTTTGGTGTCTTTGCGACTTTATCTAATGTTGCGATATGTTTGCTACACAGAAATATTTACATTCAGTTCACACATATTGAGCAAGATAAGATACTTTTAGATTGAACTTGTCACTTTAAAAGCCTTACAGCTTTGTCACTATTTTCAAGATATCTCAATGAATTCTAATAAACTCTCAATTTGACTAACTGAATTATAGCTCCAAAGTGATAAATCTAATAAAAGAAAACTTTTGTCACAAAATATCGTTTCGTATCACAAAACAATTCATTACTATGCACAAATGCTTGTAAGTTGAGTCAATGTATCTTGTTTGTAATTTCTCTTCGTTCAATTCAATCTAATTTATAAACGATTCAAGGTTAAGAAAAGATCGCTATTGTGCGTATTTATTCACATTTCTTTCTTCATTCTGAGTAAGCAGAAATTGTCTGAACAAGCGGTCGATTACATTGCATTCTGTCTGGGAATTATTATTACAAGTATTATAATTACGTCTGTGGGAAGGTTCAATTCCCTAGCTTCAGTTAAGGAGATATTTCCGTTCTTATAGTTTAATTTTTTTATTTATCAGTGTCAATCTTTTAATTGACAAATGTCAATTTAAAAATAATTCCGTGTCAAAAATTCTAACTTATTAATTAGCATTGAATATAAATAAATTCTTTTGTCTTTTGTTTACAAACTCTTTGAACAGAATTAATCTCAATCGAAGAACTCCGCGGAAAACATTAAATTAAGCACGCGATTATTTAGGTTTTAACTTAGCGAGTGTAAATCATCAACTGACGATGTCCAATTTAAGATGAGCCAGAAAAGCAATCTTATTATGATTTTTTTTCTTATTTCATTCTCTTGAATATATCTGAGCGAAGTACAAGTTAGATATATACAGAGGAGAAGAATCTTTAATTCACACTCCAAAAGAAATGAAAACTATTCAGGTTTAACTGAGCTGAGCGAGCGAAGATTTCAAAAATAATTCAAGTTCAGAGATGAAGATTTTGTCCTTGAAGTTTGAATATTTTTTGTAAGCTTAAGATTCGTTATTAATACAATGCAGATGTCAGATAAGTAATTGAAATAGGTCCAGATTTTTTACAACTGAATACTCATGAAAGACAAAAGATTTGCTGTTAGCTTAGTCGTGATTCTAAGTCAAGAACATTCTAAGGGTAAACAAATAATTTTAAAAAATATTCAAATGACAAACAACATTCTTTGTAGGTATGAAAAAGACAATGCCCGGGATACTTACTCAACATCTGCTTTGAGGTAAACAAAGAATGACATAATTTCAAGATGCGTTGAAAGAAAATAACTAAACATTCAAAAATCTCTTTCTGATAAATATTTAAATATGTAAGTCAACATCTCAATCAGAATAAATTTAAAATTGCTCATGATTTTGAAGCGTAGGAAAGCTTAGAAATGGATATTTAATAATCTTAACAAAACGTGGAAGATTATGAAAAAAAAAATCTTCTTTTACATTCAGTTACAACTTAATTTATATCTAAAGTGCGAAGATGTTGATAACATTTCTTTGAAGTAAATTTCATTTCCATTTCTCTTTTTTATAAATAAATTCTTATCTAATATTTTTATTATCACCTTTGTCACTCCAATTATTATGTGGTTTTGGAGTTTCATTCTAGACTAACGTCACAACTGTAATTGCGATTTAAATTTGACGAGTTGAAACTGGTCGAGTTATAAGTTCTAATCATGTTGAGTTATCTAAAGACAATGTAATGTAATTTAATTTACAATCAATGTTACTCTACTGATGATCATCACTCTCAATAATCTCCTATCTATAAAATGATTTATTACGCATTTTTATATTTTTCTTTGATAAAGTAATTAATTAATTGAACTCAGCAAAGGTGATTTGTTGATTCTAACTCAATGTATGTCAATTTGTTTATTTAATGTGTTTAATATCAATGGAAGATTAGATAAGACGTAGATAATGAATACAGGAATTAGGTATACAAAATTTAGCTTAAAGATGTTAACCATATTAGCACATTCACGTACATAATTTGGTTATTCTTCAAACTAATGCGAGTATGCTTGAGTTCGAGTTATTCTCGTGCAGAAATCAATTTCAACTTTATAAAATTATTCAATTTAAATTTTAAATTCTTTATGCGATGTTTTTTGTTATTGTTATGGTATGTCATAAAACATTTGCCAAATGATAAGATAAAACCTTTAAAGTTTACTTTACTCAATACGGTAATTGTATTTAGTATTGTTTAAGATTTACTCGATGAACGTTCTCTGTTATCGTTCAAAAGAAGCTCAGAAATGAAAGTTATAAGCTTACTCGTGTTTGCATTTCTATTTGTCAAGATATCAGAATCATCAAGGATTTTATTTGTATTTCCAAGTCCAAGCAAATCGCATCTTATTGTAGTGAAAGGATTATCAACAACATTAGCTGAACGTGGACATGATGTAACAGTCGTTAGTCCATTTCCATTAGATAAGCCGATGAAAAATTATCGCGATATCAACGTTGAAATTCCACAAGATGAAATGGAAAAATTCAACACTTATGTGATTAATAATCCAAAGCCAAATATGTTTAAGTTGATGCCTGCATTATTTTCAATTTTATTTAAAATGAGTGATAATATGTTTGAGTCGGAGGAATTTAAGAAAGTGTTAGATGAAGAAAAATTCGACCTTGTCATTATTGGAATGTTTTTCAACAATTATTTGCTTGGGATTGGTGACCATTTTAAATGTCCAACAATGATTTTAAGTGTGACTGGAACAATGACAATGTTAAATGTTCTTGTGGGTAATCCTTTGGCAGTGACATCTGTTCAACATTCTTTCTTTGAGTCGGGTAACATGGGAACCTTCTCAAGTCGTGTCGCTAACTTTTTATTACATGGTAGTGACTATGGATTTATAGCTCTTTGCGATTACCTATTCAAGGATCGTTACAAGTCCGTTTCGAAACTACAATTGTTATTCAAAATCTATCACATACATTTGTTTTCTTTTCTAGTCAATACTTCCCTTCAGATCGTTACATTTCATACGAAGAAGCTAAGAAGAACATTTCAATGATTCTTGTAAATACTCACTTTAGTCAAACTTATATTCGACCTTTTGTACCAGCGATGGTAGAAGTCGGTGGATTACAAATAAAACCAACACCAGATAAACTTCCAGAGGTTAAAAATTATTCTTTTTCCTTTGAATCAAATAAATTCATTTGAGTTTTATTTTAGAAACTTGAGAAATGGCTTGATGAAGCTTCACAACATGGAGTAATCTTCTTCAGTTTAGGGTCTAATGCAAAAACCTCTTTTCTACCCACATATAAAATTGAAATTCTTTTAAAAGTTTTTTCGCAACTCAAACAACGTGTAATAATGAAATGGGAATCCGATGAACTGGAGGGAAAACCAAACAATGTTTTAATCAGTAAATGGCTTCCCCAAGATGATATTTTGGCTCACCCCAACGTAAGAATGTTTATCTCTCATTGCGGTCTTGGAAGCGTTGTCGAAGCAAGATATCATGGGGTTCCTGTGGTTTCTATGCCACTTGGAATAGATCAAATAAAAAATGCTGAAAACATCGTTAACGAAGGATGGAGTGTTAAAGTTGACTTCAAGAATCTAAACGAAAAAGATTTATTTGATGCTATTAAAGAGATTCTAAATGACCCGAGGTTTGTTTTTATTATCTCATAGTTAATATTTCAACATATTTTTAACTTGATTTTCATTTCTTTCAGATATAATTCAAAAGCAAAAACACTTTCAGTGCTTTATAGAGATCGTCCTACTTCTGCTAGGGAAATTGCTTCCTACTGGGTTGAATATGTTATCAGACATCGTGGAGCTCCCCACATTAGATATCCCGGAACGGATCTTAACTTTTGGCAATATAACTCAATTGACGTGATTTTGTTTTTGTTGATAATCGCCTACGTACTTTTTAAAATTTTTATTGTTGTGATGAAAATGTTGATGTCAAAAATTTTCAAACAAAAGAAAAAATCAAAAACAAATTGAATTTTGGTACAAAGCAATTATTTATGATTTGAAATAAAGAAAATAAGAAATGTGAAGCCTTACTTATGAGGCATCAAAATAACTTAAAGATTTTTCATTCATTCATTTCATATCAATCGTCATAGAAACTTTCAAAAGCTTTTTCCCTGAGCTTTTCTCATTTTCCAATAAAAAGAGAGTTGAAAAAGCTCTCTTTCTCTCTCAATCTCATTTATTTCTCTTTAGAGTATCTATTTAGAAAGTTCATTCAAATTGTTCGGCACATCAATCAAGATTATATTGTCCCAATCTTTCGACATTTCATTTACATTACAGTTTTACATTTGTTAAACATTGATTACTGGGAACATTTTCTAATCGGGTTTCCCCAGACTGGGATTGAATCTTAAGGGAATTAATTATGTATAGTTTGAAAGTTTAAAGACATCGTTAAGCTACCCTCCTAAATTTTTTTAAAGCTGTTTGAAGCTGTAACAATACAATGATTTTATTCATGCTTTCTCTCATTATTAATGAATGAACAAAAAAATCTTCGAGAATTTCTTTTTTTTCTACAAATAAAAATCAATTTTCAGATCTCGTAATGTTTTTTCAATTACGATATTAAGAAGTGATTTTTCTTGTTTGATGGACGTACACAAAGATGAGTGTGGGTTGTTAATTTAGATCAATTTATATTTCAAACATTATTTCTGTATTGCAGAGTGGATAAAGTAATCTTTGAACTCCCAACTCTGTCATGTTAAACTTTCGCATCATCTCCCGATATTATTGTTTTTTTAGCTACTAAATAAAACAATAATACAAAAACAAATATATTCATTTACAGTAACAACATCTAGACAAAGCTTTAAGAGTTACGAGAAATCTTTCCATTCATATAATATAACATGTGTGTATCAGTGAAGTGTCGTAAATATTTGTTTATCTTTATAATGACTTGTTGCTCATATTTATGTCATATCGTAAAATAATTCAATGCATTATTTAAATGAATTATTCAAGTCTTCTTCTGAAACTTGATGCAATGATTTCAAGATGATTTTTTCTACTCTTAAAGAGCAGATGACAAGATTGAATACAAGGCAAAAGCTTAGAAGTATCATTTGTATCAATTTGTTTCTCTGTTTCAATCAAAACATTAGTCTATTGCATTCGCAATGAAAGAGAATTTTAATGAAATTAGCAAAATTACATGCTTTTTGTTAGCGCATGATGTGGGAGTAAAATATTTCTTTCTTTTTGTACCAGACTGAAGAAGTAAACAAGAATTCTAATTTCTTGCAATGCAATGATAGAATTAAAACCAACATAGTTAGTATACATGAGATTATTGAAAACATTTTCAAATGCGGAAAAAGTCTAAGGAAGAAGAAAAAGTTAATCGAATTTGGTGTAGCACGTGTAGTGTCATCAATCATAAATATCAATGTTGCTGTGTTGATGTCCTATTTTGTGTCAAAATCGGAAACGTGGCTATTAATGATAAAATCTTAAAAACAGATTCTTTTTTTGCAGAAAACATGTACAATTTTTTATGTTTTCAAGATCGAAAAAGTACACGAACTGTTGTGCTTTCCTTTGGATGCTTTCGCAACCGCAAAAGGCATAATTTGAAAAGAAAAGTCTTGACAACGACAGCCTCAAGCTTCAACGAAAAGAAATATTTAAGTATTAATATCACAAAAGGAAATTATTGACTATTCCGTCAACCAAGTCATAAACATGAAATTTGATATTTAAATTGAGATTTCTCCTCCACTGATGGAAATAAATTTTTAACGTCGAATCGTCATGCAAGAAGAAAAATATGTCAACACCATGACTTTTCTCATCTACATGAAAAAGTGTCTCATTACAAAGGCTCAAGTCACGAAAGATGTCTTCTCTCTTCCTTCCTTATTTCGACAACAACCATGAATATTTAATGGAGCAAATAAACTTAATGTTCGTTCTCTTTCAAACTGACCAACAAATTCATCTGAGATTGATGTCAAAGAAAGTCTTCTTGTGCCAATTACTTCTCAAATAAGAAAGATACCGGCAACAAAGAAAACTTTGGGAGGTTCTGACAGCAACTGTGGGAAAACTTTCGACACATCTTCCAACCTTTCAATTAAAAACGTTGAACAACCGTCACCGTCACTTTCACTTTTAATTCAATAAGAATTTTAAAAAGTTTCTTATGTTGTAATGGCAAAGTTCTTGAGTTGTTCTCAATCTTCTTTCAAAAATGAACAACGAAATTTCATTTAGTCACAAGCGTAGACGCAAAAAGAAAAATTTAAATAAAACGTTTTCGATGTTTCAGATTTCGCTCCAGAGACATGTCACATGACAAGAAAACTCAAGTGATTCAACAAATAAATAAATAAATACATTTATTTCTACAATATTTTTTCTTTCTTCTTTTTAACAATTAAGTACAATTAGAACGCTTCGAATAGACACTCCACAATCACAACAATACATGACTCGAAAGTTTCCTTTTTAATATCAACGGCATTTGTCATTAATCTCAAATGTTAAATCATCAACACTTGTGCATCTATTATCGACACCACACATCATAAATTGCTTTTCACACTTGTAAATTATCTCCTACAAGATTGTACAATGACCATTCGGATGATGCAGTTTATGATGTCTACCATTAACATGTTGTTGTGGTCGATGGTGAGTGCAACCATTACAACACACATGCTGATGATTTTGAGAGCAGTTAAAGCTTTGACTATTCGGTATACAATGTTGCGTTTGGTAGTTGCTTGTGCAATAGTTGCTGTTGATAGATAAAAGAATTTCTTAAGAATCTTAAGCAACAAATAAAGTACGTGAAAGAAAAATTGGAATTTGTTAAATCTTTTCAAAGAAATTCAAGATATTTCCATTGTCATCACAACTTGAATTCTCTGAACTTTTTCCTTCATTCAATGTTTAAGAAACTTACTTGCAGGCGCCTTGTAAGTATCCGTCTGATCTTGAACTTGGTGGCGGCATAAAGCACATCCCAGGCAAATCAGTTTCGTAAATATTTTTCACCATTTGATCTAAATTTTGTAAAGCTTTCTTTTGCGATTCAGACTCATCAGGATATTTTGTATTCTTGAGATTTATTTTTGAATTACGCTTCTGTTTGCGTGATAAACTTTTTTCGTTTGCAGGTGTTGCTGTCGTTGCAGGATTTTTCGAGTTTAAAAGTGCTAACTCTTCCTCGGTAAACTATCAAAAAATCAGCAATAAATTGAAGATAAATATGAAGATTTAGTTAATATTTTCACTCTTCATCTTACCTGACCAGCAGTTACTCTATTTCCTCGTGAAGTTGAAGCACGTGATGGAACGCAACTGAAAGGTGGCGATGACATCGGTGAGAAAATACTTGCAGATACTGAAAACTTTCGATTTTGTAAATCTTCAAGGAATTCTTCTGTATCTGTGATGAGATCACCAAAAACATCACTTGGACTTTGAATGTAAGCATGACCTGTTGAGTTTGAACGTGAAACTCGTGCACTGAAAATATTTCTCACTGGAGAATTAATAATTGATCGTTTAGCAACGTCTTCAAAAGTCACAGGTGAATAAACTCTTCGCTCTTCGACGTTATTTTCAGCTTTATTGTGCAGCATGTACTGTGGCATGCTCATACGACGGTCGAAGTTGTACTCAAGTGCTTTCATGGGGCTGTGGTTATGCTCATTCTCAAGTGTTTGTGAAAGTGATGTGCGGTTCTCACGATATTCAAGCCAATATGTTTTCATGCTTCCTTTTCCCTTCACCTCGATCTCACCACGTTCTGAAACTTTATAATTCGTTGGTAAAAAGCTTCTCGTCGTTTCTGATATGTGAATTTTCATTGCAGCACTTGTTGATTCCATTCTGCTTGCTGTGTTCACTGAATCTCCAAACAAGCAGTATCTATGGAAACCAAAGGGGATTGAATGAAATAAACCTGACTAAGCTGTTCTCCTTGTTGGGATTTTGAGGGAGGAAAATAATTTTCCGTGAAAGATTTCAAGGTTGCTTAACTCACAAGAGAATTGTTTAGCTTACCTGGGCATTTTTAACCCTACAATTCCAGCAACAACAGCACCCGAATGAACGCCAACTCGTATTTTCAAGTGCTGTCCAGTTGATGGATCTTTCAAATCTGTTATAGCTTCAATCATGTCTAAAGCCATATCACAAACCTTCTCAGCATGATTTTGTTCCTTCTCAGGAGCTCCAGACACGACCTAAGATTTTTCGAGAATGAGAAAAGAATTGAGAAACATTCAGATTGAGCATTGAAATTTAATGGCAACAGAAAGCTAAGTATGAACTTTTTTTAAAAAAATATTTTCTCTCAGCTTGCAGCTGCTTTCTTTTTGTTGGAAATGCTTTCTTGATTCTCGTGGGATTATTTGAACATAACGACGTTATTTGCTTTCATATGAAGTCGATGGGTTGAATCCCATAAGTGGAAACGATGAGTTCATTTGAATTGACTTCGAAGAGGTAGCAAAAAGTGTTTTGTTTCATGTGTTTAACTCTTTTTGAGAAAACATCAAAGCACGTCTACATTTCTAACACTCAGCAAAGCTCTCAAATGAGTTTGAACTTTTGACTGACTGCTTTCCATTGAATTAAGTGTAAAATGAGAGTTTTCAAGCATTATTGATAAAAGCTTTTTCACGATGTCAGCGTTTATGGGTTTCAAATCACATCCAACACCCTCGAAATTGAAAGCAAAAACCGCAATAGCTAAAATTCTCTTCTTACCATGTACGCATCTCCAATCGTTTCAACCTTATACACATTGTTGCCTGGAATATATTTAATGGCAATTTAATATTTTGTTATGACAATTTCTTGGCGCCTACGTACGTTCGGTTAATGTATCAAATATCGAATACATAGCATTGAGCATGGATACAACTTCCATGGGTGTAATACGACTGCAGATCTCAGTGAACGTGACAACATCCGAAAACAGAATCGAAACGCTATTGAACATCTTTATGATGACAGGTATGAGAAAAAAAGAAGGAAAATATTTGAAACAATGAATGTAGCGGTCCCTAAGTATACGACGAAGCTACCATAAACTTACTTCGCAAGTATCGATTGGATTTTCCCCCCGACGGAGCCTGTCTGCAACCTGTTTGGGAATCATTTGATACAAAAGCTCATCTGTTCGACGCATTTCTTCATCCAGTTTTCGCATAGATTCTTCAAGCTTTTTTGACTTTTGCTGTTCTTGATCGAGAGCGAGCTTCAATTCAACTGATTGTTGCGTGCCAGCTAACATTAAATCTCTGCAGGATGTTGAAAAACATTAATGAAATTTTATTTAAATTCGAAGAAGATTAAAATTCTGATCACGTAATGAACATGCTTCCGAGTTTAATTTAATTTGAACTTCATCATTGACCTTCATACTTTAACGACTTCTTCTATTCTTTTCAAACAATATCATTCTGAGACGTTTAATTGATGATTAAATTAGCATTTAAAAGACTTATTTCTGACTCATCTTCATGTTTCATCAACTATTCAAATAATGTTGGCAAAATTCTTAAAATAACTTTCTCGCTTAGTTTCCTTAATCTTCAAAGAGAAATTGAATTGAATCGTAAAATTTCATTATTATGATTAATTATTTTCAACATTTGAGAGTTAGAAGGCATTTTGTGGAGTTTTTAACCATCAAAACTTGATAAATATTTTTAGAAATCTCACTTTAATCATGTCAACCTTTTTATCATAACTTGGTAAAAATTCAGTGTACGTAAATAGAAAGCAAGCATCATTATGTGATAATAATGCGATATAATGACCTTGATAATGATTACATTACCTGCTGAAATCGTGCATTGATAAATCGTTGATATAAAGTCCGGTTGATATGAGTGATGAGAGCTTTGGCATAACCGGTGTGCCGAGAAACATAATCAGTCGCCAATCTGACATGTAAATCATTTGACCTTTCAACGTAAGCTTTCGTTCTAATTCTTCTTCAGAATCTGAATCTTTCAACATCAATTGCTCTGATTTTCGTTGATCACCTGCTTTAACATCCTTAACAGTTACTAGTTCGAATATGTTATTGGTCCTATTGAGTATCTATACGTGGGTGTGAATTATATTGATGTGATTAAGCCTTTTTAATGCTACTCACTGTTTGAAATTTGAAGGCAATAAGTGGTCGCTTCAAGTCAAACCAGTCTATGATTTTCTTATTCAGTAGATCTGGCAGAATAACCATTAACGAGTTGCCTATGCTTCGTACCACCATGTCGGATCTAAGAAGATTATATAAAATAAATGAAAGGAAAAACTAGACAATCTAATCTGATCATTGAAGAATTTGATAACAATACAAATCCATACCCGAATACAATACAGAACGGAAAAATCTCAAATAATACTGAAGCACTTATTGGCAAATGCTTTTCTTCTCGTGTCATCGCGAGTGAAGCCAAGGAAAAAGCTCGATTATCGAATATTAATTGAAATGTGTAATGATTCGTTTCTCCCAGAAACTCCGATTTTATTAATTCAATTTGCATATCTTTATGATAGAAATGTCTCGCTACCTAAAATGACACAATTGTTGAGGAAGTAGATTAGATATTCAGTTTGGTTTGTAAGTCTTTTCCTAATATGAAGTCATAGAAATAAGTTATTTATTTGGGGAAGAATGAAGACAATCAATACTCATGACTTTAAAAGTAGGGAAAAGCAAAGAAGATATTTCAATTTTAATAACGATGATTTTTCGTGACGTGATGAACATGACATTGTGACGTGTAAGCTTATTTGCTTGTTCAATTTACATCTCATCATGAAATTCTTTACATTGATGGAGAGATAAAAACATTCTTCAAATATTTACAATGACTTTTATGAAGATTTTTCATGCTTAAAAATTGATTGAAAATTCCATGTTAAATTCATTTTCAATCAATTCTTAAGCAAGAGAGAAAAAACTTGACAAAAGTCAATGTAGATTCAATGGTAGCATGATTTCAAACATACGGGAATTTCTTTCACTTAAATATTCAGTTAACGTCGATGAAGTTTTTCTAGCAGAAATCCACTAAACAAGCAGCGTTTGAAAAGTTCATTGATGCGGGAGAAATCATCGCTTTCAAGGGAACAAAAACAGTAACAAACCACAACTGTTGATTTTCATTAAATATGTTAATTTAAAGAATATATTTAATAATCAAGAGTACACTCACTTGTCGGATCTGTCCCATAGTATAGTAAACAAAACCTTTTCTTCTCGTGCGATAATGAAGCGTTAATCCATGTCGTGTTTCATTCTCACAAAAAAATGACGGCGCTCTAAGAACACGATGATGGTTGAAAGGGATGACAGAGGAAAAAGATTAATTTGACATTTTTACAACCCTATAGAATCCTTTGTTGTTTAATTTTTAATAAAAGTTTCAATTTACCTCATCAACGGATAGCTGAATTTGAGATACTCGTGGAGATTGTCCAAGCCGTTGAGAAAATCTCTCATGTGCCGACCAAGCACCGAAAGAACTCGGTCGTATCCATATTGGCTTACGAAATTCACAAAGTAAACTCCCATTTGATCCATGAATTCTCTTTCGGATACACCAAGGATCTTTAATAGTGGAAACATAAATGGTTAGAGAATTATAACGGAAACAATAACTCGAGGAATGTTGAGCGTTAAATTGAAATGCTTTCAGTTGTAGCAAGGAATTCAAGATTTATCTTCGCCTCTAAATTTTTGGGAAATTTTCATTCTTTCTTTCTTTATTTCATTATTTCCTCTTTTCATTGTGAACATAATAATGCGTGAAGAATTTTTTTTTAAATTATGAAGCGTAAAAAACATCACATGAAGGTTTGAGATTATTTCAGTATGTTGTGTACACATGAGTAAAAAAGTTATTTCCCAGTATTTTAGAAAAGCTTCTAAAAGATCAGAAGCGGTCTGAAGGATCATAAATAAAATCTGAATACAAAACAAGCTTTAAAAGTCGAGGGAAAGAATTTATGAGAGATTTTAGTAGCAGATATTTAAAATACTTTAATTTTGATGTCAGACATGATTAATTCTGTGGATATCTAGTTAATGCTTATCATGACGACATTTTCATCATAAAACTATTTTAATTTGAACTTTAGAACTTGAAAGTGATATTTAATTAAATTGTTATTGAAATATTTCATGTTAACACCATAAGATGACAAAACTTTCAATTATTTCATTCAAATTGCTTCAAGTTAAACAGTTCACAACCTTTCTCAACAATTTCATTATTTTGTCACCCTTTAATTAATTAAAAACACATCTCATGGGATGGAGCATTAAAATTCTCTTAGGCAGCTTTCTCAGTTCACACAATTTTTTAGTAGGAAATTTAAACACTCGGAAAAGAATTTCTTTCATTTTGTAGATTGTATTTCGTCTTAATTCTCTTCTAAGTGGGATTAAATATGTCTTATGGAAAAAAGCTACATTTTTGCAATTAAATATGATTTTTAATTTAGGTACTTAGGTTTTAATGATTTGTATTGAAAGAATGGAAGAAAATAATTAGAAAACTTACTCGTTGTGCAACTGTTGCCAAGTGAAGAAGTAATTCTTCGTCATAGTCATCGTGAACACCGAAAGAAGGTGATGAAATGCCAGCTTGTCTACGTATCTCTTCCCACTTTTCATCTCCAAATACCGTCTTCACGTATTCCGACAAGTTCTCCAGCAATAAACCATACATAATAGAAAATTTATTTCCAATTTATGGCTGTGGAACAAAATTGTTTTCCAATGTTATCAACTGCTTCAAAAGCTAATTTATTTGTTATGAAATAATAAATATTTTTCATTTGCTTTCAATTGGACAGAATTCAATTGGATATCTAAAGCTTGACATTGTTTTAATTGTATTTTATGCTTCAATATCATTATTCAACGTGCTAAACATAAATCACTTTTTTCTCCGGAAGCAGCATTGTAGATGTATCATGAATAATTCACTGAATTGAACACAATTTGATGAGAAAATTAATTAATTATTTTTTTAACGATTTGATGTAATTAGAGACTAAACTTCTTTAACGATTGGATAAAATGTTTGCTCGAGTGCTGCAATTTATTGTCACCTTTCTTCTCTAATCTCGCACGTATTTAATAAATTCTTCCTTTCATTAGACGTTTCGTAAAGCGACTGAACATGAGCAATAAGTTTGCTTTCTTGGAAATGGAAGTAAAGAATTTCTTTCTTTTTGTCTCGTGTACATAAGAGAATTGAGTTTACCTCCTGTGGACGTTGTCTTGGAAAATTTAATGAATGGCTCGCTCCCTTCCTTCCCCTCTTTCCATTCCGATCAGAATTGTCTTTTTTCTTGCTGTTTTTATAACATCAATAATTGCGATTACATGTTTCCGTTCAATATACTATCAGAACAAAAAAGAAACAGAAGCATTTTGTTGTCTATTCGCTTTTATTCAAATCGATGTTTGACGTTTTTCGTCTTCCACTTTACACAAAAAGCAATCGCACCAGTCGGTCTCAAGTATTTCAATTTTTCGTCATTCTTCTATTTTTGTATATAAACGAGAAATTAATAAATTGAACAGTTTGGAACGAAAAAAAAATTTCATGTCTCATCCAATGGTTGAGAAGCATAATGAAAAGTGGACAAAGCGAGAAAAATCAATAAATTAGAACAAAACGGTTTCAGGAGATGCTTTTTGCTTAAACAAATGAAAATTTGACAACGATATTAAAGAAAAGAGGATAAAGAAGAACAGAAATATTTGAAGATATGAAAGAAAATTGGGTTTCGATTGTTATCAAACAATGCTTTGATTGAATAAAATTGATGCGATGAACTTTTATTTTTTCTTCTTGTCATTCATATAGAATTCTTCTTGTTATGATGAACTTTCTGAAAGTTTTTTTTTTAACAAGAAACAGCTGAGTCTGTGGTTGCTTTTACGCTAGATTAAACCCTCGATCATTCAATTTTCAACACATATCGAGATAGATAATCTAAATAGGGTTTACTCGACTTAACAAAGCATCTCAAATAAAACTCTCAGATGAGAATATTTCTGAAATTCAATTTTACATTCTTATATTTTCAACGAGAAAATAAATCCTTGATGAAATTTGTGAAAAAGTTTCTTTACAGCCATCTGTGTCCAAAAGCCATACACTGTTGTTACGACATTTAGGAACAATTTCATGCTTACTTTCTCAGTTTGCTTCAATGAATGTTCATAAAATTCAGCAAAGTCCTTTTTGAGACTTTAATATCTTTAAGCATCCATAAAAAACATTCAATGTCCGACTTGATAAGCTTCCACTCATTTCAAAAACATCTCAAAGTATTTGTTTTATTTCGTCCGTTTCAGCTTTATTTTTTATTTGTTTACTACCTTCGCATATTTTTTATTTGCTTCTAAACATCAAATTGAATGACCTTCGATCAGAGTCAGAAAAGTTTTTACTCAATTTTCATCGTTATTTGCTTAGCAAGAGATTGTCGACGGCACTTTAATATTGACATTCAATAAGTCAACCTTTCATTTTTTTTATTGTGATGTGATGATGTATTTATGAAAAATCATTTGATCGTTAAATTTATTTGATGGCAAGAAAGGGAAACTCAAAAGGCGATTAAATATTATTTCTGGACTTTACTTAGTTGTCATTGATAACTTTTTCCTTCATGATTTCAATCAACATTGTATGAGTTGGTTTAAAAAAAAGAACATGATATGTGAAAGAATTAATTTCCCCATTAATTAGCAATGTGATGCCTTTTATATAATTTGTTCTTAGGATGTCTATTAGCACAGCATGATTGCAGATGACTGAAGTTAGAAGTGACATCACGACGACGTTAAGGATTAGGAAAATATTTATAATGAGTCGAATTTAACAACTCGCTTAGAAATGAATAAAGAAAAAGATTTTTAATGCTAATTACAATAAAAAGATTATAAAGATAATTATGAAACGATTTTTTTACTTAATAGATACTCAAAATCAGATAAGATATCAGATTTTCCATATTGTACCAAACTCATCTTACATGGAAGGAAATAATCATCTACTTAATTTGGTGCATGAGAGATTTTTTGTTCATCTCAAGTTCCCACATTACAATTAATTACTTTTGAGAGGAGTAAAAGAAGAGTTTTGAAATGTGGAAGTTTATCAGGGTTCTTTTGACATGTTTCGCTTCAAGCAGCTCTCAATTACAAACTTGAGAAGCTTAATAATATAAATATGCTTATAAGGAAGAGCCTTTTTAAGGCTGTAGGATCTTTGATACAAAGATTGAGACAATTTATTTATTTAGAACAACATTGAACAAATATTTAAGGAACATTTAAAGTCAAATATTATATCAAAAAAGGGAAAGAAAATGCAAATGAATCAAAAATTTACATCCCACACAAAGTAGGTAATAAAAACTTATACGCATCATGAAATCTTTAACTTCTGTTAGATTTTGTTCTACAAAGTCAATAATTACTTAACATGAAGAAAGTATCTAAAATGTGAAGTTTAAAAAATTTATTTCCTTTCATTGTTTGCTATACAAACAAATCTCACTTCCAGGATTTATTTATCTTTTTAAATTTATATTAAAAGGAAAGCTTGAAGAATAAAACTCTTCTTGTACTCAATTGATCAAAAAAGCTTAAATGATAGATAATGAAATAAAGAAATACAAAACAAATCGTCCTTGTACAGAATCTGTCTGAGACATGAAAATATTTTCGATTGAGTTCAATGATAATTAAATACAGCTCAATTAAAATGAAAATTACTCACAAACATTAAGTTGAAAGGGATTCGAATAAATGAACTCTGTTATTTGGAGCAAATAGTATTGTCATGTCATTTACAAATTAAGATGCCATTCTTAAGGCTTAAAGTCAAACTGAAATATTGACAGTTCTTATTTACATTGGGAAATGGCTGATTAATCTTCTCCCTTGTCTCCTCTTAAATAAAACTCTTTTCACGGTTAGCTCAACTTTAGCACGAAAAGATTCAATTGTCCTCAAATTAATTGAAATTACTTTTCGAAAGTTTAAATGAAAAAATAATTGTAATCAGGAAAACCCCAAACACAAATACGACCTTCTCACGACAGTTGATTTAGACTGACCCAAATTATTCCTGAACATTATTATGCAGGCTCTTCAAATAGATATTTGAAACACAAAAAGATTAACATTGATGTTTAGTCACCAACCACAATTAAAAAAAAGATAGAGAAACAGAACAATAAAACGATGTCAAATAGGACAAAACTGACAAATTTTAAGATGATTTTGAACCATTTTTGTGGTCTACTTAATTTTTTTATTATCCAGAGATGAAAGAATAATAAAAATTGGAATGGAATTTTTTAAAAAAGAGATCCTTTTATGTCCCATTCAATAAATTAATCGTTTTCATCTTTTCTATCCGTCCCATGTAAAGTTTGATCAAAAGAGAAAACTTAAAGGAAAAAAAACTTTTGATGAAGATGAGTAAGAAAAATGATACTTGCATGGATGTTCAGCAAAAGGAAACAACCATCAAAATTTATCGACACACATCATGACTGAGCTTAAGCAAACATATTATTTAATTGTTTGTGATTAATAAACTTTATGGATCTTGTCAAAATCACCACAACAGAAATTAAATTCACCGTAAAATTTCTCGTAATTGCAAAGATAAACTTTTCTCATCACTTCGACAAGAATTTTCACTAAAACATGTACAAACTAAGCTTTGCAATTTAATAAGGAAGACAGTTTCGGAAAATTTATGTCAATGGTCTGCGCTCAGTAACTAATTCTGCTTGACCTTGTCGTTCTGTTATATCTTTCGTCTCATCTGGCACGTAGACATCGAAAGATCATTGACATGCTTATAGATAGTGAAATGTGCTGAACAATGGGGTGAGAGTGAACTACAATTTAGTTCCATGTTATCACGAAAAGGAACTATCTAGGAAGAGAACATAAAATATTTTGAATTGTTTCCGAATTCACATCTTTAGGAAATTCTTCAAAAGGCTTTCACGAAAATATCTCGAAAATATGTTTAAGGAGGGGGAATTTTCCACATGAATTATTAAAGAACTCAGTAAACATGAATTAATTGTCATTAAAAAGTTTAGCTTTTATCTCTGAATCCGTGATTAAACTTTCAAAGTAATAAAAAGAGGACTTTTTTGTCTTATTCTTCAATATCTTTTTTCAAAACATTTACTCACTCGAAGTGGTAAATAATATTAAGTGGCAGTGAAAAACTCTTCAAAGGGTATATGGTTCTTATTAATATAATTAAAAGCGTCTTCAGAGAAATTAGAACAGAAACGTGCCGTATAGTCTGCTATGTTTATGATGAAACTAACAAAAAGGCAAGACTCACGTGGGTGTAATAAAAACCCCAAAATATATGAATGATCCGAAACCTTTCAAGAGATTGGAAAACTTATAACAAAACTCGATGCTTTGTAAGTTTGTGGACAACTTATAAGTCAATTTTTGGCATTTAAGTACAGTATTTTCACAAAATTTCAGAAGCATTTTCGCGTCACTGACAGGTGTTAAAAATAGTTTTCACAAATATTGAACAACAAGATTGCTTATGAAGCTACATATTACACTCATATGTTTCGATTCACGTGTGCGGCTATTTATAGATACAAATAAAAGAGAATTTAGTGAATTTTTCCGATAAAGAAGACAACAAATACAATTCAATGTCATTTGCGATACTTTCCTATTTGGTTTTTTCTTGTTTTTATTTTTAGTGTGTAAAGTAAAAAAAAGATACTAACCATCGCGAGAGAATTTTCCCTCCCTTACGAAAAACGATAAAAGATTACAACACCAATAGCAACACTATGATGTTCCTTATCTTTAAAGTGGTTTTCATCTCTTACGTTTAAAGTAATTTCTTCTCTTTTTTCTATTTGTTTGCCGAAGCGCACGTAATTCTACTCAGAAAAATTTCTTGTGTCTTTTTTGATTTCAAAGTGTGCTGTTGCAGATTAAGTCAAAAGAAATATTTTAAATTCCATTTGAGCTGTGGTCATTGTTAGCCGGAATGCAATTAAAATCGTTACTTAATTACTCTACTGTCATTCAAATGAATGACTAACATTTATGGTTATCACTTTTCAAATATCACTCCGCAATTTAGCAAAGACGTGTTGATTCGATCACAACTCACGGAGAACTGATTCTGTAGCTTTCGCTTTTTTGTTATTTTGCTACAATATTTTGAGTATTCTATTTTTCTTTTGAATTTTCGCAAGTATAGAAAGCTTTTGGAGAGTCAAACTAAATATGAATGAAATAATACTCAATAAGTTATGCGCATGACCCAAACTCGAGAGATAAGTGTGGGTGAGAGAATATCATACAGCATATCATCTGATGACAACAAGAGCTTGTCTATCGCAGATTAAAAAAAAACATCTTGGCCGGTGTCACAAGAAATGTTGATTTTCAATATCAAATTCTCAATGAGGAAGTCCCAAATGATTTAAACAGGAATTAAATTGAAGAAGAAATCTTTAAGAAGATTTTAAATTATTTACGAAATCTAAATTTTAGAGAAATCTATTTACATATCTACTTCTTTAATCAAATATCATTTTTTACCAACATAATTTCCCCTGAGAAGCTTAAAGTTATTTAAGAAATCTCTTTGCACAATGGAAAATGATTTTTGTTGTTTTTTTTGAAAAAAGTTTAAATTCTTTTTCTTTGTTTATGACGAATATCATGGAAAACATAATCCTCTTGGCTTCTTTCTCCTTTCGTTTTCTTGAAAAGAGGTTGAAAGATGAACCTTAAATTGAAAACAATTTTAATAAGCTTTTGCGAAGGTTGTTCGGAGAAGTTTTAAACAAATATTTAAATTTAAAAATTTACTTTGATGGAAATTCTTTGCATTCATGTGAAATATTTAAAACAATAATTTGAAATGTTATGTTCTTGATAAGATTAATAAACAATTTAAATCATGTAAAAATACCGCAAGAATGAACAATTACATTCAGTTCTGTGTAGGTTTTTCATTAAAATGTCATAAATGGTAGATATGAATATTTTAATATTTAAATAAATTAAAATAATTCACAAAATTTCTTAAAATTTAATTTTCCTACGTCAAATAATTTGATTCAATGCAGATACAAAATTGCAAATTTTTACTTTTCGCTACCATACACACATGGATCAATTATTTTCTCATAAAGAAATGAATATGTTAGACATGCAAGAAATATATACAAGTCTTTGATTATAAGTCTGAGTAGATTAAGCATTAAATCTGAATCATTAAAAGCGTAAAAAATCTTCAAACAGAATGAATTTATTCTAATGCAAACATAAGATGTAATGTAATAAAGTAAATTGAGTATGATACCAAATCAGATGTTAAATGAAGCTTACTTATCATGACAATAACTTCTGTCACTTTTACTTTCATCAGCTCAAGATTATTCAATTCATTTCGTATTTTATCAGAATGAATTAATAATTCAGAGTATGCTCATAAAATGGTAATCAGACGATCATGAGTAGGGCTGATTCAAGCATAAGCTTTAGATAAAAGTTTCATAGATGAATGACATGTTGCAAAGCTCGGATATAATATTTTCAAACAAAGGATCCCATCAAGAATAAAATAAAAAGAGTTACAAACAATCCTACTTACTTGTCATGCAATTTGTTTTGCAGACTTTAAATATATTCAAGGCAATTGTCTCAGATTTATGTCAATAAAACCGAGAATATTATTATTAATGACGAAATGATAGATATCAACCTAACTTCCATATAAGTAGCGTATAATTTATTTATCCAGTACAAAGCCTAATGTGTAGCTTCTGAATAGAGGCTGATAGATAAATATGTGTTCTTCAAACTTGATAAATTACATTTACATTGCTATATCTTCAAAATATGTCATTGTATGTAACTTGAATTGAAAACCGCATCAATCAAAATAAAGGAAATTGAATTTCAAATTAATTCGATGTAATCTAATAAAACGTTTTGTTATGTTGTATCAATAGATTCCGAAACAACGATAAAGCTCGCGTTATGTCAAGAAATCTTTTTCTTGAAGCATGAATTCAAACGCAAGCTTAACACGTGAAGCTATTATCGCTCTAAATTGAATATCCAGACTTTTGCACAACCTTCAACGCTAACACGTTAAAATCTTACACCTTTTTTATTCACAGAGAAGAAACAATTTCAGCTTTTTGCAAATATCTCTGCTAACCATGGAAATAAATAACTTTTAATGATTTTTGCACTTCTGTGATTCAACAGCTGAAATAGTATAAATCACTTTAAACTTCATTTATTGCGATTCATTGAAAAAAAGTTTTGTGATTGCAAAGAAAAAAGTTATCAATTGAATTAATAAATGTTTATGTTCAATTTATCCAACGATGTCATTAAATATTCATTACCAACTTCAAAGAGACGTAAAAGCTTTATGAAAGCTCATGGAATGAAAAGTTTTATAGGCCTAAATTAAACTTTTCTGTGAACACATAAACATATTAAAACAAGCATACAATTGAGCTTTGGCTGGATAATCTATCACAGACGTCACATTTACGAGCTGTGTGAAAGAATCTATGATAATTTTGAAAATTATTACATAGGTTTATTTTGAAAAATTTGTTCCCATGAGTTTTTAAACGTCACTCTTTCGAATGATTGACAGAAAGTTTTCAATTTTCTTCTTCACAGCACATTTCATCAAGCACATGACCCTGGAATCGCTTCAAAGTCAAGGGCAGAGTGAAATCAATCAAAGGATCTTCTTGTCTTGTCTTAGAAAAGACGAAGAACATCCTTAGGATGTACATAATATCGTTGTTAAAACTCGTCCTCGAAACATGCCACAATGTGAAGCAAGAATAAAATTTAGGAAAAGTCTTTCTCTTAAATCACTTAGCATCATTCGGTTGAGTTCGTTTCTGTTGAAATGCTTTGGTGTAATACCTAATTGTGATGCTATTGAATTAATTAGTATTTGACTTTTGTCTAATTGATAAAGTTTTATTGGAGGGAAATTTTTATTTTAATGTTATGTTTATGTTTATTGAATGAGAAATGATTGAAATTCAACATTTATTTCTCTTCTCTTACAACTTTTGTAATTATGATACAAAAACTCCTATAGTTCAAATGAATGATGCTTAGAATAGTTTAATAATGAACAGGAAAAAAAATTTACAGCACATGTCCAGTTACAAGAACATTTCATCATTAGAGAACCAACTCTTTGCTATACCTATGGCTATGTTTGATAAACAAAAAGGCAGAAAATAATTTTCTCTACCTAACGTTGTAAATAATTCTAATCCCATTTGTTGAGAGGGAATGAATTATTGAATAATTCTAACTAATTGTTAACTATGAGCTCCTCTATGAGGATTAAAGTTTCACGTTTATTTTTAAAGGAAAAATGGGTGAAATCTTGAGAAATTTCACCGGGGAATTTAACTCTCGAAATGATTCTCTATTTCAATTAAATAACATATTGATTAATAGCATTAATAATGCTAACAAAATTTGCAATTAGATTCAAAAGAAACAATTAAAATAAATCACATGTTCATTCTTTTCTTTTCGCACGTTACATTTCATATTTCCCCGCTCAAAAATAGACTCAATTTAGTGTTACCATCGCTTGTTATTATTTTGGTGCGCAGAAATACTTTTTTAGTTTGTTTTGACTTTTGCGCATGCTCAGATATCAATAAATAGGTGTTGAGAAACAAAATAAACCAAGAGCTAAGCTATATCATGAACACTCACACACACAAGCAAGCTAAGTGTCATATCGATTTTTCTGTCTTCGCTCTGAATAGTATCTCAGTTGTGTCTGCTCGATCAAAAAACTCCATAATCAAGGATAAAAACTGTAAAGTTGTGGCTTAAGTTATTTATCTCCTTATCATAAGTGAATTGTAAGTATTTGATGAAGAAATTTTTTCATATGACTTTTGAATTGAAGGTTTCAATTAATTAAAACTTTGATCTTTGATGGCCAATGAATCTAATAATTTAATTTCGCCGGCCTTTCACATTAATCAACATAAAAATGTCAAATATTCTTTTAGAATATTTCTCCGTCGTGATTGAGTAATCAACAAATGATGCAAAGGCGATTTAAATGGGTGTCGCATAATAAGTTTTTGGTAGGCAGTGGTGACGGTGGAAATAAGAAGCCCCATGCAAGGAATCCCAATTTTGATTCAGAAGAGACAAAGTTACTTATACAATTGTGGGGTGATCCTCAAGTTCAAAGAACTCTCATAACAATTCATAAGAAACATCCAGTGATTGCGAAAATTGCTGAGCGAATGCGTTCGCATGGTTACAATCGAAGTACCGAGGAAATTAACACTCGAATAAAGAATTTAAAGTGTTTATATAATCGAATTAAGAAAGATCTCGAATCAGGATTGCTAAACGAACCGAGTTGGAAACATTACGGTGCAATGGATGAAATTTTAAGTCGACCTGTTTTCGGCAATTCAAATAAAGTTCCAACAGGAGCGAATAAAATTGTCATATCACCGATGCCAACATCAACAAATTCTAGTCCACCGCCACTTGAAGGGCCATTCTCGAATCTCGGAAGTCCGTTTCAAATCAAAGAAGAAGACGTTTCAGATGAAAACAATGTCGAAGAGTCAATGGATTTTGAAGGTAGTGAATTACGTCCTGAAGATCTATTAAGCGTCATTGATGATGAAGAACAGAATGAAATTCAAGTTAAATCAGAGCCAATTGAAGTTGATAGTGCGAAAGTTTCAGGAGAGAAAGAGTGAGTTTTAAGTTAAATTTAAAAGCTTTAACTAATATTAAATTTTGTCTCAGAATATCAGATTCGGCGGTAGCCGATTCATCGACTGATCCCGGAATGAAAGAAGGAATTGTCGTGCCAGTTTCTCTACCTTCGTGTACTATAATAAACCCAACAATGACCAAAAATATTATAAATTATTCAAACGACTCGTTAAGTATAGCATCGGTGGTGTCAGGATCACAACAATTATCACATCCCCAGCCACAAACGCAAGCTCAACCAATTCCAATATCTCCAAAGAACGCTTCACATGCGTCAAATAAAATTAGTTTAGTTCCAACGAAACTTCTCTTAAAATCTTCTACAGTTAATAATTATAAAGCAACACCCACGATAGTCTACAGCAGTGTACAATCATCAACATCAGTTGCTGGAACTATCACGACAAATGCACAAAGTTCAATTCCAATGAAGTTTGTTGTTGTTAATGCTGTGAATAACAATGCAAATGCTCAGCAAACTGTGGTACAAAAGTCACAACAAATCACATTAAATAAGTCGTTAAGTCAACTTCAACAATCACAGAATTCAGCTTTTCTGGCTAATAAATTTATTGGAAGTACGCAAGGTCAGAAAGTTCAAATTGTACAAACAACAAACTTCAATTCTGTACCAAAAGTCTCAACAACTGTTACGAATGGTGATATGAACAGTAGTAAAGGAAATCAGAAGCTTCTAGGGACTAAATTACCAGGTGAGTTGATTTTTTGAATATTTATCAGTGATAGTGATACAAAAATATTTCCCAGCTATTCGAAACCTATTGACAAACATCGTTGAAATTGAGAATCAAAGGCTTGAAATTGAAAAACAACGTTTTGAATATGAGAAAAGTGTCGGCAATGAACTTTTATCAATGCTTAAAAGTTTCATTTCTTCATCTCAATCAACAACTTGTGAAAGTAATCTTCAAGATGCCAAGGAAAAGTCACTTGTCGATTAAAACTTCTTCAATTATAATATTAAAAGTTCTGTGAATTTTTTTTAATTTATTTTCCACTAAAATTCTTGTCAATAGATTTTTAAAACTCATAAACGAAGTGATAAATTTTTGTCATAGAAATTAAGAACGAAAAGAAAGTATGAACATGTGTGATTGATTATTAATAAAAAATTAATTAAGTGACACAAAAAAACCGAATTATGCAAATGAAATTGATTTTTCATCATCTAATGATGGTGGTGGAGTTGTAGGTAATGGAGGTGGAATATCAGAATCATCAGCTACAACCTTATTAAGTTGATTGCGATGTTTATCTACGCGATTCCAAACATCGTCTTCTTCACTATCGGAACTCATTGTTATCGAGTCAGGTCGCGAAATTATTTGTGTTTCACTATGAAATGATATTTTCTTAGGCACTGGACTGACAGAACTTTCTGTTGACTTCAAAATGGATTTGGGTGCGAGAAGATTATCGTTTGTTGTTTCTTCATCTTCTGCTTTAATATCAACAATTTCTATTGATGAAATAGTTCCATCTTCAAACTTTTTGATAACAGAAATCGGTGGTGTTAAACTTTTCTCGTTTTTCTTTTCATTATTCAAAGGTTCAAAAACCTCGACAGGGATTTCAATTGTTTTTAATGTGACTTTGTCATTATCAGTAACATCGGGAAGTTTATCATTAACTTCCTCGACAGTAAATCTTGTATCAGTTGTTTGATTTACTTCCTCATCGTTTTTGTAATCTGTGTTCAAATTTGAAACAACTGTAAAGGTTCTTACATCACCCACAGACAATTTTCTTCCTTGGACCTTTGAATCAACTTCTGATATTTCATTTGGATTTGATTGTTCAGAATGTTTCACTTCAGTTTTAACTTTTACTTTCAGAAATATCTCATCAGCTACAATGTTATCAGAATTAGTAACGATTGACTTGTCATCATCATTTGAAGCATTTTCGATCTTCTGAACGTTGTTGGTCGTTGAAGCGCTGGATGTGCGATGAATTAATTTTTTCGTTCTTGGTTTGATACGTGGTGGAGTTGTCGGAATTTCAATATTCTCAACAATTTCATTGATAGTTGCTTCTTTCGGTTTTTTCAACTCAACTCTTGGCTTTTCAAAGCTATCTTCCCTTGATTTACGTTTCATGGGCGTGGGTGGTAACGCAGCTTCAGGTGAACCTAACGATTTAGCACTCTCAGCTTTTTCTATTTGCGCTTCGAATGTTTTTTCATAGAAATCGGAATTTACTTCTTGGAATTTTACGGCTTTTTCCACGGAATCTTTAATTTCGTTTTTATCTTCTTTCTTATCTTCACCATTTTCGAACGTTTTTTCGTTTTCTTCGTTGTTGATATTATTTGAATGAATTTGAATATTTGAATCAAAATTTTGTGGTTTTTCTGAGCTTTCAGAATTGTCAATAGCAGACACGTTTAAATCCTCAATCGATTGAACTTTCACGATGTTTATCTTTGGTGTTTGAAGATCTTGAGTAATTTCTTGAATCTCATAATCATCAACTGATCGTTCTCTGTATTGCTTTGGGCTTAAATCCTGACGCATCACCAAGTCAGGCATCGATGCGCTGTTGCGTGATTGCAATTGTTCATGAATTTTACGTTTTAAACTTTCGTTCTTCTCAATCATGGCAATTTCCTTTTCTCTTTCTGACAATTTATTTGATGTTGAAGCAGTTTGTTGAATTGTCGTTATCTGAGTATCATCACGACTTGAAGGCTTCGTAAAATTTATTTTGTTCTTGAATGGCATACGGAAAATACTTTGACGATCATCTGTTAAATAAATAATTACAAAATTATTAATAAATGTCAAAGTAAAAGTTATTAATCACTGAAAATTAATCTTAACAGCATATATCAATTAATACTGAGTGTGAACAGTTTCAATTGATGATAAGACATGACGAATGACTATGAAGCACTTCATACACTTGTTTCACTCACTGTTTTTCGCCTTTGGTTTTACATCATTTGGATTTATTTTTGACGGAGATTTTTCCGAGAGTATAATCGTATCAATGTCAGTTGATTTACGATAAACGCCTATCGAACAATTCTCTCGATATTCTGTAAATGAAGTTGTCCTTAACAGAACTGGACTTACTTCAACTCTTTCAGGCTGTTCTAATGTTAGCCGATGACGAAACCAACGAAATTTTATTCCCATCGCGTTGATAAAGTTGACAAGATAAGTTAACAAGATGATTGATAAGAAACTTTGCTAACAAATTTTCAAAGTTACTAATAGAAAAGAAATTCATCATATTAATTGCCATTAATCCAAGCAATCGGAAGTTGTTCTCACCAATAAATTTAATTAAAACTTTTGATTTCTGGTAGCGAACTCATCAAGGAGAAACAAACGAACAAACTGTAGGAAAGGAATTTTTCCTAAGTCGCGTATCAAGGTAGGAATGAATAAATATGCGATAAGATAATTGTACACAATACCGTATTGTTAACATTCAGATACTCTTCAATTTTTTTTTGTATTCTTTGAAAAGCTATTAATTTTTTATAATTTGTAGTCAAATTAAGTTTCTTTTAATTGTGTGCATGTTGTCGGAACTCCACACAGACGGAAGCTTTGTTCTTCACAATTTCAACAAGGTCTCATTCTCTTCTTATGAAAAGCAATACAAAACTATTTCATTTCGCAAAAAAGAAGCATTTTTATTAGGTATTAGTTTAAAAAATGATTGAATTCATAATTGTTGCGGTTTAAATATTTATGAGAAAGAAATGATGTGCAAAACAATACAATAAACGCGAGAAGAAGAAAAAATGCACATTTATGGAGATAAATGGAAAATTAATTAATCTCATTGAGTGATAACGATTTTAGATCATTTTTGTTGCTTTCGTCTTGTGATGTCCCAATTATAGATTCGCGCCATTGCTACTTCAACAGTCGTTTGTTGATTCCTCAAAAATTCCTTTAAAAAAAGAGAAAAAATTATTTTTAAAAGAAAATCCACATGAGAATAATTTATATTTCATACTTGATCATGCTCAAGACACCGAAGATTCATACTAGCTGAATCTAAGTTTTGTTTTAATAGCTCTTCAGCTTCATCCAATGGATATTCGAGCATGACATTAGCACCAAGCCATAGACATACTGTCTTTGTTTTCTGGATGACTGACTTTACAAAAACTTGCTCACTTAGAAGAATGTTTGTTTGTAACTCATCTTCTTCTTGCTCTTTTAAAATTTTAATCATCTCAAGTGACTTTTGGAGATCGGGAAGTTGTTGTCTTAATCGTCGCTTACGAGCAATCATGTTCATTTCCATAAATTTATATTTGCTATGTTGTTCGTCAAGCGATTTCAAAACTTTCTCTGCCTGAAAGTTATTTTCTGGTAAGGCCATAAATTGTTCAACATCGTCCTTAAATTAAATGGAAGGTTTCAGCATAAATTGAAAATTAAAAATCATTTGATCGGAAAAATATTTTCTTGGTTATAAAATGAAATAATTTTTAATTGGCAAGTCTTTTAAAAGCTACTCACAACAAACACAGCCTTTGGTATTCCAGCATAGCTTTCTTGCCCTTCAGGAAGAGCTGGTAAATCTTTAGTTCCAGCCATTTCTATTATTATTTTTTTCCTTTTAAGACCGAACTTCTTAACTTTTCAATTTTTTTGTTCTTGCTATGTTTCTTTCTGTCCGACTGTCCGCAATATTTTTCTATGTTTTTCAATTCGTTCAGTAAACATTTTCACACGTCACGTGGTCATCCTACCGATGAAGTAAACAAAAACCTCCCACAAAACATTGTAAGTCATTGAAAATCATAAAAGTGTCATATAGAATTCAATTTAAAGTGTTTATTACTGTAATTGATCAGTTGAGAGATTAAAAGTTGATTAAACAAGTTGTCATTTCTTAAGGTAAAGTGAGGAAAGAACAAAACTTTCATTTTTGTGCTTTTTAAGTGTTTTTAAAATATCTAAATTGTGATGGAATAAATAATTTTTTGCTTAATGTGAATTATCATTGTGAAAGAACACTTTCAAAGGAATTTGGAAAAGATATCACCGAAACATTTGCAGTGTAATGATTACATGCAATACATTAATAGACTTTCATTAATTTCGCAAAATGACGTCATTTAGAAACCTTCAAGATTAAACAAACTCATTATGAACAAATCTAAATTAAATTTTTATCGTTAATGAAAGAATAAAAATACATCTACCTACTGTAGGTAATATAACAAGTGTTCAATGTGTGAGAAGAAACTCAATATTATGAAATACTTTAACATCGACATTTCATTCTCTCTTCTTTTTCCATCACGTTTCTTTCTGGCGTTTCTTGTTAGAGCGTGAAAAAAAAGAAATTTTCGGTTTTTCCAAAGAAAAGTGAGGTATAAAGAAAAATTTATGTATGTAATTCGTCTAGGCTGGCTTTCGTCATCGCTTAGACAAAAATTGTACAATTTGTTCAAATCACGATGACTAAACTATTTTCTTCACTCTCAAGGATGTTTTTAATGCTCTACAATTCGATTTAAGCATTCAGTTCTAAGAGAGCGGTTGTGCCGGCAACAACACAATCAATATTTGCTTTGCTTGAGTGTAATATCTAAATGAATTAATACGCACAGTTTGAGTTTTTCGAAGCACTTTGAGAATACGCAGAAAAAATTATCGAAAGGTTCGTGGGAGGTTTTTGAAGTTTAATTTTCACTGCGAATCATGACACTTCAGAAATTGAAATTGAAATGATTAAAGTATTTAAAACCGGAAAAGAACTGATAAGATAATTATGGAACTCTTAGTAGAGTGGCAGTGATGAATGATGATACAATTCCATTCGCAAGTTTTAAATATTACGATTACTTGAAAACGTAATCAAGAGTTTTATGAATTCTTTAGCAATGATAAGCATTTCATTGAGTGTTACATTTTCATTTACTTCTAGATTGAAACTTGTTTGACCAGATATGGGACTTTTGACCGAAGGAAGTCCACTCTCTTGGGAAGAAACGAAAAAACTCGCAAATCATGTCAGAGAGCATGGAATTCAGCAATTTATTAATCTTTATGAGAGATTAAAGGATCGTCAAGGTGACATTCTCAAATGGGGTGATGAAGTTGAATATGTGCTTGTTAGGTTCGATGACGACAAACAAGTTGCACAAGTGTCATTACGTGCACTGGACATTCTGTCAAAACTACAGGAAAAAGAACAACAAGATCCAGATGGTGTTAAATCTCTCTGGCGTCCGGAATATGCTGCTTACATGGTTGAAGGAACACCAGGAAAGCCTTATGGAGGACTCTTAGCGCATTTCAATGTCGTCGAATCATCAATGAAATATAGACGTGAAGAAGTCGCAAAACTTTTAAATTCTAACGAAGCTGTCATGTCACTAACAAATTTTCCACGTCTTGGAAGTCCAAAATTTTCCTATCCATCACACGATGTCCGTCCTGACGATCCCGAATGTGCTGCTCAATCGCTTTACTTCCCTGACGAAGCAATTTTCTCAGGACATCCACGATTCAAAACTTTGACGAGAAATATTCGACAACGAAGAGGTGAAAAAGTTTCCATCAATCTTCCCGTGTTTATGGATGAAAAAACTAAAATTCCTGTGGAGGGATCACTTCCTGGTATGGAGAATTACGTTCATATGGATGCGATGGGATTCGGGATGGGTTGTTGTTGTCTTCAACTCACATTTCAAGCATGTAACATTAACGAAGCTCGTTATCTCTACGATCAACTGACACCACTTTGTCCAATTATGTTGGCGTTGACAGCAGCATCGCCAGTTTATCGTGGATATCTAACTGACATTGATTGTCGTTGGAATGTGATCTCGGCTTCAGTTGATTGTCGAACACAAGAAGAAAGAGGATTGAAGCCGTTGAAGGAGAATAAATTTAGAATTCATAAGTCACGTTATGATTCAATCGACAGTTACTTATCACCAGAAGGTGCAAAATATAACGACGTTCCATTAACATATGATCAGGATGATTATCAGAAGCTTCGTGATGGTGGGATTGATCACTTGCTTGCTCAACACATTGCACATTTGTTTATCAGAGACACGGGTGAAATATTTAACAAAATTTTCTTCTTTTTTGAATATTTTTGTGACCTTTTAAATATTTTTCTAGTTTCCCTCTTTAGCGAGAAGATTCATCAGAATGATGAAGAAGAAACTGATCATTTTGAAAACATTCAATCAACGAATTGGCAAACGATGCGATTCAAACCGCCACCACCAAATTCGCCAATTGGTTGGCGTGTTGAATTTCGACCATGTGAAGCACAATTGACAGATTTTGAGAATGCTGCGATTGTTGTTTTCGTGGTTTTACTCACGAGAGTTATTTTGTCATTCAAGCTAAATTTCTTGCTTCCAATTAGCAAAGTTGACGAGAATATGCAAAAAGCACAAAACCGCAATGCATGTCTTAATGAAAAGTTTTGGTTTCGTCGAAACTTTAGTGAGAAGAAGAACGATGAATCTTGTGAACCGTGCGATACCGAATCAGGCTGCGAAGGATGTGAACTTTGGACGGTAAATGAAATCATCAATGGTAAGGACAGTTTCCCTGGTCTTATTGGTCTCATTAATCAATACTTGGCGAGTATGGAAGTTGACACAGACACTCATTGTTCGATTCAACAATATTTGAAGTTGATTCAGCGAAGAGCCTCGGGAAGTTTACTGACAACTGCTTCTTGGATAAGGAAAGAAGTTTTGAGTCATCCTGACTATCAGTAAGTCTCAAATTTTTTCTTTTTTTCTCCATTTAAATGATTCTTAAATATTCCCATTAGGAACGACTCAATTGTCACTGAAAAAATTAATTACGATCTTCTAAAGAAAGCGAAGAAGATTCAAGAAGGTTTATTACCATGCAATGAACTTATTGGTTGTTTTATGAATTCAAAAACAGCTGAAGAAATTCCACCAGCGATTGCAAAGCAACATCAGACGCCAGTAACATCAAATCATCTTACAAATGGCAATTAAGGAAACGACGAAACGATACGTAATTAGATTTAAGCAAATTAACTTCGTGTGATAACATGAAAATTATTTTTTAGACACATTGAGGGAATAGAGGGAAAGTTTAGTTGAGTGCAAATTTCACTCTTCGTCTACTTATGTGTAGAAATTTTATTATTTTATCCATTCAAAGTGCACTTAGAGATACCTTTTAATTAAGTTTTTGATAATAATTAAGTTGCAGAGCATTTAGAAAAGGCAACGAATGAAGAACAAAATGTTAATTAACAAAGTGCGGGTCGTTAATCAAATTGATTGCATATTTAGTTCCTTGGTAAAGTTTTCTTTTCATCTTTTTTTTTATTATTGCTACTTTCTTTTCAATTTCATTTGTTACTTATCATTGTTAATAAATAAATAGTACAAAGCCGTGAAAAATATTTCGATTCATCTTCGTGTTTAAAAAATTTGTAAAACGAAAATGTTAAGAGAGAGCAGATGGAGGGATTGTGTCGGTTACTTTTCTTTTGTTCCGGAACATAAACCAAAACCCTTAAATAGAGTCACAAAAACATGCCTATACACAATCTTTTTTTACAACTTTACACAATATCGTAGATTAGAATCAGATCAGAAGTATTATTAAAGCTTATTGACTTTAGATAAGATTACAGTTCATATTAACCTAATTATTGATTGAGCAAGAAAGCATATTGAATGGAAACAACAAAAATTACGTTTCATCGTGACATTTGAAACCAAATTTTGTTGTAAAAGTGAAATCAGATGAATCGCTGATAAATATTTTTAATAAATTCTTTGAAGTTAGCAAATAAATTTTACGAAAGTATGGCGATTAGAAAAGGCAATTGAATCTTTCTTTTATCTTCCTCGTTTTGATTTCTCTCTCAGTTTTATTAAACATTTTTTTCTTTCAGCTTTAAGCATCGAATTTTAAAAATTCTTATAAATATTTTTTATTTTTTTTTGACACACACTAAAATTTAGTTTGACATTAGGAGAAAGTTGTGAAAATAAAATTAAGACAGCAAATATTTAGTTCAATTATTTCCTTGTTAGAGCAATGAAACTGCAATGAAAGCTTCTGTACTGAAGCTCTCGTTGATGCGTACGAAAACAAAAGCTTTCCTTGCAGTTCTGTCGCTTATAAAGAAATGATTTGAAGTACGATTTGGCTGTCGAAATTTCATTCCCGCAATTTTCTCTTTACGTCGTTTGGTTTTCATTCTTCTTCATTTTAATTAAAGTTTAAGTACAGTGCATGCTTCCTATAAACAATCCAAAGGGAGCCACAATTTATGCAGTTATTGAGCTTGCTTATATGAAGCTTGCACTGTATTTCATTTTTATATCAAATAGTTTTCATTCGAATTAGACAACGATAGCAATGCGTCTTCTTGTTTTGTATGACTCAAAGAATTACAGAATATCTAATTCATTTTAACGAAAGAAAAAGAAAATTAAACTTTTCACAGCAATAAAACTAGAATTTTTCCATTTCAAAACAATCAGAAACTTAACAAAATCTTCTCTTTAATTTCCTTTAAATTTTTTTTCTAATCTTTAGCTTTACTTTGCTTTTAAAAAGCTAATTAAAAATTGAAGAATGAAAAGTTACAAACTTCATTATATCAAAAAATATTCATTTCATTTTTTATCTAAAAACTTAAGTTAAAGTGATAAAAAGTCAAAAAATTAAAAATCTTCTAAAGTTGCAATTTCTTTTAATTAAAAAAGTGTTTCTGTTTTACAAACTTCAATTTCAATCGATTGAGAAATAGCGAAAAGCGTAAGAAGATTTTTAAGGGGGATTACTAACATTTATTAGATGCTGGTCTGAACAGGATAACGTGAGTTGATCTTTGAAAACAAAATATCAAACTTTAGAAGATGATCCAAGACCACAATTCTCATAAAACTGAATAAAAAAATGTTTATGATAAATTTAAAGAAGATTGTGTGTAAAGAAGAACATGTGAGGGACACAGAATAAGGAAAAGCAACAGATTTAATTATGTAAATATAAAAAATTGTTTCTACTCGTGACGAACACCACATATGGAGATGAATGTTCCGTAATTCTGAAGATAACACGAAGGTATCACCGTAAAAGCGATATTTGCTGTCTTCGTTGCATCTTTAAAGCTCTTCATTGTCTTGATTATTAAATTAGCTGGCGATGGATTCATAACTTGATAAAAAATTCGAAAATGAATAGCAGGAACATTTTCAGTTGTTTTTGGATATCCCTGCATGATTTTACTCAAATTATATTGCATGATTTCATCCAAATGACTTTCATTGAGTGAAGTCATGAGCGTTTCATGTCGTTGCTTCATTTCATCGGTCATATCAGTAAGTTTCGTAGAAGATGATGTTTGACCTTTAATGAAATTAAGAAATATTTATCAACATCGTTTACAAGGAAATTTCAAGCACACCTGTTGATACATAACAGATTATAGCAGCACAATTATTCTCATAATTCCATCGGCGACGAATTGAAATTACGTATTGATTGCCAACAGAACATCCGGTTTCTTCATCTGATAAAAAATCGTGTCATAAGTTGAATTTTTTTTAACGAAAATTGAAACTCACATTCAAACTTATTGTTGTGCGTGTGAATCCAAACTTGCCATTCGACAAGCGCTTTTCTCGGTAGACCTGGCACGACTATGTAATCCATTATCGCGTTAGCTGTTCGCCTTTCCTATAAATCAATCAAAAAATTCTTCTCATGAATTCTATAAACAAGCAAAAAATAGAAAAATTTCTTCACCCATTGACGCCTCGCTTCACTGATATAGCTTGGATGAGTGACAAAACAAATACCTTGCACAACATCACGAAGTTGTCCATGTGAGTTCATTGCTTTGGCAATTCGATTGATGTGACGAAGTATCAATTTACATTCCTGTTTTATTCCACCACTGATTACTTTCATATTACCAGGAATCAAGCCAATTTGTCCACTGATGTAAGTGATTTCACCAATTTTGGTTGATTGCGAATATGGTCCGATGTTAGCTGGTGCCCAATGGGAAATTCCTTGAACATGCATTGTATGTCGCTTGTAATCAGTTTCTTTAACATGCCCGGTCTTAAATGCAACCGCTTCCATGATTATATGACAGCCATGTGGTAGGCACGTTTCAACACAAACACGAGTTGGTGGATTTTGGAAGTTAAATCTCTGGATGTAAACATCATTCAAGATTGAGTATTCACTGATGTCGCGAACATAGATTGTGATGTAACAGATGTCGTTCAACTTCATTGAATGTTCCAGAATGATTTCTGTTTCAACGTCAATTGAATAATCAATTTTCTTTCTCATTTTGTCTTAAACATGACTCACTTACCTTCAAGTTGATTCATCGCTTTCTCAACTCCATCTTTTGTTGTTTCTCCTTCACCTTAAATTTTTAATTTTACGTTTTGCAATCAGTTCATGAAAAGATTTTTCAATTTACCTTGAATGCTAGAAATCCAATGCCATCCTTTTGAGTTTGAAACAACATGAGGTTGATTCTCTAAACGATTCTGTTCGTATTCGAATTTCATTTCTTCTAAAGTTTCCTGTTCTAAGCTGTTGTTTTTTGTCATGTTCATGCTTTGACTGCGACTGTTAATCATTTAATTATTAATCATCGTCATCATTATTTACTTATTTGCTTACCTGAAATTCCCAGCAAGACTTCCACTATGACTACTTGGCATTCCTGAATGTTTTGCAAAATTCTCTTTCTCAATGAATTCCAACTCAGTGTCAGTTAAATCCGGATCACTCAGGTCACTGTAGGATGAAGAATTAAGTTCATTGATGAAGTCCAACGAATTTTTTATCACATATTCTTTGAAGTCCGATGGTTCTTTTGCTTCAAGATGAAGTTTTGTAAAGTTTATGTAGCCAACAGGACAAACGGGATCCGATGAACTTATAATAACTTGATGATCGTCACTTTAATTGAAATAAAAGATAAATGAGATTAATTTTAATTGATGTGACATTTGGATTAACATGTCGACCTACATAACGATCCGTTTTTTGAAGAGCGGACAGTCGAGAGTAAAAGTTTCATATTCACCGCCTTCGCCACAAATGTTGACACCGTATTTATCGTGCATCTTCAACAAATGTCCTTGCATATCTCTTATTGACTTTCCCAAGTGTCTCTCGGGCGTTAAGCCCAACGATGCCACTTTAATTATAATAGCTTCAAGTTGACAATCAATCATTTCTTGTAATAGTTCGCCTTGGTCTCGTCGCCATAAATAGGCTAACGAAGTGAGATTCAATCGTGAACATCTAGGAAGAAGACAAGAAGCATTGAAAATTAATTAGATTTATGTAAAGAAGGAAAGCTTACACATTCTCGCATCGAACACGTTGGTAATCAGAGAAAATTGCACCAACAGAGACTGCTTCAATCTGCATCTCGTCCTAGATAATAATCACAAAGATTGAATGAATTATTATTAAACTGACTTGTTTATTTGTTTACTCACTTTAACTTGCTTTAAAAGCTCATACAAATCTTCAACTTCATCGTCCTCTGTCGGTTCATAAATTTTTCCTTTTTGCGTTGTCAACCCGGAAGTGGTTTTCCGATATAATGGAAGTTCCATGGCTTCTGCAAGCATCTCGATGCCCATATGACCAACAGTTTGATACATAAACGAATCAAGTTCATCTGAAAGATGAGACAATGACATCACTTTCTTATTAAATATACACTTCATGTCAATCACCTTTATCTGCTGGATGTAAATTTGCTAGTGCAACAATCTGCATTTGAGATAATGAGAAAAGGGAAAAATTCTGTTTTCTTTTTTCTTCCATCAGTAAAATTTTCAGCTTTTTTTACCTCATGTCCCTCGCTTTGACAGCATAACATATTGAAAGTTGAATCCTTTCCACCGCTGACTAATGCAACCACTTTCATTTTGCTTGTACTATTATAAGGTTTTATTCTATTGCTCTTTGATAAATGATCGCTTTGTAATTATGTAAAATTCCTTGGTGAGACAAAAACAATGAAAAAAAAAAGATTTTTCTTTCTGGTGTTGCAATTAGGATTTTACGAAAACAAAACCAAAACTAATGGATGGTAAATGGTAAATCTGAGGCGAATCACTATAACACTTGATGAGAACCGCGTGTAGTTAGTTTTATCGCGTTATCAGACATTCTAGATTAAAATACTTTTTAAAACTCGTCTGTGTTGGAAATCGGTACCGATTGTGCCTGAAAAGAGCGATTAGAAAGCTACGCGGGTTTACTAAATTTGAATGACAAAAGACCGTTAAATTATTTTAACGTTTTCTCGTTATAAATTTTATGACCTGTTAAGTTATATTTTAACGATTATTGGTCCCAACTGTACAATGTATCAGGAGCTAATGATTCATTTAAAATTTTTAAGTGATAATGTCTTTAATGACTCATTGCTCCATCATTATCATGACACTATTTCTTATTTATTTTTAGATTTTTTTTGCTGTCAAATCTCATGTTTTCCTAATAACGACTGATGGCAATTAAGTGAGAATATTTATTGACTGACATAAAAGCTAGCCAACCACCATTTGTTCAATAAAATTTTTGTACGAGATTAAATTTAATAAAAATATTTTCGAATGAATCTCAATCAAATTCAAGCTGAATTTACTTTGATGAAAAACAAAATTCTTTATTTCTACTTAGATTCGTTGACATTAAATATTCGTATAAAAATCACCAGACGGTCATAAACAAGAAGCAACACGTGATAGAGAATGATTAAGTGATATTGATGATTTCCTAAATTTGTAATTATTTTATTAATTATATTTATTTTAAATTGGAGAAAATTAATCTCAATCTGAAAAATGAGGAAAAGTTTTAAAATAAAACATTTAAATTTACGTGGAATTATTTTTATTTTCTTCGCAAACTGTTAGCTTACAGCGTTATAAATGAATTAAAAAACTATTTATTTTGACAAATTTATTCAATCAACTCTTTTGTTAGACAAAAAATTCCCTAAAATGTTCTTTTTTGTGTTTCTGACATGTTGATTATTGACATGATAAACTTAAATGAATACAATTAAAAGGAGATTTCAAAACTATTTTAATAATTAGTTTACAAGTTTTCTTTATCTATAGATAAGAAATATCATTTGACACAAAGGAAAGAAGAAAGAAAAATGCAAAAAAATTAGTTTTTGTTATCAAAACCATGTTCAGATTCGCAATATTCAATTATCTTCATCTAGTTAAGATATTTTATGCAGGTTTTAATATTCATCGGTTAAATTTCTTCTTCATGTTATTCATCTCATAAAAATTATCGTTAATTTTTGTATTTTAGACGATTATCTATGTAGGAAGCATTTCAATGGGTGATACCAGAGACATAAATGTTCATTTGATTTGAGCACCACTTGTGATTGATTATTCTCATGGAAATTAAATTATAAATTTATATCTCATCTCTTGATAATATTTCATGTTTTTCTTCTTCTGTATAAGACTTTTCTGGCTCATAAAAAATGATTTGCACGGCAGTTTCTGTAAAATCTCCATTCATTCGAACTGAGAAGCGTTCAGCATTCATATTTGATATTTATGAACTAAAATGAGCCTCAAAAAATTGAATATTCTTGCAATCGTTCTGTTTATTCTTAAACATTAATTTACTCATAGAAAAATTATCACAGTTTCAACAGAATGAAGTCATTCCAATCAACTTTCTGTTCTGTTCATTCGTGTCGTTCAAAGACAATATTTTATCTCCTGTTTTGGAACTTATAATTAACTTCTTCTAATATCTACCAGAAATTGTGTTCAGCTCTTCAACAGGAGCATTTGTCGTTAATCTGATCATGAAAGGAAATAATAATAATAAACTTAAATTAAAAATTATTTTATTGTAATGAGGCCAAAGTTGAGTTACTCATGTAGGATGTAAGATCTTGATAACTAAACTGATGAGTGAAAAGAAAAAAGAAAAGTTTCAAATGAATACAAAAAACTCATTTTGAAATAGATTCAAAAATAAACTTACTTGTGAGAAGTGCGGTTCTTCTTGAATTGATTGTAAATGAACAGCGGGATCTGGTGGTGTCAATTCCACACTCTCCCCAGTAAATTCTGAGTCGAAGTAACGTGTGTCAGTGTCTGATGTGACTTGAGGTTTAAACGGTGGCACAATTTTCTTATTGACTAAATCATTCCAATTAATACATGCGAAGAACGGATGAGCCATGATTTCTCTGACATCATCGGGCCCACCGCCAAGTCGTTTCTGTGGAGTTTTTTCCAACAGTCCACTTAGCAATGCCTTCGCTTCATTTGAAATATTTCTAGGGAACTTTACATCTTCCAGCATGATCAATGTGAAGAGAACGTCGTGATCACGATTATAAAAAGGCAAACGACCGCAAATCATTTCGTACATAACGACACCAGTTCCCCACCAATCCACAGCACGTCCATAATCATTATCTTCAAGCACTTCTGGCGCAAGATATTCAGGAGTTCCTGTTCATTTAATTAATGATTCAAATTAAAACAAATTCTTTTCTTGAAAGTTTCTTCAATTTACCACAAAATGTTTTTGTTGTTCTGCCATAAGTAATATCTTCTTTACACAAGCCGAAATCTGCAATTTTAATATGCCCATCTTTGTCCAATAATAAATTCTCCAATTTTAAATCACGATAAATGATATTGTGTGAATGTAAATATCTGTGACAAGAAAGAGAAAAAGGAAATCAGTGAGTGAAACAATTAAAAAATCATCAAACGAAGATCATTTTGATTTATTCGACATTATACTTACTTAAAGATATGTTTGTGTTAAACACATCAGACAAACTGAGACAGAGAGAACGTCAAAGTAAATAACAGAAAAATAATTAAAGGCGCGTGGCAGATTGTGAGTAGAAATGTCAAGACTGTCACAAGTGAGAAATGTTCTTCTTTTTTACTTCTCGTTTATTTTCTTTTACAAGTAACTGTAGCGTAAATCGAGTGATGTCTCGATTCAAAAGCCATTTGAAGACATGTACGCATTCATAAGTAAGTTGTATGACTCAACGTCTTGCAATGTTTGCAACTTTTTTCGAAATTCTTTTTTCTTCACATGTCTCATTGAAAGAAATGAAACCTTTCAACGCCTCGACAATGAGAATTTAATTTTCTTTTTATAAAATGCGAAATGTTATTTGAAGAATTAAAAATATTTATTCGCACAATAAAATGTATCAGAGACTACCAACTCACGATGTAAACATCATCGTCGCCAAACGATTACTTTGCATTTAATTTCACACACTCTGAGTGCTTATCTACCTTTTTTCTGCATTTTCATCGACGCCAGAGATTGGAATAAGATAATGTAAAAATTCACGAATAAAATAAATTTAATTATCGAGTGAAAATAATGAAAAACATTCGTGGAAAATAAACATTAAGTAATCTCAATTTCAATTCTTATTCCTGAATATTTTCTCAAACAATTTCAACATTTTAAACTCACTAAAATAAATATCGATTTCTGTTTTCTGTGCGCCTTAAAGAATTTGCAAAAAACAAACATAAAACATTGCAAACACCCGCGCAACATTTTTTTAAATAAAATTATTTTAAAAGATTTTTTTACTCGCTAATGTCATCATGAAAATATCGCGAGATGATAATATTTTAGCCATAACAAAATTCGCATTTAAAGTGGCACATGCAGGTGGGAGCTGCAAAAGAAACTGTCAAAATGCCAACATAACAAAAATTTCCAGAGAAATATTGTGCAAATAAATTGCGCATCTGCACATTTTGTTTTCTTCGTGTTTTTCACTTAATGGAGAAATAACTTCAAATTTTAATTTCGCGTGGCTAAATAAATAAGTAGATCATCACTTTAACCGCGAAGGTTTAAAGAAAACAACAGAAAAAACATCAAAGAAACTTGATGAAAAGGATTAGTCACAAAAAAGACGGCGGGGAATGTGCATCGCTAAGCGCCATCCCAAAAATAAGCTTCATATCGTCAATGAGTGAATATTTAAACAACCAGCTGGTCGTCAATTAAAGCGCAACGGAAAGCGCCGTAAATAATTTAATTAAAATTAAACCTCATTTCTTCTCGCCTTGCTTATAGTTCGTAACAATCATGCAATCAAGTGCTAGAGTGGGAAATATCATTTGTTGTTGATATTGTCAGAAAGATACGGAGGAGTGTGAGAGAGAGAAAGAGAATCGCACTTAAAAATAGCAAAATTTTTAATTACCCCAAGGCTGAGATGATTTCTGCACCATAGAATCGTGTTCGTTCCTCAGAAAAGATGCGATCGCGACTCAAATGGAAAAACAATTCACCGCCGTTGACATATTGCATCACAAAGCACAAACGTTCGTTGGTTTGAAATGAATATTTAAGTGACTGCAAAATAAAAGTAGAAATGAAAGGGAAAACATTGCTTTAAATAAATTACTTATTTAAGTTGAATGTTTGTTTGTTTTTGCTTTGAACTTACGATTAAAAACGGATGATTTGTTTTTTGAAGAACTCGATTCTCAGCCATTGTGTGTTTGACTTCATCCTTTTGAATGATGACTTCCTTCTTTAAAATTTTTATAGCAAAAAGTTTTCCGGTGGTTTTTTCACGACATAAAATTACTTTCCCAAAAGTTCCTTTTCCAAGGACTTTTAAAAACTCAAAGTTTTCTAAAGTCTGCAATTATTGTCGTTACTCAATTGTCATCTTCAAGCTTAGTCTGAAATACTTACGACTTTCTTTCTTCCACTAATTTTTCCTCTCGACGTCCCTTGCAATGAAAATTTCTCGTTCAACAGCTCATCTTCAGCAATTGACGCCATTTCAACATCTTCTGACATTTCTTGTTGACGCTGTTGGTCAATTTCACTTAATCGATTGGCAACACTTCTGCAAATGTATCATAATGTCAAATTAATTCAAGAAAATTAACGATAATCGTCATTTAGTTGATTCATCGAATTTTGGTATTTATCAACAAACCTACGCATGTAGGAAGAAAAAAATTTTTCCGAGAAAAGAAAATCAGCGCAATTTAGAAGAAAACACAAGTTAAATTTTTTGGAGAAATGTTCATCGTTGAAATTACGATTTGAAGACTTTTATCTGTTTCTCTTTTACGTGTTTAGAATATAAAAAAGACTAACGTCATCAAAATATTTTTTTTTTATCAAATTAAATTGAAATTAAATCGTCACAAAGAAAATTTATTTATAAAGTTGCAGACGTAATTTGAGATGTTTTTGTTATGTCTGCAAACGTAAGCAGTCAACGATTGTTTTTCAGACAAGTGTTCAAGTGTTCTTTCATAATATTTTTGAATACAAGAAAGTATTGATAAGCGACTTCTGCAATCGATTACAACGATTGAAGGTCAAACCTTATTTTTAATTACAATTCACAACTGCGATAAATATTTTGTTGTTCATTTAAGCCAATCAGAATTTATTAATGTCGAGTGAATTGAACTTTGCTTTTAATGTGTGGCGCTAAAATGTTGACGTGCAGATAGTCATGTGACTTAAAAATTGTCGTGTCTTGATGAACTATCGATTGATTCTGTTTCAAAAATTGTCAATATTTTGCCGTTTTTACTTTTTATGAATAAAAAAATAAGTACATCAAATACAAAACACCTGAATTATCTTTGTTAGAAAATTAAATAACAAAGTTTATTTCGAAAATAGAAAAATAAGTTTAACCGATAACAACACATGACTCTTTATGAAGCAAACAAGTACTTTCAATAGGCGCCAATTGATTGTCGTAAAAAATATGGCAATAACTATCGAAACAGAATTTGCTCGAACTGCGCGACACTGAAATCGTCATAATAATTGTTTTAAACATGCGACAAACATAAAAAAAATATTTTTTAATTTTATTTCTTATTGAAATTTTTTACTGCTAACAGAATCGACAGAAATAGAAAAATTCATTGATAAATTTGAAGCAATCACTTCTGTTTCAGTAAATTTATTATCAGTTTACTTTTTTTTTATTTGTTGCATGCTTCACACTTATTGTGACAACTCATTGATAACGTTTTGCAATCGAGAAAGGCGCTAACGAGCGTGAAATCTTCTGAATGAAGTTTTTAAAACCTCATAAAATTCTTTCAGCATTGAACTGGTTTTCAATTCTTTACACAAAATTGATGACAAAATGTTTTTCTTAATATCGGTCGTGAATTTTATTCTTTGATTAATATATTTGAAGCTAAATTAGTTTGATATTCTAACGAATAAAATTTTATATTTTTTGTCACGGATGAACATTTTTTAACAGATTGCTATCCATCAATATTGATGCTTCTGAGAAGAATATGCAAAGAAGGATTTGCAAACACTTTGACGAGCCGCCAATAAAGTTTAGGTAGAAAACAAGGTTCAAAGCGATTTACTAATGAATGGAAACTTACCGAATGGCATCGACCCATTGGGATCTTTCGTGTTCAGTTTCGACATAGAACATTCTTTCGATGACGGTGGTCAATTGTAGGCCACGAATGATGAATGTGAATGGACGTGGGCGATCCACAGACATGATTTGACAGCGAGCGACGGTGAAGTTATTTGAGGGTTCGGTTGGCACCTGAGTGTCTGGGAAATTCTTGTAACCGACCAATGAACCGTCTGAGCGTAAGATGAAGTAACGTCGACGCCAATTTTTGATGTGTTCGCCACGCTTAAACAACCATCCTTCCTTAATTATTTGACGTTGGCTAACGTCAATATTTTTCGATAATAAATCTGGTATTTGACCTGATTCGATTGACGAACTTTCGAATAGTCGAAGGCCACTTGATGACGACGACGATGCTGCTGTCGTTGAAAGCGACATATTTCTCAATTTATTTATTTATTTATTTACTCTTCACAACACTTCACTGTAATCTTTTCTTTTTCTGTGTTTTTATTTTTCTTGAAAGACTTTTGTCTTTAGGCTTTTCTTTGTCTCGTCACCACATTAAAAACTTGAGCGAATGATCATTAAGAAATATTTTATTTTGCTCAATTTCCTTGTACACAGAACACTAAACGAGGTTCGCACAAGAAAGTTATTTTCACCATTCAACAAAACAACAACGACGACGACGACGACGTAAGAAGTTTTTCTATCTCTTTTTGTTTTTTTTTCTTCCTTCTTTGAGGTATTTCAAGCAACAACAATTTCAGTTTCTTTCAGTTTCCAATGGATCGAAGAAATGCGATTAACAGTTAGATTTCTCGATTTCAACTGAAGAATCTGTTGCGGTTGATTAGCGAGCAGCAGCAGCAGCAGTAACATCAACAGCAATAACAGAGTGTGAATGAATGAATGAATTCAACGACGATGTTGATTGTTCGAAGAGAGAACGGCAACGACCACGACGACGACGACAACGACGAGTGTGTTGTGTTGAAAAATATCATGAAATGAAAAATAGAAGAAATAAAAATTTAAAAATGTAATATCAATTAATGGGAGACGAGACGAGAGGAGCGCGCGCTCGCAGTTGTGAGATTGTATTTCTGTTTTTCTGTGTTTTCTTCATTTTTGGATGGGAAGAAAATCTATTGCGTCATCGCTCTCACATTTCGTCTCGTCTACGAATGTCCAAAGCGAGAGAGAGCATTCCTGTTAACATAGATGATTTCATTTCAAATAATAAGCTAGAAGACGTGAGAGGATCGACCATGAGTTAAATAAGATGAAAAAGAGTTGAAAATATTGCAAAAAAAAATTCCATTCTTCTTGAGTAACTTTTTTGAAATGAATTTGCGTATGCCTCCAACACTTTTTTGGTTTTCTTCTTTGCATTCATTTAACGAATTTCCCACAAATTTTTGCTTTCTTTCATTCTTTTTCTCTTCATTTCAATCACGATGGCTGAGCGTGTTTTGTTATTGTTTTTTCTTTCGCTAAAATCCTTCAAAAATCAGTTCAAGTCCATTCACATTTGCTTGCGGCGAAGAATAAAAATGTCTACAGTCAAAATAAAACGTTCAAATTCTCTTCAAATTATCACATCTTGCTGCATGTGCAGGATATAGAAACGTTATCAGTGTTTACAAATTCATTAATAAATACTTTACACTGTCTTGATAAGTATTTATTAAATAAAAATTCCATTCAGAATATTGCCATTCAAGCTTTTTTGTACTGTGATGAACTTGGTACATTGTAACCATCATTAAAATTAAATGATAGCTTTTTCAAAAATCAAAATATATTTAAATGACGTAGTTATAAACTAAAATTTATACTTTCAGCCTCTTTCTGTATGCCACCATGAAATTATTTAAATTATCCAACTCGTTTTCTAATAAAATTTGTTTTTGAGAGTAAACTGATTATACTAAGAAATTATATTGATCTCATCATGTTTTTAAGATTACCGTTTATTTTTTAACTATTACAAAACTGTTTTATGTCTGATAACTGTAAATAGCGTTAAGAAATTAAAAACTTCGTCTTCAACTTTTATTACCTACTTGAGCTGTTTTGAAATGCTCCAATCCCATAATGTTTCTTAAATATTTATCATTGTCGATACTAATTCACATACAAATATTAGATGATTGAACACTTATTAATATTTCTAATGTATTTAATTTTCACTCACCAAGCTTCTGATCCTATTTTTTTGAGGAATAAAGTAGAGAATATAAATTTTTCGATAAAATGTTTGTAGCTTTCCAGTGGAAGTGATGGAGTACGCTTAGTTGTTCAAATTTTGAACTCAAGAACGCATTAGCATATTTTTGGTCAAAACGTTGAGCACAACTTTATGTATAAAGATAAAACTTTGAACATACTTTTATGAAATTTGTGAACATAAAATTATCACATAAAATTGTTAATTTCTATTTTTACCTTATTAACGTAATTTGTCTAAATAAAGTCGTTAAATCTTATGTTGTTTGTCTTTAATGTTTTCTTGATTTTCTACTGAAAAAGATGATTAATTAAAACAAATTAGGTAATGTCCAAATTGAAGATTTATGGGATTTCACTTAAATCTTACAATAAAAATTTCCTAAGAAAATATTTTTTCAGAAAATATCGTAAGCATAAGGTTCTCGAACATAAACGACAAAAAAAAACAATATTTCTCGAGCAAACGACTTCAGCAGCATGAATTCCGACAACTGAACGTACCTCAACGGGAACATAAAAAGTCATTAAGCGTTCAGAGAAGACGGAAATTATTTTTGCGCGATTTTTCTGTGAAAAAAGTGAATTAAGTCAATAGTTTAATTTTAAATCGCGTAATTATATGGTAAGATTTGGTATTCAAGGCTTGAATATTTTCAAAGTTGTTAGTTTTAAAATGAAATAATAGTAAAAGATTTTTTTACAATGTTTGGGTGAGAAAAAAAACATGGAAATTTCTCAATCATGGCTCGTAATGTCAAAAGTATAAATAAAACGACATTAGAGGGTGTGTGAAATGAAGTAAAATAAATAAATAACGAAATTTCATTATAAAAGAAAAGTTTTAATGGTCAAAAAATACACTTAAGTTATTTGAAGGCTGGTCCCGCCGCTCAAATTACTACGTCTGTCTGGATATTTGTGAGAGTATAAATATTGCCACATTTTTATCATGCCTTTTTTTTCCCTCCCATCATAAACAATTCATGCATCTCATATTACATAGATTTCATAAATTATTAACATACTAAGTACAAACAATATAAAAAACGAAGTTCCTTAAATTTTAAATACTTTTTTTGGTGCTTCTCTTTTCTGCACGAAATGTGAATGGACTTGAAAATTTTTTTGCGAAGCTTCACACACGCTCGAAAATTGTAATTCATAAGAGAGGAAAAAGAATGAAAGTAGGAGTTGACTTGTGCAAATTTAGATAAATTTAAAGCTTATGAATTTTGCCGAATTATTCACAAGTTTATCGTTTGTTTATTGATTTAATCAGAAATGAGATTTCTCGCATTTAAGTTTTGCGCATTTTTTGGCTGATTTTCTGATTTTTTTCTCAACATGAAAGAAAAGAAAAATGTTTGATTTCACATGAGTGGGAAAACGAAAATACTCCGTATAACGTATATCTTTTCTCTCGCTTTGCTATCGTAGACGAGACGAAATGTGAGAGCGATGACGCAATAGATTTTCTTCCCATCCAAAAATGAAGAAAACACAGAAAAACAGAAATACAATCTCACAACTGCGAGCGCGCGCTCCTCTCGTCTCGTCTCCCATTAATTGATATTACATTTTTAAATTTTTATTTCTTCTATTTTTCATTTCATGATATTTTTCAACACAACACACTCGTCGTTGTCGTCGTCGTCGTGGTCGTTGCCGTTCTCTCTTCGAACAATCAACATCGTCGTTGAATTCATTCATTCATTCACACTCTGTTATTGCTGTTGATGTTACTGCTGCTGCTGCTGCTCGCTAATCAACCGCAACAGATTCTTCAGTTGAAATCGAGAAATCTAACTGTTAATCGCATTTCTTCGATCCATTGGAAACTGAAAGAAACTGAAATTGTTGTTGCTTGAAATACCTCAAAGAAGGAAGAAAAAAAACAAAAAGAGATAGAAAAACTTCTTACGTCGTCGTCGTCGTCGTCGTCGTTGTTGTTTTGTTGAATGGTGAAAATAACTTTCTTGTGCGAACCTCATTTAGTGTTCTGTGTACAAGGAAATTGAGCAAAATAAAATATTTCTTAATGATCATTCGCTCAAGTTTTTAATGTGGTGACGAGACAAAGAAAAGCCTAAAGACAAAAGTCTTTCAAGAAAAATAAAAACACAGAAAAAGAAAAGATTACAGTGAAGTGTTGTGAAGAGTAAATAAATAAATAAATAAATTGAGAAATATGTCGCTTTCAACGTCATCAAGTGGCCTTCGATTATTCGAAAGTTCGTCAATCGAATCAGGTCAAATACCAGATTTATTATCGAAAAATATTGACGTTAGCCAACGTCAAATAATTAAGGAAGGATGGTTGTTTAAGCGTGGCGAACACATCAAAAATTGGCGTCGACGTTACTTCATCTTACGCTCAGACGGTTCATTGGTCGGTTACAAGAATTTCCCAGACACTCAGGTGCCAACCGAACCCTCAAATAACTTCACCGTCGCTCGCTGTCAAATCATGTCTGTGGATCGACCACGTCCATTCACATTCATCATTCGTGGCCTACAATTGACCACCGTCATCGAAAGAATGTTCTATGTCGAAACTGAACACGAAAGATCCCAATGGGTCGATGCCATTCGGTAAGTTTCCATCCATTAAGCCGAAGAATCGATTGCTAGTTGCTAGTTCTGCATCATTTTCGATCCAGCAATTTGTTAATTTTTATTTTTTTCATATTACTCACTGAGATTGTTTACTTAGAGTTAGCTTTATTGTTAATAAAATGTGAAATGACGACAATGTGCTAAAAATATTCTAAGCGTAAAACCATTTTGAGAAGCAACATATCTCACTCGTTTGATAAATTAAAAAAGAAAAAAAAGAAACATTTCAAACTCCGTTTTATTATTGAAAATGACATGAAATTTATGAATGAACTGTAGGAAGAAAAAGTTTATCACCGACGTAGAGAGCAAAGAGCATCTCTCTGCTTATTTGTCTCAGTGTGGTTCCAAAGTTCTTCCGAAAGAATGTTAAGAAACGTGTTGAATGATATTGTCGATTGCTATGGAAATTTTCCGTATGAATTCTCTCGTTTCGATGACAACAATTAAGTAAGAAATTAGGAAAACATGAAATCCTATAAAAAGACAAAGAAAGATTCTCAAAAGATTTCTCTGATAAACGAAATCAACATGTTTATTTGTACATACTTAAAGCACTTGTCATCGGTTTATTTTATGTTTGTAGCAGGAAAACGTGATTCATTGATACCCTCGGAATGGAAATGGAACGTCTTTCCATTGCTGAGAATTCCCCCCTTTTTAATGATTGATACCCTACAAAGGATTATTCAGCAATTATTTACAACCATAACTTAATTTCCCTTCAAATTTTTTAACTATTTATATCGCATTCATGTTGATTCATGTCGTAATCTATTTTCAATGTTAAATAATACAAAACTTGAAAAATATTTTTTTATAATTCCGAGAAGCCTTTTAACGACACGATTGCATAATGCTCATACCTAGAAAGGAATTTACAATTTTTTTCACTTCTTCGGCGCCGAAAGAAACAATTGAACTGGCGTCTTCCGTTATCAATGCCTTTCAATTCAATTTACTTTTCGCTAGAATTCATTGAGAGGTTTTTACGTTTTCTGCTTTATTTTTTATTAGATATTTGATTCCATATGTGGAGTTCGTGTTATCATCACACAACTAAAAGTAGAAACACTGATATAAGTGAAGATAAATATATAATTATATGTACGAGTGTATAAGAAAAATAATCGTTTATAAAATGTATGGAATGCGCGTAGAAAATGATGTAAATATTTCTAGGATAGACCAATATAGAAATCATAGCATTGAAATCGATATTTTCCTCTCTCAACATCGTCATTGACATAACACCGCAGTTTCACGTCAATATTTTAGCGCCACATCGAAAGAAAAATACAATGAAAAAGCACAAGTACAATTGAGAGTGAGAGGGACGAGAGGGAGAAGTAAAGAACACAATATTTCGAATTGTGGATCGCTTTGAATGAAATGTAAAAAAAGAAAAACAAAATATTTATCGCATTTACAATTATCTACTACAGAACTAAACGTCTGACCTTCATACAATGTGTGTGATCGATTTTCAACGATTTCTTATCAGAGCTTTTAAACTTTAATATAAAATTAAAAACATCCATAATGGGTATTTCCAATCAAGATTTCTATACTCAGATAAAAAGCAAATAAAGTCAAGTGTTGACAAATATAATTTCCGCTTGTCATGCTGACTCAAATAAAGTGACATCATACAAAATTTCCTTGATGACGCATTAAAAGATGCTGTCTTACATACGTACTTATATGACGTCAATTTTTCACGATCCTACACCTACACAATACAATAAAATTTATTCTACAAACATACAATTTCCGTTGACGAGTATTTGATTGATGAAAAAAGGAGAACTTGCGTAACGTAGCACCGGACAAAATTGAGCAATCAGAAGAAAAAAAAGTGCACAAGCTTCTCGATTCTATCAACGAATGTCGTTCATTCATGATTTTATATTTTTTTGCATGATAATTTGTGGGCGTTCGAATGAAACCGAATACTATGCTTATTTTTTTCCTTGGGCATTTTTACGAGATATATACATGGCATTAATTAATTTAATTACTCTAGGAGTGTCGCCAATTGCATGAGCGAAGTTGATCAACTCGAGCAGGATGACTTGATGGATGATATCGAAATGGCTTCAATAGCTGAAGAAGAAGATTTGGACGAAAAGTTTTCTTATCAGGGAACGTCGACAGGAAAAGTCAACGGAAAGAAGAAAATCGTGAGTTGTCGGTGTATAAATGATTACTGGAATGTCTTGTTTAATTTGCGAAAATAAAATCATTACAGACGTTGGAGAATTTTGAATTTCTTAAAGTTCTTGGTCGTGGATCTTACGGCAAAGTTATTTTATGTCGTGAAAAATGCACTTCTAAGTTATATGCTATAAAGATTCTCAAGAAGAAAGTCATCATTCAGAAGAGCGAAGTCGAACACACAATGGCAGAGAATCGCGTTCTTCAGAAGACGAATCATCCGTTTTTAATTGTAAGCTACACAAGAACATTAAAATCCTTTTTTATGAGTCGATAAAATTCTCTTTTCTTTCCTTTATTTTATTCTTTAGTCACTCAAGTATTCCTTCCGCACCAATGAACGTCTCTGCTTCGTAATGCAATATGTGAATGGTGGGGATTTATATTTTCATCTCAGGAACGATAAAGTATTCTCCGAAGAACGAACGAGATTCTATGGCGCTGAAACCATTTCAGCTCTTGGGTAACTTCATTCATTCAATGATTCTTATTTTTTTTAATAACTGATTTAAAATAAACTCGTTGTGTTGTTCTTACAGCTATTTACACTCTCAGAACATTATTTATCGCGATGTTAAGTTGGAGAATTTATTACTTGACAAAGATGGTCATGTTAAGATTGCAGACTTTGGTTTATGCAAGGAAGACATAAGTTTTGATCGTACCACGAATACATTTTGTGGTAAATTTCTTTCTTCAAACTTTATTTATAACAACATCAACTATAAAAAGAAACGTTAATAAAATTATTTTTCTTAGGAACTCCCGAATATCTTGCACCGGAAATGCTTGAAGACAATGATTATGGTCGAGCTGTAGATTGGTGGGGTGTGGGAGTCGTCATGTACGAAATGATTTGCGGTCGTTTGCCATTTGACAATCGCGACCACGATATTTTATTCAAGCAAATAATGATGGATGATGTGAAGTTTCCTCGAAACATTTCCAACGAAGCGAAATCTTTATTAAATGGACTTTTAGAGAAAAATCCTCACAAGAGGCTTGGCGGTGGGCCTGATGATGTTAAAGAAATCATGGCTCATTCGTTCTTCGCATGTATTAATTGGAATGACTTAGTTCATAGGAAAATTGTGCCACCGTTTAAACCTCAAGTCACCTCAGACACTGACACACGTTACTTCGACTCAGAATTTACTGGAGAGAGTGTGGAATTGACACCACCAGATCCCGCCGTTTATATTCATTCGATTCAGGAAGAACCACACTTCTCACAAGTAATTTCAGCTATGCCTAAAAAAATTAAGAAATTTTTAACTGTCGATTCTCCCTTTTCAGTTCAGCTATCAGGCTATGGCTTCTTACATGAGTAACAATTCAGCATTAATATCGCTTACATAGAACAATTTAGAGAAAAATTAGAATTAGAGCCAAATCTAGAGAAAAGAATGTATAATTCCCAGATCTGTGATACTTTTAGTTTTTAAGATCCTTTAAACTCTATTCGACTTGCATGTTTAAATTAAATATTCTAATGTATTACGTAATAAAATTAAATAGCATTATTAAAGAGCTTCCATCTAAATTATTCTTTAGAAAAATAAAATTTGTGTTTTACTTCTTTCTTATTTGATTGTTAAATTATTTCTTTCAGTTCTTTATATCTTTACATAAATCTTAAAAGTTTAATAAAAATCTGCAACTTGACTAGGGACAATTTTTAACGTATTTTCAAATTCCGTGCGTTCAGAAATTTTGAACTTCGTTTTTCTTGATTTCTGATATTCTCTCTCTCTATCTCTTCCTTTTTGAACTACCTTCCGTCAAAAATGGTATGTTAATATTTTAAAATAATAAATTAATCAGTCTAACTAAACATTTTCAGACTGAAAATGAAAACTATTAAAAGATAAAGTCAAGTTTTTGTGTTACTAATTGAAGTTTTCTTTTATAGGGTATCGACATTTGTCATAAATGGGACAGAAAAGTCCGTCGCACACAACCCAAATCACAAGATGTTTATTTACGCTTGTTGGTTAAGGTGAGTTATCAGTTTTATATCAAGAATAATTGTGAATAAGAATTAAGATATGTAACTTAATTTTGAGTGAGAACAAAGCGTAATTTTAAAACATAATTTTACATGTTGGGATGAAAATATTTCATAACCTAGCAAAAAATTATTTTGTTGTTGCTCAACCATCGAAACATTATTGAATACTATATCTGATTATGTGTTTTAGTTGTACCGCTATTTGTACCGCCGTACACATCAAAAATTCAACAAGATCATTCTCAAGCGCTTGTTTATGAGCAGAATCAATCGACCAGTCATCTCGATGCAACGCATTATTCGCTTGATGAAGAAACGTCAGGCAACTGAGAACAATGTTGCAGTGATTGTGGGAACTGTCACCAATGACTTACGTGTTTTGCAGGTTCCAAAGCTCAGAATTTGTGCTCTTCGCGTTACTGAACGTGCCCGTGAAACTATCACTAAAGCTGGTGGCGAAATTATTACATTCGATCAACTGGCATTGTTGGCACCAACTGGCAAAAACACAGTTATGATGCAAGGTAAACGTAACTCTCGTGAGTCCTGTCGTCACTTTGGAAAGGCTCCTGGTGTGCCACACTCACATACACGACCATTCGTCCGATCGAAGGGACGTAAATTTGAACGTGCTCGTGGTCGTCGTACATCATGCGGTTACAAGAAGTAAAATGTTTTGATTTCTTAAATATATGGAAGTTAATATTCGTGAACATCCAACAAATGCGAATAAAGATTCAATCTTGTGAAAAAAGAAAATTTTGTTTTCCATTCATGCATTCTTTGTTTTGTTTTTGTATATTTAATCAAATAATTTTGATAAACATGAAAGTTCTTTTTCAACCTTTTCTGTTATTCTATGAACGCCTATGGCCAACTATAAATTTAGCTTATCTATTGCAGTCATAAATAATTTTATAACTCTCTGATTAGATTATTGATTGCCGGTCGTAGAGGAACAACCTGTAAAGTGAATCGTAGCTATTTAAAAGAATCTTTAGCCAAAACGCTATCACCAATATTAGCTTCGATTGTATCCAATATAGCTTGTAACTTGTGCTATTCGAGGCAAATTTGGTATTAATTAAATTCTTTTTTTATCGCTTCATCTTTTAAACGATTTTAAGAAAAGATTAAACATTTTCTTTTCTTTAATCTTTTTCCTGGAATTTTAAATTTATAGCTAAAGCCATTGAGACAATCTAAACTTATGACAGCATTAAATTTTTTCAGACATTATTCGAAAAATTTTATTCAATCAGTACAGTTGCAGTTTGTTACACATGACACTTCTACTTCTTTATTTATTTAAATATAGTTAATGACGATTGATCGTAGGAAAGTTGCTGGAATTAAAAATTCTTAATAAAAATGTTCATGAAGAAGTTAGAGTTCATCATTTCGAATTGAAGCTTCTTCTTCGTCTTCTTTGGCTTTTTTATCTTTTTTGGAAGATTTCTTTGATTTTTTTTCTTTTTTATCAGTTTCACCTTTTGGTTTTAAAACTTCATAAAGGCACTCGGAATCTTTTTTCGCAAGCACACGATCTCGGCACAAAAAATCAATCAGAGGAGCTTCTTCTTGTCGGTTGAAATACCATTCCTCGATGTCAGGTTCGTAACGCTCCAAAAGTGTTTCACATTGACTTTTCAATTGAGTTATTTCAGCTGATGGTTTGTCCCAAAGTTCTTCAGGAATTCCGAGCTCAACTTTCACTCCTTTGTTTACTAATCCGTGAAGAGTTTGAAAGGTTTCCGACATCCCCTTTGCAAATCTCGTACTGTCTTTACGTTCTTTGTGAATGTTATATTGAAGAACCTGGTCGCAAACATCCTCAAGTGATTCAATTAATCTTGTTTCACTCTTTTTGTATTCTTTTTTCTTCTTAGGTTTTACATCGTCAAGAGAATAACTAAAATAAGATAATGAGATTATTTTAAAGATTATTCAATTAAATTTATCAAAATAAAATACCCAAATTCCAAAACTTCATGAGTTTTTCCTGTTACTGATAACCTTTCCTGTAGCTCCGTTGCTAATATTTTACAAGCCTCACAATGGTTTGCATATCTTAGAAAATACCGGGAAAAAGATAAAACTAAATAAACATTCAAGCATAATTTTCAAAATATTCATAATAACTCACTTTACACCGTGAAGTTCTTCCTCAGGCGTTGCAGAACACGTCATAGCAATAAAACAGATAGCAATCAATAATTTAAACATTTCTTAGTTTGAATTTATTAAGATGATAAAGAAAAGAAATTCTGACGTGGTTTTAATCAACGTTATGCTACTTATTTTGTATTGCGAGACAATGAAATTTTAATCGTGCTTCTTGTATGAGAACTTTTTCAGTACTGAGTTATTATCAATGAGCAGATACAGTTCAATTATCACAAATTTAACAACTTTACAAGTTCCATTTATCAACACAAGTTGAATGTTGTTGATTTCTTCACTTCACATGAGAGAGAGAGAAGGGAACAATCTAGCCATCTAGCGGAATCTAACAAATTAACTAATAAAATTATTTAATGGAGCTCTAATATCTTCCTTCTGGCCTAAGCAAATAAAATGAATGTTTCTTTACGAAATGATAGATAAAATTCTGAAGCTTTAAAGGCACCACAGCAGTTACAAATAGAAAATATGTAGGTGATGATGATCTCTCTCAACAATTCATTTCTATGTGACTTAACAACGTTTTCGACTTAATAATATTTTCAGAACTCATTAATTTAATGGTCCTTCCAAATTCATCAGAATTTAATTGTAAATTATACAGTTTTTAAGACAATTGACTAAAAAAGTCATAGGTAATCGTAACAACAACCCTAGGTAGGTCGTTATATTGAAAAGGGGTACACAAGAACGCTTTGAATGTTCCTCTAACCATTTTACATACCCTTGTTTTGAGACGCAAAATTTTATTTTGCTCGCACTAATTTAACAAATTTTGCTGAGAAAAATACCTTAAAACGCCGCTAAAAAAGGTTAAAAACAAATTTAAACATTGTCAGAAGTGAAAGAAAATGTTAGTACCCATGCACAATCAAGTTTGAGTGTAAAATTGTACAATATTTTAGAATTATGAAATTCTATACAGGAGCGTCTATAGATTTTACTATATCGCGGAGTGTAGAAAAGAAAAAAAAACGAATCGAGAATGACTTTTGTGAAAAAGCTTGAATTATGTATAAGTCAGCAGACACGATTCTCGATTCGCGTTTTGTTTCATAAGTTCATTCTTCTATTAATAATCAAAGTTTTTGGAACATTTCTGATAGTTTTAAGTAGAATTATGACGAGGTTATGTGTTTTCCATTATTTTCACACTCGTTCTTTCTGCCTTTACATGTGTTTCTTCTCGCGCAGAGCTTTAATCGAGTGAAGAGAACTTAAAAGAAACGTATAAATTGATATCTGGAAGCAGCGTTTGATCAACTGGACGCTCAAAATAATTATTATTGTTAAAATCATAACATCATCGTATGGTAAGAGAAAAAATTAGACCTTGGAATCATTTATTGCAAAAGAAATCAACTCAAATTGCGTTTTTAATTTCCATAGAATATTTAGTGAGCAGCTGTTGGACAATCATAATCATTTAATTATCGCTGCAACAAATGATTCCTTATCGGGTGAGTTCTCGTTCCTTAATTACGTCATCGTCAGAAATTTTAACAGAAAATTGAAGAAAAAAGCTTTAATAACAAAAAAATAAAAAATCTTCTTTTAGGATCTAAAGTTACATCAAAAAGATGAAAATTGATAACATTTTGAACAAAGAGAAATCACCTGATAAAGCAACGATAGCAGAACGAAGTGCCAGCATTGAAGACATTAAAAAGTCACAAAAGTTTTTCGACTTTAATGATCTGACAGCGACCAACATAAACAACAATTTGTTGCAAGAACAGGAGACGATTTACGATTATTTGCCGCCGACAACAAGCAAACTGAAGAAGCTTCTTCTAAACAGCTCAAATATTGACAACATCGATTCTCATCATAATCAGAATCAAAAGAATTCCAGCTTCATTAACAACAGTGCTGTGACAGTGAATTTAAATAACCTAACACCTGCCGCCAAAGATTTTAACATCGTAAATGTAAGCAACGAAGCAGCGTTGCCACTCGCCACAAGCAACAATAATAAAAACACATGCAGTAACAAAAAAGTGAATAATGTTGCGAAAAAGAACAACGCTAAAAGTGTTAACAAACAAAAACTTTTCCTATGCAGCGAGTGCAACGAATACTTTCTAAAGTTACATCTCTTTAATCATATAAAAAGTGTACACAATAAATTCACATGCTTATATTGCTACGGGTTCTTTGTCGATATTGTTGGACTCGAGAAGCATCTCGTGAAGAAACATAAAGTGCATAATTCGTCGTTTATAGATGAACAAAGTTTGCAATGCTTCTTGAATATCAATTCAAGTAATGTAACAACAAAAATCTACAAGGCTGTTTGTTGTAAATGTGGCGAAATCTTCACGATAGGAAATGACAGAATATCAAATCACAAATGTTGTGAAAATGAACTTTCTGGTTTACAAAAAGAAGAAATTCTTCCTCAAAATAACACGACAACATTGGATGTAGCCAAAGAAAACTTTTATTGCAATCAAGCTATTCAACAATGGTTTCAGCCGTCAACAGCAACAACATTAACAAACACAGAAAATCATCCGCAAACAAATGAGAATCAACCGATCTTAAATGAGGAGGATTCTAGTCAACCATCATTAAATGTTTTAAGAAATAATAATGATTCGTTGTGGCATGAGAAAGAGGAAGAAAATCATCAACAACAACAACAACAACATCAACAAAATGAAGAAAAAGAAAAGTTGGTTGTGCCAAAACTGACATTAAAAATTCCAAAAGCATTTCAAAATCAACAGTTCGACAACATTGATTCAGATGAGGATAGTGGCGATGAATGTGACGACAGTTCTGATGACGAGAATGAAGTTTATGAATCAAATAATAGTGGAGGACAAAATATGTCAAAATCGAACGATCATGATGACTTTTCATCGTTAAGTGACAGTGATGGTGCTGTTGCTTCGGTTGTACCTGTTAAAAAGCCCGAAAATTTACCGAGTCTCAAATTAAAGATAAAAAATTTGGCAAGTAATAATCCTGAGAGTGTTCTGGAAAGTTTCGACTTTCCTCCTCCTCCTCCTCCGCCTCCATTAAATGATGAAATAAAATCCACGTTAAATGAAGAAGATGAGAAGGAGAAAGATGATAATGGTGATCATCCGATGGACATTTCAAATGCAAGTGATGTTGATTTATCAGAATGTCCAATGGACTTAGAACCGGAAAAAGTTAATGAACCTCAGAAGCTCATCATAATTGACGGTGTCATTGTGACACCAGCAAACGAAGATGTTCTCACACTCGATATAAATTTAAAGGAAAGTCTCGACAAGATTGAAATTGTGAAACTTATGAAGATCTGTTTGAAAGCGTCGTTTCCATTCTGTCTTTATTGTAACCATGCAAGAAAGATTGTTGTTAATGGACGTGCACTTGCAACACATTTCATCAGTCATCATCGCTTTCATGCTATGGTTGACAGCATAACAGCTGAAGAACTTCATCCAGAGAAGATTGTTAGTAAGTTTGAATCGTCGATTGATGAATTGAAATCAAGTTTCTTTAATTTGGAAACATTTGATAATCAAGATGATGAGAAGAAAGAAGGCCATGTAACAATTTCACATGACAAACTTTATGAATGCTTTCAATGTCGATTTCAAACACCAATTCATAAAGAACTTTATCTTCATAATCGTAAAATGCATCAAAAGTCGCTGATAAATTGTCTCATGTGTAAAATGATGTTCTACAGTTACAGTGAATTACTTTGTCATATTTGTCCTGGTGTCGCCAACAAGCAGATGTTTCTCGATTACAAATTCTATTGTTGTTTATGTAATCTTGACAACATTCCATCAGCATTTCGTTTGATGGTTCATTTGCGTAAGAAACATTACGCATGTGATGTTTGCTTGGAGAAGTGCAGCGATCAAAGTAAATTATCAAGTCATGTGTGGAAACATAAACTCTTTCATCTCTGCTATCGTTGTAATATTTGTTATCGTAACAAAGCTGATATCATGAAGCATTTATTTTGGAAGCACGGAACCGAGGGAATTGAATGTAAAAAATGTTTACAAAAGAAATGGCCACACGTGTATCATTTTTGCATTCCACCAGCGACCTTTACTTGTGTACATTGCGAGATGAGCTTCTCAAGTGCAATGGCTTTGAACGTTCACACGAGACTCCATGAAGACGGCGCTAAATATGCTTGCTCTGAGATTGGATGTGAGAAGAAGTTTGTGTCACGAAAGCTTTTATTACGTCATCTTGAGCGACATCAAATGGAATTAGCAGCAGCAACTGGTGGTGGTGATAATGATGGTCAAGAGAGACCGGAAGGTATTGTTATGATTCCAGCGGAAATTCCTGATGGATGTTGTACAAGAACAATGCCAGTTGTGTTTAAACGACTCATTAAGAAACCGGCAGTGAGGAAAATTGAATCGGAAGTGAAGACGGAAGTGACACAAGATCAACAACAACAGCAGCAAAAGAAAACAGAAGAAAAAGATGAGAAAAATTTACTTGATTTACCTGAAACAAATCTTAATCTTTCGGAAAGTTCTGACAGCGATTCGTCATCTGATGATGAAGGTGAAGCTGGTGAAAAGTCAATTGATGCTTTAGCGGCGCTTGTTGAAGCTGGGATTGAAGATTCTCTTATGCCATCGGACTCACCAGCAAAAGAAGTTAAATCACTTGCAGAGCTTGCAAAAGTTTCATCATTGAGTGATTCAGATGATGATGCGGACGATGAAAAGAAATCGACGGAAGTGAAGAAAATTGAAGAAACTTCAACAAGTGAAAATAAAGAAAATATTAAAAAGGAAGAAGCTTCCGATGCTGCTGCTGAGCAGAAAATTATAAAAGAAGAGAAAGTTGAATCGAAGAAAGTGAACGACGATGATGATGATCAGAAAATGATGGAAGATAAACTTCCAGCTAACGTCATTCTTCATGTGTGCCAATCAGATCATGACTATGCAAGTCTTTATCGACCATCAAGTGGTGCAACAAAAGACGATCTCGAAGATATGATAAAAACAGCCAAGATTGAGAAAGAGAAAAAGAAAATTGAAAAAGCAAATGCAAAAGCTCAGAAAATGAAGAAAGGTGGAACGACAAATAAAAATGATGACTTCTCATCGAGTGATACAAGCAGTGGCTCATCATCAGGATCATCTAGTTCATCTAGTGGTGGAAGTAGCTCAAGTTCAAGTGGAAGTAGTTCAGATTCAAGTTCTTCTGAAGCGTCGAATAAAGAAGTCAACAACAAAACGAGAAACAAGAAATTCTCTAAGAAGCGTGCAAAGAAAGAAAAGAAAACAAAGACGGAAGATGCAGAAGAACAGGAAGTTCCAAAAGATCCCGATGACATCATTTATGAGTCAGATTTGTTGACAGATGCAACTGACACCGATGAAGATTTCTACGATGAACATCCTTTAAAGCTCGACAGTCAAATGGCTGAAAAACGAAAGCATTTATTAAAAGGCGGCGTAATTGATGGAATTGTTGAGAATTCACGTCCATCGACACCATCCTTACCACCTGACGAGAAAATTGAAAGAAAAATGAAGAATAAGAAACGAAAGAAGGAACATCGAAAGTCAATGTCAAGTCCTCGATCCAAACGTCCACACAATGACGACACAATGTTGATGAACACAACAAATGATGAGTACAACAATCATTTACGTTTTAATAATCCACCTGACACACCGCAAATGAATAAAATGATGATGATGAGTAATAATTATCATCATCAGCCGCTTCAGACATCAACACCATTGTCGTCATCATCAGCAGCACCAAGAATTGAACTTCATCAAGCAAATGAAATTCGTCAACTTCTTCAATCGACACAACAGCAACCAGTGTTGCCGATTCTTAAAGAACAACATCTTCAGCAACATTATCATCATCAGCAAATGGATTACATAAATGTAAGCAGTCACGTGCCATCAATTGCATCATCAGCAACAAGTAGTCGAAAGAATTCCGATTCCGAATCAAATCTAAAGCGATCACAAAGAAAACGAATACCAAATAAGTTTTATGGTTACACAAGTGATGATGAATCGATGGCTGCACAATTAGCTGCAAATATCGCTGATCCATTTAAACCAATTCCACCACCGAACCTCACTTGGCGTAAAGAAGATTTACCGACGAAGAATAAAAGTCCTTCAAGTACGCCGAGAATTGCGCCATTGAAATTAAGTCTTGGTGGAGTGAGTAGTGATCAATTGCAGCAACAACTTCATACATTTGCTGTTGAACATAATCAAGAAACATCGCCGAGAATGTTTGATTACAATTACGACGCGTCAAACACAACCTCAAACGATCATCAAACGCCATCAAATATACCTCAGCATCAACAACATAATTTAAGTTCAAACGTCATCAATCGACATGTGAGTGATCCGAGCGACACGAGCGATGAAGATCAATTGCATATTTCTGAGCCACGTCGTCGAAAGCGAAAATTACCGCCAAGTCAAGCGAACTCGATGTATGCTTTTCATACACTTGAAACGCCACCGACAGCAGTGTCGCAGCCACCAATACCGAGATTGAAGTTGACAATTGGAAGTAATAATAAAATACGAAGAAGGAACATAAATCCATTAAAAGTGTCAGCAGCAAAGAAAAGAAAGGTTGCAGGAACGGGAACAAAGAAATCAGCAGCAGCATCTTTAGCAACAGCTTTGACAAAGCCTGCAATAACATCACCGACGTTTAGTCGTGGTGTGTTTAATCCTTATGCGAAGCAATACGATGCACAACCACCATCGAGAATTTTAAAGTCGCCTGCATTCAATCAGGGATCTTACAACAATAACAACAGTCAGGCGATGAGTAGTCAACAAATGTTAGCACAGGAAAAGCTCGAGAAGAAGCAGAAACTTGAAGAAGCGATCATGAACACGCAACAATATTTCCAACGGTTTAATCACACGCAAGTCGCCAATTCTGATATTCCACAAGATTCAAATCAAGACAGCGATGGTCGCGTTTATTGTTATTGTCGTCGTCCTTATGATGATCTTCAAGGAATGATTGGATGCGATGGTGCCAATTGTCAAATCGAATGGTTTCATTTTGAATGTGTTGGAATTCTTGTACCACCGAAAGGCAATTGGTATTGTCCCGAATGTCAAAAGGAACAACATCAGCAAAGCAGCTTTTGAAATTCAATAATAAATCAATGAAGAATGAAGAAGAAAAAATTAAACGCTTAAGAGTAATTAAAGAAATATTTAAAATATATTTTCATGAAAAATTCAGATCAGATCAGCAAATTGTTTCTTTTCTTTTTGTAGAGAGTGACAAAAGTGTAGAGAAAGAAGAAAAATGTTAGCAAAAATGTTCTGATTAAATTTTCATTTATTAAATATTTTAATTCAAATTTTTTTTTTTGTTTCTTGATTAAGTTGTGTTTAGAAGTTGTTCAACCAACGACTAGAATTTGATGGAAATTTCTTTTATTTACATACATAGTTGCAGTCTTTGAATTCATCATGAAATGGAAGAAAGCGTTGTCGGATCGTTTTACTCGTTCACTCGCTTGCTTTCATTAAAGAGAAGACTTGAGATGACCGAAAGCATTTTTTATTCTCTTTTCTTCGTTTAATTAAACTAGTTATTGATGAATTATTTTGTAAAGGTAGTGAAAGTTATGTTAATAATGTAAATATTCTCTTATTATCATTAAATTAATTAAACTTAATGTCAACATATTTTTTTCTTGCTTTTTTTATCTTAATTTTGTGAGTGAATTTATAAATATTTTTCTTCAACACTAATTCACTCATAAATCATGATAATGAAAACATTTTAAAGGAAAATAAGAAAATTTAAATTGTTTCTTGTCTAGATCAGTAATGAAAGTTTTCATTTTCTTTTTTTTTCCCCGATTTCATTAAAAGTTAGACATGTAAAGTTATACAAAATGAAACAGAAAATAAAAATCTTATCAAAGACTATAAATAAAAGTTAAAAATTGTTCTAATTAATCTTTTCAGGTTTGATTTTTATTCATCGCTTCAATGTGCTGTTTTCAAGTCTTTTTTAATTCAATCTGACTATCAAGTTAAAGTAAACATGCGAAAAGTTTTTTTTATCAAATTAATTTGACAGACGACTTGACGAATTTTCTCTTATGAAAGTCATAAAATTCTTTTTCTCATAAAATCATTTATTTAAAGCTTAAAAATTATTACTTTAAAGTCTTGCAAAGTTCTTCCGTTGATGCTTAATTTATTTATCACACATTTAATTCTATAAAAGTCAAAAAGGAATCAGAAATGTTTATGATGATTGCAAACGAATATAATGATGAATTAAATATGCTAATGCACGGATTGAGTTAAAAACCGACATAATAAAACGATGACAAAGAACAAAAAAAGTAAAATAAAAGAAATAACAAGACCTTGACACTTAAGATCGGGCACGATTTTTTAAAGAAAATTCTTTCTGTAGCTTCTGATGCATTGGATCGGCTAAATGACTTTTTATTTCCTGATCGTTGCTCACGAGAATGTTGCACAGTTTGCAGAACTTCTTTAAAGGATAAGATTGTCCACTTGAAGTTTTTTGAATGCTGAGAATTTAAAAGATTTCTCAGAAAAATAAATAAACAAGAAATGAAACTTACAATCTTCCACTGCTGAGTTCCATTTGATTGTCAAATTCTTTATTGTTATTCGTTGGAAGAAGTTTCTGGTAAGAATGTAAAGGGTAAAGTGCTCGATCACCTAAAGGAGTTGTTCGTCTAATGAAGTCTTCTTCATCATCTTCAGCAACCCACGAATGCTTCATTGGTCGTAGATGTGATGATTTCAACACAACATCACGAGATGCATCTAAGATACTAAATATGAGAAAATGTGATTAACTTTGCTTGAAATTCTGTCAAATTCACTTACTCAGATATTAAATTTTTGATCTTGAACTGCAAATCATATTTCTGCTTTTCATTTAAATCTGGAAAGTCGAGATTCGGTTTCGTGTACATCAACATTGACATGCAGTGACGCAAATGATTTATATTCGCCATGTCGTTATCTGTGAACTTTACATTGACATTTAAAATCGCATCACGTATTGGAAACAAAGCACATCCATTAGTTTCACATCCCAAACCTGTCAACAGCGTGTCAAAGTGTGTCTTGTCTCGGCTTCGTCTTAAAGCCATTTTAGGGCAGAAAATCATTGCGAGAATCTCAGGAAGTCCTGGTAAGTTTGGCAACATTGTAATTTCCCGTAAAGTTATTCCATCTCTTCGATTCTTAACGACATGAGAAGCAATGAAGAGACGACTTGAAGTTTTATTAATGTCGCCATTTAAGACAACAGAATTGATGGAATGGAAGTCGATTTTTATTGATTTTTGTGCCTTTGCTGACAAACTAACAAGTTCAGTTTCTAAAGGTGAATGTGGACCTGAAAGATTCATCGTCATGTTCGACATTCCACGAGGTGGAATCAAACGACTTGAAGACGATTTTTTCGTGTTTTCGAATGATGTGAATATGGAAATATCATTTACGACCGTTGCTTCTCCATCAATTTGAGATGTTGACGTGGAAATCAATGATGTTCGTTCGAAATTATCCATTCGACTGTTGTAATCTTCAGTTATTTGTATTGCAAACTTGTTATCGACCAGCGACTTATTCACATTAACATCGAGTTCATTGAAAAGTGTACAAGTGACAACTTCATTAACAACAGAAAATATTTCAATCTTTGCATGTTTGTCACTTTTAATTAAAGATCGAAAATGAGTAATGGCTTCTGTTGTCCAAACACCTTGTGGACATGTCATGTAATGTGGTGCGATTTCTGACAATTTACATTCGAAACATCTCGGTGGAATCTCAAAAACTTCTTTCAATGCTTTTGGTGCGGGATAAACATTAATTAATGGCACGTCGCTCGTGATATTTCCCAAGTCAATGAAATTAAATTTAATTGCTTCGTCTTTCGATGCTTTCACGACAATTCCTCGATGAAAAGTGTCGTCATTTAATCGAATCACAACATTGTCATCGTGTGTTAGTTCAAGTTCATCACTGATTGAAACATTTTGACATTTCATTGCAGTTTTGATCTTAAATTCCATTACACGCTTTTCATTGTCATATTTTTTGCCGATTGGTTGAAAGAAAAACTTTCCACAATGAACAACGTGAGTGACTTTGCCTTCAACTTCATGAAGACCAGCGACACAACTGCTTGCTGTTGACATGGACGAACAATCGAGATTCGTTGAATATTTAAATTGTTTCGCGTAATTATTCATCGAATCATGATCCATGACATGAAGTGTAAAAATATTTCGTGCCAATTCTTTGTATTTAACAGCGACATAAACTTCCGGCAAAACTTTTCCATCGACCAACATAATTCCACGATCATCGCGTCTGTCATTTAACGATTCTTCACGAAGAAAAGTCACATAAATTCTTCCCAAATTCTCATTATAATTAACCCGCATGTCGTTGAACTTCTCACATATTCCCCGTTCAATTAATGATTGCTTTAAAACGTCATCGTAAAGTCTCGAATATTTTCGTTCAACGTCTTTAAAATAAATCGTTCGATGAACATCTAAGTTATCAATTTCACGATAAATTAAAGCTTCTGTCATGTCATTTGATGACAAAAGATAAAAATATGGCAACCAAGCACCAGCTGCGCAAATCTTCAATAGAAAAGGTTTTTCTTTCTCTTCAATAATCGGCTTAAAATTGTCACTTCGGACTTGTTTGATTCTGTAATTTTCCAATCGACTTTTTATCTCCCAAACCAATTCTTTCACTTCAAATAAATTCTTCTTATCAAGACCGAATTTATCGTACCATTCTTGTTCTCTCACTGCACTCTTGAAATTTCCTTCTTTGATGTTTTTCTGCCATAATTGATAAGCATTAAGAATCGCAATAAGATCCGAACCTGATCCATTACTCCAACTCAATTGACTACTGTATGAATCCAAACGTTTCTTATAATCAAATTTAAAGATTGATCCATTGATGTTTAAACCAGCACCGATGATCACAGCTTCATGGAAAACTGAGAACATGTAGCCGAGAATGATGAATTTCCCGATGTGAATATTGCATGGTAAAGTCGCAATGATTCGACCAAGGAATGTCAAGTCACCGTCATTGAATCCAAATTCACCAGTATCTGCATGATTTCGATATAAAGCGCCAATTTCCTTAAGCAGTAGAATTGAATTTTGAATGTTTGGAATGTCTGGCGGGTCGAGTGCTAATGAAAGAAAATCCAACGGCGCTTGATTCGTTAAAAGTTTCGTTTTTAAAATGACACGTTCAAGTGGTGCACGTTTCATCTCGGGGCTCATGTAATCATCCATTTCATCGAGATAAAAAGAACGTTCAACAAGATGATAAACGACACCATCACAAACTCTTCCCGTACGTCCCGCTCTTTGTTCACAATTCATTTTTGAACACCAATTGAGTTGAAGTGAAGTTAAACTTGACTCGGAACAAACGACGAGATACTTAGTTAAACAAAAATCAATGACAACGTTGACTTTTGGAATTGTTACGCTGTTTTCAGCGATGTTTGTACTTAATATGATCTTTGGGACGTCATCACGTTTAAAAGCAGCTCGTTGTGCATCTGTTGACACTGCTGAATGCATAATGATGACTTGGTAATGTTGTTTGACATCAAACTTACACATCAATGCAAATTCAAAAGCTTCAATTTCGTAAAATCCGGGAAGGAAGACAAGAATCGATGATTTGTCGTCTTTTTGAACGTGCCAGAAGATGATATCAGCAGCGACTTTCATCATCTCTTCAGAAATCAAAGGTTTACTGTAATCAACCTTCGGCACTTTCGGAAGCATTAATTCATCTAAAAACTTCTTTCGAATCGTAAAATTTCGTTCGATTTCCATGTCAACGATCTTCGTTTTAATATCAAGTTTCTCAAAGTAATTTGCGAAGTGATTTGCATTCATTGTTGCACTCATGAGAACGACTTTTGTGTCAGGTGAGTTTGTTGAAAGATATTCACGAACGAGAATTAAAAGCAAATCCATTTCGATGTCACGTTCGTGTATCTCATCTGAGATAAGAAGGAACATAAATTTAGAAGCGATTTTTCATTGAAAGAACTTCTCAACTCACCCAGAATAATGTGCGAATACGATCGCATTGATTGTCCTTTGATAAGCTTCTGTAAGATGACTCCGGTGGTGCAATAAATTATTTTCGTCTTCTCACCAGAATTGTTAAGTGCACGATGCAAAGCAAATTGAAATCCAACAAGATTCCCAATTCGAGATTTCATTTCTAATGCAACTCGTGTGGCATTTGTGATTGCTGCAATTTTGCGTGGTTGGGAAATTAAAATTTTGAAAGATTTCTTCTCTTTGACTGCATTTTCAACGATGATTTTAGGGATTTGTGTTGTCTGAGTAGGAATTTAAATATTACCTAATTATTTTTTTTATAAACTTTGAAATAGAAAAGAATTTTACGAACTTTTCCACAACCTGTTGAACCAGTAATTATGATGCATTTGTGGTCGTTCAAGCTTTTAATAATTTCTTCACGATATTTGTAAATGGGAAGTTCTTTGTTTATACTGAGATCGACATTATCTGGAATTTGCGACTCTTCTAGAGATTCTATCGCTGAACCCGATATAGAAGTGATGGTGTTGAAGAAACCCTGATTTTCTTCCACAGGATCGAATGAATATTTCTTGACATTTTATTGATAATTAAAAACATTTTTCATTCATTTATCTTTGAACTTTAAGAAACTTTTATCAAATACTCACATGTTGTGATGAATACATTTTGAATTAAAACATTTAAACATTTATTAAAACAAACACGAATAATTATGACGTTGCGTAAATGATGATTGACTTTTCTAAAAATACCTATTTAAGGATGCACTGAAAATCGCAAATGGTGTGAGATAAAAATTACTCACGTAAAGTTCAAAAATGTCTAAATTTTTATTTTAACTGAAGTTGATTAATTATGGAATTGAAAAGTGATAAATTGTTTAGTGCATAATAAGAGAGAGATTAACATAATGACAGTAATCAAATTAAAATTTATTAATTCAATAGATAATTCATAACAATGCATGACTAAAATGTTTGACCAGAACAGATACAACAACCCTGAACATTTCAGATTTTAACTAGATTTGAAAGTAATTTTCGATGTTTGACTTAACAAAAGTGAAGATAAAAATTTCTTTCTTGATTGAGACAACGCTATCCGTTACGAATGGTGACGATAATTCAATTATTTTAAGTTGATGTGTAAAAAAATTTAGTCCTTTTAAGCATTCCATGCAAAAAATGTTTGATCAATTTACAAGATTAGACTTGTAAGTTGACGTGCCTTCCGGGATCTGAAGATTCATTGATCTCGTTGATGGATTTGATTAAAATGACTTTGAAAATGGTAAAGCCTCTTAAACCTCATGTCACATTTATAACAAACTATACTTCGAGTTAGATCTGTTAATTTAAATTATATTAAATATATATTATTGAAAAGATTAAGAATAATAATAAAACTCACCTGTATGTTTTTCCGAGTGCTTTTCAAGCCATCTCTTGTTACAAAATTTTCTCTGACATTTCAATACAGGGCAGGAATATTTTAGATTATGTATTTTCATGTGGCGTCTAAGCGCATCTCGATTTTTAGATACTTTATTACATATTTGACAGCAGTTTTCTTCCGGCAATGGTTTAACGATTTCTGCAACTTTTGAAGTTTCTTCCTTTTTGTTATCCTTAATATTTTTCTTATTTTCTGTAAGTTTTTTCAACCAATTTTCGAGAAGGCGTTTCCTTGTCGGAGGATGCATTATTTTGTCATTGTTGGTGTCAGTATTGGAAACTTTGTCATTTGCAGATAAACATTTGTCAGTATCTCGGCATATTTGTTTAAAATTACTTGAGCTCGTCATGCAGCTTTTGTCATTGTTCAAACATTCAATTTCATCACAAGAACTGTCAATTTCAGATTCTGAGCTTAAGTCGATTCTCGCACTAATTTCTGACCATTTCTTCAAATCATATTCGGAACCATTCATGCTCTCCTCTGATTCTGAAGACTCTGATGTATCAAAATGAAAATTTTTATTCATTCCAGTCATCTCCTGAAATGCATGGAACCTTTTTTCCATAATATTGTCAAATACATTCTCCTCTGCTTGAGGATTGCTTTCTTTATCTGAACATTTCATTGCTTATTTACATTTATTATTAAGAGAAGAGTTATAAAATTATTGATATTTATCTTTATTGATAAAGGAACTTGAATCGCACGTGAATCTTACGTTTAATTTTGGGGATTACGTGAGATTATTATTATTTTTAAAATTGCTAATTTTACAATTTAAAAAGGAAGTCGTACACCAACAGTACACAGATAGCTAATTTAGCTTAAAATAAAGCCAAACAAATGGAAATTTGCCTTGAAAACAGGGCTTGGAGCATTTCTTCAATGTTTTCACAAAAAAACTCAACAACTAGGGGATTACAAGGGGAAATTTGAAAAATACCATCTGGGGGATACCAAGGGGAGAAAAAACACCGTAAGTCGAATATCTTCAAAGCAAGTCGGACTGTTCGCGGCTCAACATCATTCGTCGTATCTCTCGTCAAATTGTCATCAACATCAATCTGGTAGTATTTACAATTGTAAAGAAAAATTAGTTTTTAAATCAATGATCATTTTTATTTCATAATTCTTTTTTCAACAATTTATTGACTAGTTCATGGTTGTAAAGTTATATTTTTCTTATTTTCATTTATGCTTAATATGGTTTCAAAAACATTCTGGTTATTCATGTGACTTCTTTTGATCGACATATTTGATTGGTTTGTTTTAAGAATTGTTTCACATAATTTCTTTATTTTTCTTAGAAAGAATAATTTGCAAGTGCAGTGTAAACTGAAGGGAGTTGATAATTTTGCTTTAATTATGTTTTTCCTGATTGATTAAAAATACGTACTTAGATATTTTCTCTAATCTGATAACTTTGAAATGCTAATTTCTTTTCAAATGCAAGTGAATATCAAACAGCTCTTCCTTCGAGCAGGACATTTGATATTTGATCTTAAATTAGTTTCTAATTTTCTTCTTTTTGCAATAAATAGCTAAGATGCTTTTAATTCTAAGATGATGCTTTAATTATTAGTTAAAAAAAGGAAGAAAGACTCTTTTCAATTACCAATGCCTAACTCACAATTTTAAATTCCTAATCAAAAAAAAAAAATTTCATTAGATTTCTAGGAAATGTCAAAGATAATTATTTATAGAGAAACAAATCATCATATTACAAGGTAGAATATTTCACGACATAACATCAAATATAAATAAAGGAAAGTTTTATATTGGAAACAATCAAATATAGCACACAGGAAAATGTCAAGTGAAGAAAAAATTTCAATCGAGAAAACAAACAAAAAATTAAAAAAGAGAGCAGTGATTGAGTGATATAAATAGGTATTTATCATTTTTTAATTCCGCTAATTTTCCTTGAGATGATCGAACCCAATGGCTATGAGTCATTCTTTCTCCCTTCCGCCCTTTTAATTCCTTAAGTTACTTTAAATTCTTAGAATTTTTATGTTCAAATATCAAGTTCAAGAGATTTCCAATGTTAAACAAAATTTATTCGATTAAACATAATTTAAAAAAAGTATTTTAATGACTAAAATGATAAATGAGAGTTGAAAAAATATCACAAAAACCAAAGCAAATTTTTTTTTGTTCTTTTTTCTTATTCAGAGGGAGAAGAATTTTAATTAAAAATATGAACTTAATTTGAACTTCATACGGTTGTGCCATAAGTGCTACCACTACTAAGCACAATTCTTTGTTCATCCATAGATATATCTTCGGGACTTGCGAGATCAACTCGCACTGTATCATTATTGCTGCTTGTATTGTTTCTTCGCCGATGATTATAATCGGTTGAAGATTCTAAATTACTTAAAGTCCAATGGTAACTCGTGTTTGTTGGTGTGATGCTATTACTGCTGGTACTTTGACTCATCACACGATTACTGACAGTAACGCCAGCATTAATTGATTCTACAATATCTTCAGTGTTGTTTGAAGTGATGGTAATTTGTGCAATACCGAGAGATCGATTTGTACATGGCAGTGTCTCAGTTCCATCAACACTTTCACGACTGTCGACATCTTTCATGTCACCACTTCCAGAAGAACTACTTGAATCCAATGAATCATTGCTCGAGTCGATTGCAAATGATCTGAATCTTGTGACTGAATTCAAAGCTTCAATGTCGCCATAACACTCTTCAATTGACCTTAAAATATCCCAACAAAGATCAGAGTCAAGTGGAATCGGTTGATCGGAATCGCGATTATAAATTGAAATTGCAATGTGAACGGGATGTGGAATTGGCAATGGAATGAGCATCTTTTCACTTTGACTTGCTGCTAACTTTTTCCTCTTCCATGGTTTCCACTGATCTTTGGCATCTTCAGATGTGCCAGAGGCTGGGGCACGTCTCATTCTAACACGAAGTGTTTCAAGACCAAACGTTAAAGATTTGTCACTGTTATTGAAGGAAATATAAAATAAAATATTTTTGTGAAATGAAAATTATTACTTACACTCGTTTTTCCGCTCTCCGACAGTTAATTAAGAATCTTGAGCGAGGATTGAAAGCTGACACTTCCAAGTACGGTGATTGAAAACGAATATTTCCCCTTGGAGCATAAACATTTCCAAGTAAATCTGGTCCATTTCCAATTCCCATTATATCTGCAGTGTTCTGTGTCATCTCAACATAACGTGATAATTCCAATTGTGGATGAGGTTCGAGTTTAAATTGAATGTCAGTGTCAGTTAAGGGAGTTAAAAAGTCGAGACTGAAAATATCTGCGTAGAGAAGACTTGCAAGTCCCGCCCAGTCACCAACTGATAAGAACTGTAAATGAGAAATTTTTGATTAAGTTTTTTGTTGTGTGACATGAATTTATGATTCATAGCAAAGGGGTTAGCATCTTTTAAGAATCTATAAGTGAAGTACTAGAACAAGCTGCTTTCATGATATTTTCACTCACTTTCTCCTCCCAAAACTCTTCCTCGGTTATCGCCAAACGTCCGATAACATGCGACGGATAAAACTTTTCCAACATGTAAGCGCCAATCTGAATTGCCGCCTGTAATAAGAAATTTCCATAACATTCAAATTATTCACAGTTCAAAAACGATTTCTTTCACACTTTTTTTCTCATTCGTCATTTACCTTTAATTCCATTGTGTTTAATCGAACTCTGGTTTTAACCGCTGGTTGAAGTCCCAACTGAAGTTCACGTTTTCTCTTTTCGAGCTTTTCGTGCAATGAACTTAACAAATTCTGTCCTTCACGCTCGAGTTGTCGATATTGGCCAGACTTTGACAGTTGAGCTGAAAAGGATCCAAAGCATGCTTCAACAAATTGACTGAAATCTTTCTGTGGCTGCATAATGACTGTCTCCATCGACTTCTCCCATGCTTCCAACTCATCAAGTTCCATTTTCGCTTCAAATGCTGCAAGTGCTTGTGCTGGTGTAATAATGAAAAAATAATCTTGAGCAAGTCCAGGTCCAGAGATTCTCTTAACAGCGATACTATCACTCGAAGGAATTCGACCACATTTCTTAATAAATGTATGAAAAACCATCGAGTCCCAGAGTAATCGAAGCCAATAGCGTGAAAAGCCAACTATTTGTGAAAGAAAATAAATTAAAAGAATTTTCCAATTAAAAAATTAAACTTACAAATCAAAATGAAAGTCGATATTAAAGGACAAATTATTGCAGCAACAGAAATTGCTAAAATCGGTTGAATGATTCCTTGAATGAAAATATCCCATCCAATTGCTTCCAAGAACACACAATAACGATTTCGTTCATCATTTGGTGAGTCTAAGTCATAAATTAACATCATATAGAGATGGAGAATTGTTGTAACGCATGGAATCCAAAGTGGCGCAGCAATGGCAAAACAAATGCTTGTCACACTCACGCTTACACATAACAAAGGAAAAATGAATAGAATCAACAAAGTGCCAAGAAATCCTTTAATGAAATAATTCCAAACACGATTTAAATGTCTCGTCATTCCTTTTCCGATAAATCCCGTATCAGGTTCGGTTTCAAAATGTGTTCTTGACTTTGAAATATGTCGCCACAACTCGATTAATCGTGATGCCATCGTTTGTGTTAAACTCGTTTTTCGAGGAAATAAAGTTCCATTAATCTGCGAGAGTTCAAGGTCGGACATAAATGGCTTGATAGAAATCAAAGCACGCAAGCCAAGTGGTGATGACCACGGTACGATGAATCCAAGTAAGAACATAATATTCCACGTCCATGTCCATGTTCTTTGAAACCAATTCAATAAACGCCATAATGGCCAACGCGTTGTTGTTGTTCTCACAATTTCTTTTTCGACGAGAAACACTGGTTGACTTGGATCAGAGCGTGGCGTTACAATTGACGTTACATGCTGACTTATAACAGTCGGAATTACTTCGCTTTGTCCCTGAAAGTTTCTTTTAATAATCCAAGATTTTGGTGACCAAATTCGACAAGCCCATTGGAAGTTTCGTGTTGGTTTCTTCGCCATTCTCAATTCCTTTACTAAAACTGCTTCTCTTTCTTTCATGAATGATAAATCACGATGCAGAAAGTAAACTGTTTGATGAAGATTATGTTTGAGACAAATTTTTACTGCTTCTTCATGTGCTGCCCATAAAGTTTCATTAATCTTCGATGTTTCAGCTGCTTCTAATCTTTGATTCAACCAAGCACGAATTCTTGCAAGTACCGGATAATTATCCTTAAGTAAACATTCCTGAATCTCACGAGTTTTCTTCACATCTTTCTTCACTTTCTCAATTGACTTGTGCATGATGACAACCGACTGTGCTTGTTGAACGAGAAGTTGTGGAATGCCTTGTCCAAGATCTTCCAGCTCTCCATTCTGAAGAATTGACGTGTAAACCCGTTGAAGATATTCCTTCATCACAGCATCGTTGACCTCTTCTTCAATCTCAACATCGGTCATCTTCTTCTCACGCATTTCGGCAATGAGACGCTCTCTAAACGGAAGAAACCAGCCGCGTGTTTCCTTCTCAAGGATATTAACAAGAATCGGCAAGGCTTTGCGCATGATGTCTTTGGAAAATAAGCGAAGATCGATTTCTTGCTTCTTACATGGACTTAGAAAAATGTATGGAACTGGTTGAGCATTCGCTTCGTAGTTGACGTCAAACTTCTCCATCGTCGCTCGTCGTATTTGATGTTTTACATATTTGCAAAGTGAATCGAGACCATCTTTGTATTCAGGCTGTTGAAGAAAGTCATTTATTTTCATTTTCAATTCACATTGACATTGATTAACTCACTCGACAAACCAATTCAGCAATGAGGTAACGGCAGCGTTCTTCTTTGACTTTATTCTCGAGATTATGTGCGAGAAGTGACGGAACACCGACAATCATGTCGACTAACTTTAACAGACCAGCAAGCAAAGCTTTTGCTGCTTCTTTAACTGAAAAGAAATGTCCAACAATTCGAGCTCTTGCTGTGATGACAATAAATTGTGCTGCCAACGCTAAATCACCCAGAAGCGTTTCCCTTGTCGGTTCAGTTCCCTTTTGCAGAAATTGAGATAATTTCCACAAATGCACCTGGCCCGGAAAGTTTAAACTCGGCACCTCAAACTCACTGAAATGAAAACAAAAAAGGAAATTTCTTAATTGCTCAATTAAAATTTCATTAACTAAATGAAAAACAAATCCATTTAAATAATTTACAAGTGCATGCGACAAAATTCACATTTTCTTTCTTCTCTTCTTTTTTTAAAGACTTTTATTTATGTTTTATGATGTGATGGGAAAAATTACTTAACGAGAATGAAAAAAGTTTTTCATGCGAAACTAAATTCAAATGTTTTAAAAAGTCGCCGAGTTCTGAAGTTTTTTGTTACATATGTTTTTAATGGACTTTTCATATTCTTTGTTTGGTTTATTGACGGTCAGTGATTACAAACGTGAGTTTGATGTGAAGTTTTGTGTGGGCGTTTTTTATGCAAAGTTCTCCTTTTTTGACTAAAGGCGACGACAATCATAAAAATAACTTTAACTAAATAAATATTCGGTAGAATGTTTGAGGATAATGAACGTGAAATTGAAATAATAAAAGTGATGACCTCAACTCCATGCTCTACATAAAAAAAAAAAGAAAACCTTCGGTCATTCAACAAATTACAGAAATGTTGACGAAAGGAAAGTGAAGAGAATTTTAAACAATTTTCTAAGTTTAGAAAAAGGAAGAATGAAGAAAAAGGTTCTTAATTACTTTAAATCGCTTTTCCTTCCATTTTCCCACCAACCTTTCATAAATGTAACAAACAAATCCCTTAAATTATTTTCTAAGAACGTTCCGCAATAAATTTCATAAATTAATTAAACTAAGAAACATTAAAAATCTCAAGATTAACATGTTTAAAATTTTAAATTCATTCTTTTACTTCTCCGTCGTTGTTAACGTACAAAAGTACACAAAATCAAAATCTTTCATGCATAAGTGATAAGATTTAAAGCATTACTTCGAGACGAATAAAAATAAAACGAAATTCATAATAAATGAAGACACAGAAAGATATTTTCTAAGTAAACAAGTAGCCAAGTCATCCATTAATCCATTTAGGATGTAAAATTTCGTTTCAACGAATGTTTTCTTTTTTCTTTGCTTTTTTAATCGTTACCCGGTTGTCAGTATGGAATCCAATTGTTGCATGTTAAGTTTCTTGGGTTTGCCAAATTTATCCTTTTGTAAGCTTCACAAGAACATTTGGATAATGGATATATATGGGGATTAATCGTTAGTGACGTTTGTACAACGTTATCGGATCATACAACAAGCATGATCGTGATAAGGATAAAAACTAAATTTCTCTTTCTTTAAACATTCAATTTTCTTCAACTCACCCACGCTCTCTAAGTGATCTCAATTGTGTGTTTGTAAGTCGTCGAGGTTCGCCACTTCCGTCAGCAGCAACAGCATCGAGTTCATCAAATGGTGGCATGATGAACAAATCTCGAAGATTATTTTTTGATTTTCGATTTGTGCCAACATTTGAAGCATTAATCGGTCCCGTTGTTAATGCGCTTATCGTTGATGATGAGGTCGTTGAAGAGATTGACTGAGGCAAATCTGTAAGTGGAGACACAAAAAAATTGCTTGAATAATGGAAATTACAATCAAATTAGGAACTTACTGATTGGAAATGTTTTCCAATGATATAAAAACTGTGAAGCAACATCTTTAATGTGCTCAATTAACTGTTCAACTTCTGGTGGTGCTCCAACGAGATTAATTTGGAATTTTATTGGCTCTTTCTCCGGGCCCAATAAACTATTTGGACGCGACAAGTTCTGATAATGATGGCGTTGTGTAATTTGCACATTCGTAATGGCTTCTTCACTTGCTAATTCCATTTCCTTCTATTTTCTTGTTTTTCTTCTTTTCCCGTCTGAAATTCTCTATCTCAATCTTTCAAATTAAATTAATATTTAATTCGATTGAATTCATGAGAAGGAGTTATGTACGATGTTTGTCGGAAACGTGTTTCGTTTTGCTCTCTAGAAATGTTAAAAGAAATGTTCATATTTATCTTATTTACTTGCTTCCAGACATTTTTAAAGCAGAACTTTGCATTGGCTTTGAAGGAATTTTGCGTCTGACTTTACAAGATTTCTTCCTTTAAAGTGAATCTCATTAGGAACAGGGAAAGAAAATTTTCATCTTGTTTAAATAAATTATCATGAAGATTATAAAATATTTCTCATAAATTCCGCATTTTAATCTCATCAACTTTGCTTGTAATCAGATTATGAATAAAAAAACTTTCATAACGACAGCGATGTTTAATTTCTCAACATTCACGTGAACTTCCTTTAATTAGAACTTCCTTGACGTTGTTTATGAACTTTTCTTCTTTCGTATTTATGTACTTTCACTCTTATTTGATTTATGTTGGAAATTCTTAGTCCTACATCAACACAAAAACTTCTACGAGATTAAACAAAGTTCGTGTCATGAAATAACTTTTTTATTCACCACATGGGAGCTTTCATGCGACATTTTACATTAAATGAAATGATTAATTTCTGATTCAATCTTGTTGAGTCCAACTAAGAGAACATCACAAAACAAAATACAAAACTATGAAAAATTTATTCCACAAACAATAGAAAATTTAATCCATTAAACGTGATTTGAATTTCAATACGATCTGCTTTCATATTTTGTCATTGGCACGTCGATGTTCTTATGTTACATAAAATTACGTAACATTCATTTCGAAAGTTTGAATTTCTAATGAAATCGTCTCATTTTTCATTTCTTCACTTTTACTCAACTCGTCGCAGTCGAAAAATCGAATAAATCAAAACGAAAACAAACATTTTGACCTTCACACCCAAAAGTTAAGATCCTGACTTGTTATCTTCGTATTTTAATGACAAAGACTTTCCTTCTCGTCATTTTTCTCTTGATTAAACATTCTCTACGATGTTTAAGTTTGAAATGAAATTTCATGTCAAAGCTTAAATGAAATTTTTCCACTTTTACTTTTCATCGAAAGCGAAGACAAATGAGTGGCAGATTTGAATCAAGAATCGATTTGAAAACGATGGGAACAATCGCTAAATGATAAAATAAGCTTCAATTTCATGTGATTTATACGAACGTCACTAAGCGACGATTCTACTTTGGAATTTTTTGCTTGATCGATATGCGAAAATATTTAAGTGGAAGAAATTCCTTCACAACTACGGAATATTTTTTCGCTAAGAGTCTGAGTGTCCACGACAATAAAGGAAAACATTTCACTGATTAATAAGAAATTGATAAGAAAGAAAGTCGACATTATTATTAAACATGGAAGTCATGGAAGAAGGAAACTTAATGGACAGAATTCCGATTCTGTTACAACGCGACATGGAATACTACGAGGTACGAAAGTGTCATTGAAATTTAGGTCATCAAATCTTACATAATCACAAAATTGAATTAATTAAAATATTCATACAAAATCACTTTCGCAGCATAATCAAGTTGTGCTTCAAGAAACAATTTGTTCAGGTATTGTCGGGGGACGATTGGATTTTCCTCGTTATGCTTCATTTGCGTCTGTCAAAATTTGTTTATGGCTGGAAGATGAATATTTCGCAGCTTACAGTCGACATTCAGGACTTTTAGATCTCTCTGAAATAAATGATGATGGAGATGATCGTGATGATGACGCAAATCTTTCAGGTTGTGGTGGAATTGTGAAATCATCAGATCCAGAACGTTTCGTGGTCTTGACGACGAGATCTGCTGACAGCTTACTTGAACACATTCACATTCTCTCCCAAGAGGCTTTAGATCACGCTGATTTGTCTGTCCTTACAGCTACAATTGGAGCAGCTGCTCTGATTAAAAATTCTCTCTACGTTTATCTTCAAAACGTTCAGAAAACAATGTGCCCTCCTAAGGGTGATGACAAAGGCGGATCATTGAAGGTAAAGTCGTTTAAACAAACATTGCAACGCAATTCTATTTTGATTTCATTTGAATTCATTTTTCTGTTACTTTAGTTGAGTTACAAACAATTCTCAGAAATGACAGAAGCACTTGCTGAACGTCTTTTGGATTTACATTGTCGTCTCTTGACACTTTACATTATTCAGGATGCTGATTGCTTACATTGGGAGAATATTCAACCTTTCTTCGAATCAGAACGAGGTTCATACACAATTCAAATGTGGTGGCTTTATATGAAAGGAACGAGACAAGATTTATGGAATTCTGTTCCACCAAGCATGGCACAACGTGTTTTTGCTGGAATGCTAAATGAAACTTTGACAATCTTAACCGTTCGTTACACACAAACAATTCCAAGCAAAGCTCGAAGTCAACTTCTTCTTGTTGACATCTCAAACATTTTACTTTGTGTCGCTGAGCTTCTTCCATCAATTTGTGATTTTGGTGAAGCTTATGTCGGACTCAATATGACAAATCAAAGTAAAATTATTCGTGATGTTCACGCAAAATGTCATGAACTGTTTTGTTGTCTCTTGTTACGTGGAGCTCCATTAGGAATTCTTTACAAACTTCTTAAGAAAGGTACACAATCTGTGGGAATATTTACACAACGCAAAGGTTATCCAAGTCCTTGGATAATTTTTGCTTTACCTAAAATGTTTCCATCAAATCTGAACGGTCATTTGACAACAAAAGTTTCAGAATTTGGAACATTTGCCGCATTAACCATAGAATTGAAAGTTCTTCTTGCGTCACCACAAGCTAATTGGCCGCTCTTGATAAAAGTTCTACTCATGCGTGACGCACATTTGTCGCAAATTATTTTCCATCATTTAATGAAATATTTGCCACCAAGTGATTCATTTATTGATAGTCACATTCAACCTTGCATGAATCAAGAGGGTTTAAGAACGAAATGTGATGGATTTTTATGTGGTAAAGAATGCAAAGACATTGCTGAATGGGCTGCTGTGCAAACAGATCCACATAGACAAACAAACTATCAAACGATTCTCGCTTTGAGCTACATCATCATTATGGTGGGAAAATCAAGCGACATAAATCGAACATTAATCTCTGCGCTTGATAAAAGTCAGATTAGAAATTGGGCTGATTGTTTAGATCGTCGCCAAGTGTGGAATCAAAGACGTCCACCATGGCTTGAAGCTATAATTCATTTAGTTTATCCCGTATTAGATCCCATCGCACACATGCTTATTACAGCCATGCAAACTGGAGCGAGTAATTACCAAGCTATGGCATTAGCCATCACATGTTTCTCCGAGATGTGGGACGCAATTCCCGACTGTCTCTACACCGTCATAATGTGTCTTGCGGAAATTCTACCAACTGATATTAAACCCTTATCCGACTCTGTTCTCATTCAAATTCTCTTTTGTGCACTTTATACGAAGCTGATGGAATGTGCAGCAACTGAAGAACGAGAACATGAAGTTCCTATTGTTGTGAGTGGTTTCATAGAAAATGATCCGAACGTGATTGTTCGTTCGAAGAAAGTTATTTGTCAGATCTTGGCGGAATGCATTTGTTCGATTGATGAGGATAACAAACATACTGAATTACTTTCAGCATTAGTAAATCAATCGATTGAAAGTCAAAAGCGTATGAGAAACTTTGAAGCGGATTTTGATGATATTGGAAATGTTAATGGAAGTTCGTCGAGAGATGATGTTGATGTGCAAGGTACACAAAGAAACACGCAAACAAACGAGACACGCACAGATGAAGAATTTGATGTCGAAAATGCTGATTACATTTCAGAAGTCTTAGCAAGTGACGTGCTGACGACAAGTGTAGGCAAGCAAAGTGTGAAAATGATGTACAAATACATCAAATACAATGTTGAGTTTCTCTTACAACAATTGAATGTCAGTGATGTGGAACCAGACCCGTCGGACAGATATCCCGGTCAACGAATCAGTGAAGAAAAACCCAAATTGCTTAATATGATGTTTCACATCGGTCATCAGCCATTCGACCAATTGTTGACAGGAAAACTTAATCTCGATTATATGGCATGGCTTCAAACGCCCATGTCTCTAACTCCGGAAAGGGCTTGGCTACAAGTAAGCCAACGTTATGAATTCCAAGAAGATGTTCAACTTTCAGCACATGAAGCACTCATGGTACAGTCGGTCACAACCCAATTGAAGAAATAAACAGAACAAACAAACAAACAAACAAATAAATGTTGTGACTTCTTGCGATGTCATCATTTTGTTGTTAACTTTCGTCTTGGGACGCTTCTTTAAATCATTTTTTTGAAACATATCAGAAGAAAGTTTTTCTCTTCCTTCGTCCCTTCTTACGTATCATTTTTATCAGAATAACACAATCGCAAACATTCACACACAAAGTAAAGAACTGACACAAATATGAAAAGAAGAAATCTCAACCCTCCCTTCATTTTCATTTTATGCATTTTGATATAAGCATGAAAAGCAAATCAATAAAAGGACGATTAAGAGCGTTGCTTACACGCAGTGGGATTGTGTAAAGGAAATTTGTTCAGCTCATGAAAATTCCATCACTACTTGGAAGAGGAAAACTGAAAAACAAAAAGAAACTTTTCATCTTCCTTTGTTATTCTTGGAAATGGAAACATTTCTATGGAAACATTTCTATGAAGACTCTTCTTTAACTTATTTAACTGCGGCTCTCTTAAAGAATTTACATTTTATGGCACATTCGACTGTTATCTCATACGAAAAAGATACAACACGCGTAGCAAAATGGAAATTCAATTTCTTTTTCTCCCTTTTACTTTTCTTTTGAAGACACAAAGCTTTGCACAAAGAGATGAAGAGGTTTGTGTTTAAGATAGATGATAAATTTCAATTTAAGAGATTATACAATATCGGAAAGGAATATTGAATGACAATTTTGATTGAGAGAAAGATGAAGAAATAAAATGAAATAAAAGTTTAAACGAAACAAACTCGTTCTTTTTTCTTTGCAGGGAAACACATCTGCGTGACATGCTCACCGTTTTATGTTGGGGGAGAGTCAATGAACCATTTGAAATTTTGTTGTGCAATTCTTATTCATTTTTCACGATTCTTTATTGCTAAACTGTCATCACTGTTTCATTTATATGATGTCATGATGATATCTAAAACTTTTAACAAAAACATCCTAAAACTGTTTAAAAAGATCTGAAAACGAAAACCGCTTGCGGCAATTCTTTGAGCATTCAAGCATGTAGAAACATGGAAGAGAATCACATCAAACGATCAAAGTGACAATGACTAAAGAAACATAAATACAAAAAGAATCTTCGCTTATTATGCCGCATCTCGCCCAGATTTGATGCGACGAAGAAGCAACCGAAAATAGAAAAAAAAGAACTCATAAATGCTGCTTCGGTAGTATTCACATATCTACTCGAAAAGCAACGACGACAATGAATTATTTCCTGCTCATCAGTATCCATCTTGATTAGCATTAGAACAAGAAAGAATAAAATAAAAGCTTTAACAGACACTTAAATCGTTCCACGCGATTGTCAATTCGCGATCTGCTTTATGTTTATCCGCAATGCTATGAAATAAATCTTTCACTTCAATTACCTCAATTGCCGAATGATGAATATATAAAAAAATGAACATTCCAAACATTTTAAGCGCGCACAAGGCGCTTGGAATGTTTATTTTTTTCTTTCTTCATTTGATTTAAAGAGAAACAAGAAGAAGACATGTGTGAACAAAGTCTTGCACAAAGATCGCTTTTTGATAGGAGCTAACGATTTGTACATAAGTTATCAGAGTGATATTCGTTCCGTTAAGTTTCAACACCTGCCCAGCCTGTTTTCGCGATCCATGCGTTTGTTAATCGACGTTCGAGTAAATGAGATTCTATTTATAATGCGTAAATGTTTTGATTAATTATAACCCTTTTGTGTATGTGAATATATAAATCATGTACAAAGTTTAATTTTTTTTTCCTCTCAATTTTACAAACTTCTGAGAAAAGGAAAAAATTAATAAAATCTAATGCGATTACAAAATTGGCAACAATGCAAAGAATATTTTAGCAATAAGATTAAGAATTTCGGTGGTTTTTGCAAATTCTTACCTTTCTAGTTAAATCTTATTAATCCATAATGCTTATTCCACTAATTGAGTTATATGTGTTGTTTTAGAATGTATAGATTTTCACTGCACAACCCAGACATTTAAAAAACATTTTTTTTCTTTACCAAAATTTGTTTTCACTTTCTCTCGCACTTCAAAAAGCAGTTTTTGATCTAAATTGATATTTTTCAAGTAAATATCACTAAAAGCTTTTAATTAAAAGCATATTCTTTCTAATTACTTGTCTTTTTCTTTGTTTAATAAATTAAAACTATTTTCCGTGATTTTAACACTGGCTAGAAAATTACTTTTTAAAAGTACGTTCAGTTTGCGGTTAAACTATTGAAAAGTATCAGCTGTGAAGTTCAAAAAGTTCAAGTTTGATTATATCAGTTCAAAAGTAACATTTGAATTTGTAACCGTTAAATTTATATCTGAAAGACTTTCCCATATAAAAGTTGAAAATTCAGCATTTAATTTCTTTCTCAAAACTTTATTATTTGAATTGCTAATTACATCTCAAATTTTGTAAGTAGTTTATAATATCAGATGCCATCGCTAATAAATTTAGTGCGTGTACATAAATTTTAAATTCTCTTGAGAAATTCATTTCATGTAAAAGGAGAAATCAAATTATCTGATTAAAATTAATTTCTTCTCGTAATTTCTGTACTCATTTATATTCTCTTTACAGCATTGCTTAAACTTATTTTATGTACTCTTTCTTGAATCATTAAATAAGGATAATAGGTACCTATATGGTGTATGATAAGATATCTAAAAGAAAATGTTTTGGTCGATTTATCTAAAATTTGCATTGTAAAAAATTCATGCGGAAGATGTATGTAGATAATGACAATTAAATCGATTGACAAAAACTAATCAGATATCTTTTAAACTAATATATCACAAAAAGTATAACTTACTGGGTAGTTATGAATAAAAAAGTGCTTCAATGACTTGTACGAAACTTCTGAATAGGACATTTATGAAATCTTTTTGAAATATATTAATTTGCTACAACAATCACTTGATTCCGTACGCAAACTATTTGTCATGTGTACGTACAAATAACTGTAGAAAACTCCTTCCATTATTTGTGCAGCATTTTTTATACTTATGTAATATTGAGAGAATACGTTTATTTGATCGCCATGCGAATATTTTCGAAACCAGAATCTTCATCGGAACTTCCTACCGTCAAAACAAGTTTGTTGCTCAAAATATACTTGTCGTCACTTTCAGAAGTCTTTTCTAAAACCTCGCTTATCTTCTGCTCTTTCGTTTGCAATTGAACTTCATCTTCAATGAAGACAATTGACGTTCGTCCACTAACTTCACCTTCCTTTGTTATATTTTCCTTCCCGAAAGTTGTGAAGCTTGGAGGTCCACGTTCAGAATTTGAGCTTCCCGAATTAGAGCTTAATGAGTCCATGGATCCCGTACATGAGGGTGTTGGCAAGATCATTTTATCACTTGTATCTTCGTCAATGTCCAAGAGACTTTTTGGTTGCTTCGGAGATTCATCGTCATTTGTTACTTCTATACTTATAGCTTTTTCTTCTTTGGTTGTGCCAAGATCGGACATAAAATCGCTGACTTCACTACTAGTGCTGCTAACAAGTTCCAATGGTAATCTTAACAAACCTTTTGTATGACAAAGTTCTCCCATTGATAATGGATCTGTTAGCACGTCACTCTGTGGATTTCAATGAAAATTTATTAAAGCTGGAAATTGGGAAGATTTAATCAACTCACCGATTCACCAACACCCGAATCTGGTCTCTCATCAAATTCTTCATCATCAAAATTTCTTCGTATTGGCCATTCAATCTTCAAAGGGAATTGATGATGTTGTTTTGAACTGTCTTCATTATCAGTTACATCCTGTCATCGTAATGAAAGTTTTGAAACTTGTTCAATAATTTAACTGCATTTTTTACCTGAATTTGTGACCATGAGAAGTCAGTTGAGTCATTTGGCCATGTGTTGTGTAAGTGAACTTGATTACTGTTATGAAATGGACGTGAAGAACTTGTGATAGTAAAACCATCAATTTGTTGTGGAAAATTTGAAGCAACATCAGAAAGTTGATGTGCATAAGTGAAGAAGTCAATGTTTCCACTACAATCATCCATGTAGTTAGACCAGAGTTGAGGTTCACTGTAAGCTGGTGACAGTTGAACAACTTCACAAGGATATTCGTAAACAGAATGATAACGTTGAATTTTAAATGCTACTCGTCTTGATTTTTTGGGCTGATGAGATGAAGAAAAATATTTTTAATCATACATTCATAATTTAATTAAATTTTTCTCACTTCTTCCAAGACTTTCTCCTTTTCCGGACTTTTCAAAGATGATCTTTTAGGTTGAAGACTTTGATTCCAAGATGATGGAATAAATTCACCTTCTTCACATGATTCATCTTCAGATTCATTTGAAAACTGTGGTTCATCTTTGAACGATCAAAAGGGAAAATTAATTTAAATTTTATTCACAAATATTTGAGTTAATACCTCCATGGAAATTCGGGGTTGCTGCGATAGAATCCTTAGTTTGTTGCCAATTGATGTCAACAACTTCAACATCTTCAACGTCGTCATAACTCTTATCGTTTGATGTATGTTGAGTATCGTTATTCTCTTCATTCTCTTCATTTGGTTTATCCATGGAAGTGTCTAAAGAAATGAATTTAAATCATTTTCTCAATTCTTTTGTTGATTTCTTATTAATTACCATTATAAAGTTTAGTCTTGGATCCTCCAACATTTCCTTTAACATACATAAACTCTTCACTTGAATGACTTGAATCATCATCACTCCATTCTTTGGTGAAAGAAGTTGTCATCATTCCTTGATTACAAGACACTTGTCTGATGTCAGTTGACGAGCCCTAAATCAAAATTTACAATGAAAATTGTCATGAAAATACTAAAAAAAAAGATTCAAATGCAGCACCGTAAATCCAAATTCAATTTCCAATTCGAAAGAAAATCATGAAGTGAAATTTTCCAGCACAAAATTTTAAACAATTTCTCAAAACTACGGAATAATAAAAGAAATCCAATCGAATAACGCATGCCAATGTTTTGTGAAATTTAAAGACAATGTCAATGCCACAAGAAGATCTTTCATACCCATAAATCATCATCAATTTTATTCATGTTATTGTAATGATGATGATGAAATTCTGCTGATCCACAATCATCAATGATATCCGTAAACTTTTTAAAAAAATCGAAAGTTGTTAATTTTGCCAAGTGTAGCTTGTGAAATGTTATCTCAGCTTGATTCAACAGCAAAGTCTTGTCGATTGGTGCAATTTTCATCTCCTTTTCCATGATTAATATTTAATGAATGTTATTAAAGTTTCTTTTCATGAATGATTAATGAAATGAAAATATTTTTATTGTCATGCAACAAGTAAAAGAAAATTTGTTTTGTTTTTTAGAAATCAACAAAGACAAGAGAAAAATTTATTAACCAAATTAGAAGAATGTCTACTTTTACAAAAGAAAAACTCATAACGAGAACGTTTATGCTTAAAGTAGTTGAAAGGCACTTGAGTTTACAGCCAGCCAATCTTTTCTTTCTCTAAATTATGGCGACAGATAAGAAAAACTAAATTGAACTAATTATTTGTTTTTTGTGTCTTAGTTAAAAGCGCTTGAAGGTTTTCTTAAAGATTTCTTATCACTAAATCTTCGACGATTTTTACACAACAACACAAACGAGCAAACGCTTTTAGAATCTAAAATGATATTCTACTTTTTTAAATGATTAAATTAAGACTAAAGTTTCGAAACATTTCCTTTTTTCCCCCGAAAAGCATACAAGCGTGGGTGGAGATATTTACAGAAGAACAAGAAGAAGAAGGAGAAGAAAGAAAAATCCATTCAGTTGATTAAAAGTTTACTAACTTTTTTCTTATCATTTCCTTCACTATCATCTGATGAATCAGATGGAATGGGCGTTGCAACTATCACAGCATCATCCGATTCTGAGCTCTTTTCACTTTGTACTTTATCTGAATTGTTCGATGTTGTCGTGTTGATGGAGTCGACGCTGTTAATGCTTTTTGATGCATGACTAGCTGGAATTGAATCGGCAACGATTTCATCTGGAATAGAAAATTTGATATACTTGAAATGTTAAATAGAAATTAATTTGTTTTCACCTATAAATTCTTCTTCCTTTTCAATTTCAAGTGAATCAATTTCAATTTCCTTCTTCTTTGACACTTCGTCACCTTCTGGATTGATTGAATCATTGTCAAACACAACTGAACTACTTTCTTGAACATTCAACGTCATCTCCATGTCTTTGGTATCACAATCCTGATTTCCATTCTCATCATTTATTTCATAATTCAAATTATCATCAGTTTCGATCGATATAATGTCATCCATTTGAAGACTATTGACTTTATTATTATCATCATCATCATCATCATCTGCCATTAAATCTAGCGATTCAGATGCAAAAATTGGCTCACTAATCTCTGAAATTCGTTCATCATCGTTCTTCAACACAAGTGAAACGCAAGTCTTCTGATCATCAATTGTATACGTCATGTCTTGTTCAAAAGACAATGAATCAGCACGATTTTGATCAGGCGATGATAAATCATTAACAATTTGTTGAGCTTCAGGTAAGTCCAATGGCCATGAACCATCGTCAATCGTTAATTTCGCTACAGTAATCTCATATTTGGATGTTGAAGGAATTGGAGATGTTAAATCGAGATTTAATGGATGTTGTCGTATGTTGTTCTTCATGACATCAATCGGATCAAGTTCATGACATTTTCCAGCAAAATGCATTGGCGGATCTTCATTCGTTGGTGTTCGTTCGAGACTTATCTTATCATGAGATTCTTGTCGTGACAATGTCGATGAAGCTGATGATCCAGCTGTTTGCATTCTTGGTGACATCATCAAGTTATCAGTCTGATCACTGAGCGTATCTTCGAAATTAAATAATGTGTCGTTCGATGCCATTAAAGCTTTCGGTATTTGACCCATTTGTGCTTCAGCAGATGCTGATTCCATGATACCCGTGCTTGTGCTATCCAAAAGTTTTGTCTCGTTGAAAACAAACGTGCGACATGTTTCATCACATTCCGACTCTTCCATGATTGGTGACAGTGGTCGCTTGTAATTGATGTGCATCTCATTGGACGTTGTCGGTTCACAATTCAACAAAGCACCGAGCAAATCAAACGTTCCAGCGTTCGATGCTTCATCAAGCTCACCATATTTAATTCCATAATTTTCACTTGGTGAACTTGAATCTTTATTGAGATCATCATCATCGTCGAGAAAGTCGTTGTTATGTTGACTCATACCTTGCGCATGTGGCAACATTTCCTTCAATTGTCTTCTCAATTGATCATATGTTGAGCTCATGTCTTCCATGTTTCCCTCCTCATCCTCCTCATCATCGACATTAAAAGCGTCAGGCCTTGCTTGTGGATGCAAATACCATCCATCTTGATTAAACGTTATTGTTTCATTCTCACCTTCTAATGTCACTGTCTTGTTGTTACTTGACTCAACTTGACACTTTTTACTAATTGCTCCTTTATTGTAAGTCATTTTATCCCAAGTCTCACTTGAATAACTCAATTCAATTGGTGTATTGACTGGTGTGACTGTTGTGAGATCTTCTGAACCTGTTTCATCCTTGTCGATTTTAATCGATGGCATTTCTGATATCACCGTTGGCGAATCAAAAGTTTTATCGTTGATTGGTTGCATATCAAATGTTTTATTACCAGTTTGGGTGATGTCAAATGTGTCATTATTGATATCAACATCATCTGGGAAAAGATTCTTCACTTTACCAGAATCAACATTTGATGATCTTAATTGTAAAGAAGCGCATGGTGTGCTCATAAATTTCGCATTTAAACTGCTAAACTCTTCAAACTCATTATCAATATCAATTGGTGATGATTCTTGCAGTGTTTTCTTCTCTAAAATCTTCTCGCAATCTTCGACAACTGAATCAACCAAAATTTTAGCTTCCTCTTTAATTTCTTCAATCTTTCCTTGTTCAAATTCTTCCTCATCCTCGTCATCCTCCAATCCTATTGCAATATCAAGTGCTCTCAACGCTTCTTCAATGCTATTATTATCAGCAATTGACGAGTTGCTGTCTCTACGTTCTGTTAATTTCATTTCATCTTCATGCTCTAACTTTACTTCCTCACCATCAGTTTCTTCATCGAGGATTTGATATTTTTCACTATTATCATTGACTGAGCTCTCAACTTCTGATCCATCATCTGAAAGAGTTTTAAAATTATTTATTACCTCGTGCTGGTATCGATTTCTTTTTTTTTTCTTTGCAATTAAATAATAAAAGATTTTTTTATTACCTTTAGCTACAACACTTTGTCCTTCAACTATCGTATCGACATTCGCGCTATTAAAAAATGGATTTGAGTTGATTCCCGATTCCTCATTAGCCTCTTGCGCGATATCGAGTTCCTTGCGGTTTTTATCATCAACAACAACAATTTCAAGCTCTTCATTATCCTTCGATAGATTTTCATCGTAAAAATCTTTATATGGAGATTCAGTTGTTAATAAAACTGATGACGTTTTTTGTTGCATTTGTTCAACAGTTGTCGGTGCATGTTGATAAGATTGAACATTGTTTGCATAAAGCAATGGTGTTGATGACGATGGTGATTGATGCTTTTTGATATCCTTTTCAGTCTCATAGGTGATCGTATCTCGTGCTGTAGCTGCAAGAACTTTATCTCGATGATTGGATGGAGTTGATGCTTTCTCAATAAGAACTACGTCGCTACTGTCAACAATATCACTACGTGGTGAACATCCATTATTGTTTGCAAGATTATCTGATGAATTCAAAAGATTATCACGCGAAAGATTATTTCGTTCACATGGAACAATCGCTGATGATTCGTTTACAGCTTCCGTTGCTAGAGCTCGAAAAATTGGATATTCATTCTTTTTAGCATTTTCTAAATTGCCAGCCTCGTTTTCAAGCTTCTAAAATGATTAAAGAAAGGAAGAAAAATGTCAGAAAGGTCACAGAAAGATTCAATTCGTTATTTAAACATCTTTAAAATGTGAAGTAGAAAAAACTACCAAAATCCGATCCTTTCGTTCGAGCTGTATGCAGGAAACGAGATAAAGAAGAAGTGATTACAGCTACTTGTTGAAAATTGCTGACTTTAAACCAAAAAACTTTCGTTTTGTGGTTTTCAACTTACTTCAAATGTTTTCTTCCGTCGGAAACAAAGCGCACATGCTCCGAGCAGTGAAATCGCTCCAACAACTGCCAATACACAAACAATGACGACATTATCACCTGTAAACAAAGAAGGATAAAAGAAGAAAAATAAGTTTTACTTGTCTGTTTTTACTCTTTCCACGGACCATTCCTTATTGAAATTTATTTGATGTTTCAAAAGTGGTGTGAGGGGTTTGAAACTTTTAACACTTCAATCGATTAGATTATTTACAGTTTATTTTTCTTATTCCCATAACAATTCAAAAATGTGTGGGTGAACGATAAAAGTCTTTAGATCAAATTGAAATGGTCAATAAATTGTTGTAGATTATAGCGCGAGAACTTTTCTTCCTTTTATTTCAGTTTAATAGTGATAAGAATCGTGTCGAGTTCAGCGAAAACAATTTCTATTTATTATTGAATGATGGATGTGCCGAGCCCAAAGCAAAATCGAAATCCGACATATACAAGGATTATGTTGAGAAAGGATAAAACACGAAAATCCTGTTGATCACGCAATCGACGTATAATAACAATGAAGAATTGAATTCGGGTTTGTCGTGTGATATTGAGGATGATATGATTTTTTTAAATGCCTTTTTGTTCTTTTATTTTTGCGAGATAAACAAAACTGACAAAGGAAACCAAAATTTATGTCTATTGTGTGATTCAGGCGATGAAATAACAAGACATCAACGATGAACCTTAAAGTCGTGTGCTACGACAGTGACGCAAAACGGAATCATTAAGGAAATTACTTTTGAGGACTTGCTCAACAAAAGTTTCGTGACCTTGTAACATGCTCAAATATTTCCTTTATCAGCTTAGTGTTAATAGCGATAGTTTTATGAATGAAATTCTCGCTTGTGTACTTCTCGTTTGAGAGAAAGGCAAAATCATTGAGACTTGTGTAGAACGTTACACACAGCTGGCAGTTGAATGATTTTATTTCTCAAGGACAGTTACAAAGGCTTTTTTTTGCAATAGTGATAAATATTAAAACAAGTCAAGATATCTATCTAGGTAAATGATGTTTGCGATCTTTATGAACTTATTTGATCTAATTAAGTCAGAAAGCGTCGCAGCAGATACACATTAATGTTCATGCGTCGAAAATCTTGCGGAACATCGCACTTGCTTCACTGGGCATTTTAGTTAATGAAATGCTCGACATGGTGATTTGGTAACACGCAAAAATGAAAGGGAAAAAAATAACAAATTATTAAATCGCTAATGTATAGTTTCATGAAAAGAGTTTTTTTCTGTGTCTTTTCAACGTTCACGTCTTCCTCATTTCTACTCAATTGTTCACAACTTGCAATGCATCAGCCGTGTATTAACACAACTTGGTCCAATTATCGATTTTGCCATTTTTTTTATTTCACAAGTAATACGTACCAATAATTGATGACGATGCCTCAAATGGAAGTTGCGAGCAATTGCAACAACCTATAAGACCCACAGATAGAATGCAGAGAGTCAATAAAATCATTTCTTTCCTCCTACTTCATTAGTTTCTTTTAAATTTTTCAACTGGAGAAAATTTGCAACACAAAAAAAAAATTCCGATGCACTTTTTCACGACTTTGTACAAGGATTCTATGCAAACTTTATGATTCAATAACAATAAACACAAAATGGAAGCTAAATAAATTGAATAGGATATGAATATCTGTAGTTGAACTATAAATATGATCGTTTTTCGTTTTTTTTTCGTTGGGAAAAAAAAATTATATACAGAGCTTTGTTATAATCGGTTAGGGATTAATACGTCGGCGCTGTAACACTTTCGAAAATAACGATTTAATTTTTGTTATAACCCAATATATGATGGATTTGAAATAGCAAACACAGATATTTGTTATTTGATGATTTTCTTTTGTAAATAGAATTAAAATTGTAACATAAAAAGGTTTGACATTATTTGAAACTGAATCCTAAGTTAAGGCTGAACAAACTGTTGATGGAGAAGTCTCTGATTCAAATTTTGTCCGTTAAATTTTATAACAAAACCTTCGTCAAATCATTGGTTTGACTTGTACTTTACAACATGAACCGGACGTAAGCTTTAAAAAGCTTTTTTTCAATTATTATCGAAAATGTATGACTTTTGTCATATTTGTTTTCAAAAGCGGACAGTTGATTACATATCAAAGAATATTGAAACAAAAATTGAACGTTTTTTTGGAGTTAAGGTAGAATTAATAAAAAATGTTCACATCAATCTTCAATTTGTAGGTTACTAACTATAATCACGTTTTTCTCCTAAAAATAGCTCCAAACAATAGTTGAATCGAAAAGAGTGATTTGTCTCCTGTGTACAAAAATAGTAAATGACCACTGGAATAGTCGACTTCGACTTCTAAAAATCCAGAATGGAAAAATTACCACATTAAATAGTGAACGACGCTTCAAAAAATATGTACTTACTGGCGAAAACCAAATAATTCGATACACTGAGAACATTTCAGACCAGAAACTATTGCACTTAAATCCAGTTGTTGAGCTGGAACGATTAGACATAAAAATTGACGAAGAGCAAACATGTCCATCATCGTCAGTATCAAAACTTCGTTCTCATGCAAAAAAAACTAAAATAAGACAAGATAATATTAAAGAACTGAAGATATGTCTTGAAGACCTCAACACTGAATGGTCTGCTGGTAATTCTAAATATAAAAAGAAATTAGACAAATGTTATGAGGGAAAGGAATGGGATTCAGAAGACGAGGAGAATAATGATAAGAATAAGAATGAGAATAAAAATAAGAAAAAAGCATCTAAAAAAAGCTTTAAATTGAAGTTGTTCACAAAAACTCGAAAGGCATCAAAGAAATAATTTACATCATCAGTGACGAGTAGATTTGAAGTTTATTTTACTCTAACAATCAAAACAAGTTAAAAACAAAACAACAAAGCTCAGATTCATTTATTAACTTTTTCCTTATTGTTCACTAAGCATCTTCAATAATGAAAATGATTAAAAAAAAGATCAATGAAAAATAAATTAATTTTCTTTCAAACAATATTTATTTTAACATTAAAAAGCACCTGCAATCTTCATGTTTTTCCCATATAGATATTCTCGGTTCGATAAGATATTTATCCAGAAAGAAGAAGAAGAAAAAGTGTTTAATTTCCTAAAGAAAAAGAAATCTTTTCGCCTTCTTATGAAGAATCGAGCCACATCCTTTCTAAATATTTAATTCTTCAGAAAATCCTTTCACGAACTTATTATCTCGATGATTTGTGCATCGACTACGTTTCTTCAACATTCTACGATTTTTCAGCTGATTAAAACTGGTAGAGAATTGACTGTCACTTAAATCCAGATTTAAACGGTAACCTTATCGGTAAACAACTCCAATTCATGGAGATATAGTCAAAAGGCGTAGAAATTCATTTCGAATATCAAATATCTTTTGAAGACGGTAATGGAAGAACGAAGGGATAAAGCTTAGTTGGAAATTGCTAATTTTTCTCCCCTTTCAAAAGCTTATTGAATTTCACATGAGTATAGGGATTGTGGCAATCGAAGAGATGAAAAAAGAAAGGAACTTAATAGTTTCCCTTATTGAAATCGCATAAACTCTTTTCAAATATATTTAGTTTCCACATATATCAGATTCACACAGATTTCCTTCAATATCATTTACTCAAATCGATTTTACATTTTCTCAATCAATTAGATCGATTGCTTGTCTCTGTGGGGACTTACGCCAGAAACAATTTTAATTAGAATGTTTTATCCTGATACTCATCGAAGCATTTCAGTCGGGATTTTTTTATCTGCCATTCAAACATCAATTTATGCAAAATATAAAAGCTAAAAGCTATTGAGGATTTCGTTTCCTGTACACTGCAGTGAAACAAACATAGTTCTTGCAAAGACTTTCGTTCTTCTATCATCGTTGTGCTCGAGATTTTATTCAACTCAACATATTTAGTTGAAAACAACTCTTAACAATAGAGTAACAGTTTCACTCTATTTGGAAAATTGAAGCGGAATTTAATTTGATGAAATCACAATGAAGAAGCAAAAAAAATTCAATTTAATTAACTTTTTCAACTTTTTTCCCTTCAGTTTTCTTCATTCTTTCCTTTCTTTGTGATGCCCGAAAATAAATTGAAAATTTGCTTCCATTTGCTTATATTTTCTTTTTAATAAAGATGGTATTGTAGGAAAATCTCACTTTATCACGTATAGAAATATTCAGGAAGATGGAAAATTTAAATGCGAGTTTTTTAGAATTTAATCTCAGTTGAGTTGGCATTTCGTTGCATGCAAAGTTTCTTTATATTTCCGAAATTCAATATATTGTATGCTTCATTTCATTACGTAAGTTTTATGTAAGTTATAATCTGCTTATAAATTAAATTCCATTTTTGATGGCAGAAAACAAAGCAATTTTAATGAATTTATTCAATATTAGCAAAAGTTTTTATCAACAGAGAAAAAAGAAAAACCAAAAAGGATTAAAAAACCATCTAAAATTTGCGTTTAATTATGTAAAATTGAATTTACTGCATTTAAACATTCAAATGGAAAGCAGAAATTAAAAGCTTTTCGAAAATTTTATCATCATTTGAAAGCTTTTCGAAAATTTCTCTCTTACCAGGAAATGAAGAAAATTAATTGCTTCAATTTCACAATTTGCCATTTCATGTTGAGACCGGAAAAGTTTCATCTTAACAGCAAAGTAGAAAACCCAACTCATCATTCAATTTTTAAACTTACTTGGTTTCAGGTTTCATTATTCAAATGAATTTTCATGAGAGAAACTTTTTCGTTTTCAATCGCTTTCACATTTAGTTACAACAGTCGAAGAAAAAAAAAAAAATTAAAAGACTTAAAGAGCAACTTTTTCTATGCAAAAATTACTTTTTTGTTAATTTTTCTTCACTTTTTTTGGTTTTCTTTTGACTCTGTTTTCCTGCTAAGGATATAAAATAGAAACCATCTTTTCATTCTTTGTTAAATGAAATGAAGTTTATTTTATTTACATCTCAAGTGGCTGGATTTGTGGATAATGTCATGACAATTCCTCTAAAAGTTTGAATTTCTTTTTAACATCGCTCGTAGCATATGATCTCGATTGCAAACTTATGTATGTCAATAAATTGAAAAACTTTTTTAAGTCTTTCAAAGAAGCTCATAAAGTACAGACATCCACTCAAATTTAACTTACTTTTGCCATTATTTACAACAACCCACAAGGAGTACGAAGTAAATATTAAGTTCACATTCCACAACAAACGCCGTTTCTTTCACAAAACTTTTCCTTTATGCAACAACGGAAGGCAGAATAAAACGGGAAAAGCTCACATCTTTTCTTGTTCTTCTTCTTCCTCTCATAATAAAAGAAAATTTAATAAAGTTTCCGTTTGAGGATATTCTCTATTCCCCCCTCGCCACTTTCAAACGATTCTTTAACTCATTTTCCATCAAATTTCTTCATGATAGAAAGCATCTTAGAGCATAAAGAAAAAGTTTAAAATTATTTATTGAATACATACGTAGCTATGGGGAATAACTAGATGTATAAAAAGTGAAAGCTTTGCTCATTTTTATGTAACAAGGAAGATTCAGATATAAATGTTTTCCGCATCATCAAATATCTTTTTTTTCCTGTGCTTTTCACTCTCAATTTTGCCAAAAAAAAATATCTAAAGAAAGTCTAAGCGAGTAAATTGAAAGCGAAAAAGAAATTTATGTGAAAGTTATTCTCGTTTAATTTTTATCACACGGCTTTCACTTTTTTTTTGGGATGTTCATAAATTTATGGTGTTTAGTTAAAGGAAGCTTTAAATTTAAATTTATGATACAACATAATCTCAGGAAATTTAATTTCTTGTCATTTTAATGCACATAGTTGTATGGACTCCCACAGATGCCGTGAATTGCTTTTTATCTCAATGAAAAAAATACCTCGAGAGACATTTTCATACTACTTGGGAAATCTTTTGTTGTTCATTCAACCAAATATGACGTTGTTTGACAAGCCTTCACAGCTTTATCGTTGGTCTTCTTAGGGAGTTGTTAACCCTTAAGTCCTACAGGTGTAAGGGATGCTTTGAAAGATTAAAATATGACACATTTTCTTTCGTTCATAAAAACATTGCCCCTTTGTTCTTTCATTTTTTTTCACCTTTTTCGCTATCTTTGTTGTTCTTCGTTAGTTACAATTTTGAGGGTTCAATGAGTTGTAGAGGATATTCAAAGGAATTTCTTGTTTTGTCAACCACAAGAAACCTAAAGATAAAGCAAAGTACTCTGTAAAAATATAAAGAATGGAACTGAAGCTTCTTTTTTCATATTTATAAATAAGAAGAAAAAATTTTCTTTCCTTTCTGTTCAATATAATTTTTTGTTGCTTCTCTAATTCAAAAACACAACAGTGAGGTAAACGTAGAAGCACTTTGTGTGCTGATATAGGTTTTTGAATGCTTTTTTTCCTTCGTTCGTTTCGTGTTGTGTTTTCGACTCAGTTTCAATCTTTAGAGATTTATTATAACAGAATAAACGTGTTTATTGTATGATTTCTTTCCTTTCTTCATTTTCTTTTCATGCTTTCACAATCAAATGTTTTTCTTGTTGTGTATCTTGGGGAGCATAAATAAAGATCGAGTTTCATGGTGGTATTCGGAAGCGTAAAAAAATATCTCATTGCCATAAAATTTCAATTAAAAGCTTATAAAAGTGGAAAATGAAAGATAAACAAATTGGGACAAGAAGAAGATCTATGAAGGATTTTCTACAAAGCTTATTTTGGGAACATGAAATGGCTATTAATTTTAACCTTTTCTGTAATTAATCATATTATTTTTTTTCAATTTTGGGTTGCTCGGTTAACCCAAAGTTATCAAGTCGCTCTGAAAACATGAAAATATGTAAGTGATGTAATATTCTATTTGGAAGCTTTTTATGATAAATATTTTGGGCATAAAACGCCCACTCAATGGATTGATGACTCCATGAAATATTTTATGTAAAAAATGATACACCATCACTCAAAGCGAACAATGCTGATAAAAACAGTTGATTAAAAATCACTCGAGTTGAATTATCTTGCAAACTTAAACTAATTATGGAAGAAAATTAAATATCAGCATAATTCAACAGAACAAGAGAGTTGGTGCTGACAGAAAATGAAACAAAAAAGTTTTTTTAATAAAAGAAATATTAAGAGAAACATAAAGCTTAAGATTATGAAATTCGAATGTTGCTCTCGTGTGTTCAAAACAGATTTAAGAAGGTAGGAATATAAATCGATATTTTAACCGTTTTCGTGACTATGTAAGTTGTTGTTGACGTTCAATGTTCAGTGTGTTGCAGAGAAACCGAATAAGAATAAAGGATTTCACTTTCAATTTTCTGTTTTCTCAAAATGTGAAAAACAAATTTGTTTCAATTTATTGGGGAGCAATTTCAATATCGTTTGTTGCTAAAAAGAACATTGAAAAGTGAAAAGAAAATGCTTCCGATGGGACACATTTTCACCTCAAGTACGAAAAGTTGAAGTTATTTTTCGTTATGAGATTATCTTCATGACGTTCAAGACGATATTGTCACAAATTATTAAACGCGATAAAGTGTGAAAAAGCTGATAATCGAATTGAAAGTGAAAGTTGGAAAATCTGAAGTTCAAGGTGACAAGAGATGTGAAAAATTTCATTTCCCACCCACGTCAGAATGTTTTTCTTTCTTTTTTTTATTCTATGCCTTCGACAATCGGGGTTAACTAGAATATCAATGAATGTTTTTGACTTATTTAGGACTTCGTTATGTGGGTGTTCCAGTGAATAATAAAAAAGGAAAAAACCCATCAGTCTCGAATTGATTTCAAACTCAATATACCTTTTCGTTCTCCTCTGAAAAAGTTCTCCACAATGTATGATTTTGTCATTATACGGGTTCGTTTTAACACCATTTTGGCATCATTTAGCTTTTGATTTTATTCAATATTCAACGGTCGCCTTGATCCCTCGTCTTCTTACATAGCCTGTTCTATTTCTCATTTTTTCCTTTTCCGTTTGTTGAATCTTCCATTTGTCTCGATCCAGTCATGGTCAGATATATTGCGGCAATGAATTTTATTTACTCAGTCTCTTTGGATTCTTCTGTCATCCTGCATTGAAAATTTATGATGCGAAACAAATATTCTTAAAAAATATGAACCTTTTTTTCTATTTCTCGCTGTTGATATTTATATTTGTTTTTTCAGATTTTTTACTATTTTATTCTATGCTTTCAGAACTTTCTCTTGTGCCAATTACCATTGAAACTTTATCATAGAAGCGAAACCATAGAGAAAGTTTTTCAACAGCAATACTGTTTAAAGAGTCCTAATTAGATTTTTTTATTTTAAAGACCTCTTCTTAATATATTATTAAATTTCTAGTGAGAACGAAAAATGTTTTTATGTTGCCTTAAAGTGAACAAATGAATGAAATGGAAGTTGGAGAGGGAAGTAAAAGTTTTCACCATTAGCAAGCCTATGTTAAGAAATTTATACAGCTTTCATTTGAAGTAGTTTATTAGATGTTTTCGAAAAGAAAGTATCCGAGTATTTAAGGAAAAGGTTCACCTTTTTGCTATTATAGAAATTGCTATAATTTTCATGTTGACACTTTAATGGCTTTGATTTAACTTTATTAATGTATGAAGAGTATATTTGAAACAGAAAACGTAATCGAACATAAATGTTTCATTAACAACAACCTTCAAATTTTGTTTCATGAGAATTATCAACACAATGTTTGAGAATATTTAATTACCAACCAAATTCATCATAAATGCTTTATAGTTGAGTTCTAATTGCAAATGCATTAAAAGTAATTACGATCATAAAACTTTTTTGAAAGGGAAGGGTTGTCGAAAGTTTAACGGTTCCCAAAGGGTTTTATGTCTTCATTTCACATATTCATGTTTGTTTTTTGTTAAAGAGAAATTTTCTCCACACTAATTTATGTATATGATGGCGTTCTGCTTGGTGTTGGGCTTAAATTGTGGTTTATTTATTAGGAAACGAGATTTATTTTTTCTCTTTTTCTGAAAATATCCAAAAGTTTAATGTTTAGAAGGGAAAAGTGTGCGACTCGGTTTTAAACTCAACATGAAACCTTTTATCTGAGCGCGCTACTGCCTAAGCTCAGAATGCAAATTCGATCGTAAATAAATCACGATGAGGCTTAAATGCTCAACCAAACGATAAGAAAAGAGAGAAATCATGAATTAGTTTCGTCTTATCACGAGGGGATGTAGAAATAGGTACATAATGCGCTCTATCATTCTTTTTACATGGCTTTTCGATTAATTCGTGACTTTTCCATCATTCTGTGGAGTAAATGAAAAGTTTTCCATTTAAACTTTGTTGCCTGATTTAAGCCTCTTTTTTTCTTTTTTATTCTTGTTCTGATTTTATGACTAAAGGGTTAGTTTATTTGAAATATTTATGTCGATCCCTTTGACGCTCCATTTATTTATTTGTTTTCCCTAATAACTTTTACCAAGCTCTTCAGCATTAAATTCTGTTTGTCGAGTTTTTAAAATCTCGAGATTTTTTCATTCTTTATTTCGCTTACCAAATCGAGAGAGATTTACGATGGAAATTCTTTTTTCTTTCTTTTTTTTTTCTCACAACTTTATGAGCTTTTATTCCTTTTGTGGGGTTGGATTCCAAGTACTTTTAAAGACTTCTTTTTATTTTAAATAAACGGAAGGATTTCAAATCCCAGATTAAAATTCAAGATTTATTCTCAGATCTTGGAGCTAATTTCCTCCTTCTTTTATTATATTCAAACTTTTATCAATTGTTTGCTGGGTACTTTACTGACCTCTAACAAAATTATTCTTCTCAATTTGAGGTTCAAGGGTTAACCAAGAAATACTCTGTTGGTTTGAATAAATGATTACACGACTGTCATTGCTTGTATATTGGCACGTCGTTTTGACATTTCTAGAAAAGGTCTCTTCTAATAAATAAAATGAAACTCCTGTGACATTGTTTATTTAAAGGGAAAGAAAGCCAAAGACGACGTGTTAACCACAAATTTTTCTTATCTTCATTATGCAAGCTTTAAATTAGCTTCATTCGTTACACGAAGTCTCATCTTTCCTTAAACCACAAAACAAGTAACAAAAGTAAAAAGAGCCTGAATTTTATCCTCTGACATTTCTTCCCTGCTTATTAAGATAAAATTGAAATGATATTGTGTTGTGTAGCAGCTAAAGCAAGACGAAAAGGAAAAATTAATGATGCTCATTTTTCTCGAGTCAAAATTAATTAAATTGCATCACAATGAAAGCATTGATAGAATAATAAAAGACTTTGGAAGCATGGATAAAGTGATTTGGAGTCTGATAAGGAGCCCCCAACGACATCACAACAAAAACGGAAATAAGAAATATAATGGAAAGTAACCTTGAATGTTCATGACGATGATGATGTAAAAATTAGAATTTATAGTCGAAGTAAAAATGACTCCACAAGCCGGAATTGAAAGCTTGAGTTATAAATCAAATGTAAAAGAAGGCGAAAGAGCTCATCTGTCTTGGAATGCTTTCATGATTTTTTGATGAAATGTTCCTGTTTAGTGCTTTACGCTTATGGCCGCTTTTACGTATAATGTGCTATGAAATTGATATTGACGATGAAAACACTTGTTCAATTTTGCGTAATAACCCTCGAAGAATATTTAAGAAGGCTTTTCGTGTTTGTTTTTATACTTTTGTTTCCAGAATAACATTCTTCGCTTATTCTTGTTCTTTATTTTTATTTATACGAGAAACATGAGTGAACTTTATTCCTATCACCAAAATAGAGATAAACAGATAAATTTGCACTTAAAGGAAGAAGAAATATTATTCAACTTTATTGTTCTTCATTCATTCATTTAAGATGCAGAACTTAAAAGTTCAATTAAAAGCACGATTACCTTATGTTACCCAATCTGCAGTAGTCGTTAAATGTTCTCATCAATTCTTTACACTCAAATTTGATGAATTCTTTTTTTTTTCTTCGGACCTAATTTCATCTATAAAGTTCCCTCAAAAAAAGTATCGTAAATAAAAAATATTTGAGGCATTGAGTGTGTGCCAGAACATTGCCGAATATATGAAAGAAGCCCATAAACTCAAAGAGTATGAAAATGTTTTATGACGCAGAGACACACATAAAAGCTTTGGGTTTATGCTTTATCTTATTTGAAGAGATTTTCAAGTGTTTATATTTCCAACATGCTTTCATTACATGAAATGGTGCCATCTTCATCTGCTTCTCATGTTCATCAAAAGTAAATCGTAGTTCGTGAGTGATGTAAGATAAGAAAATAAAGTGTGAGTGCTTTTGACAAGCTTTTTGATGGTGATTTAATCTAACTAACGTCGTCACCTTTACCTTTTGCCTATGAAAACGAAGCGTCTTTCTTTATATATTGCAAACCTTTACGTCTCAAATATCAACGACAAGAGCTTTTGATGAATGATTCACCCGTAAAAAGGATTACAAATTGTAATTTACGGTCCTTAATCTTCAAGAAGAAAAAAAGAAATCCTTTGAACGTGTGCAGTATTCGACAGAAAAGCCCTACAGTTTGATGCTAAATTAAACTAACCGGAAGATTAAACTTGATTGCGTTTTATCTTTTCGTGTAAAATTTCAGATCTTTCCGTTGAAAGTTTTTTTCATTTTTACTGACTTAAGAAAAAAGGAAAATAGACAAAATGGAGAAAGCTTAATCCAGTTTGGTATATTGGAAGTTATTGTTGGATGAATTACTAAGTAAGTTATTTCTCACTGTTTTCTTTGCCTTTCGCTTCCCAAGAAAGTTAATTTTTTTTTTGTTTTCTTATGAGAAAGATAATTAAACTGACTACGGTAGCTGAGATCTCAAGTTTTGTTGTTTTTCGTTGTCTTCCGGTCGACTTTAAGTTTAACTGAAAACTTTTTTTTTATAAACACTCCCTGACGTCAAGAAGGAAGAAAGTTTTGTTGATTCACCGCTCAACTCAAACTCATATAGCTAACAGAGTTAATAACCCAAATAGAAAAACGATAAAAATCAATATCAATGATGAAAATCAAATCTAATTTATCAATTTCATCATGGTAATTGCTCAAAAAAGTGGAATATTGGATTGAGAAAATAAAATTTGTTATTTGATTATTCAACAGCGGTGTTGATAAATTCTCAATTCGTTTTTGACGTTGATTAATGACACGGTTCTTCCATGAGAAAAAAGGTATTTGAAATTCAGCTAATAAATTTAGTTTGTTACTTGATTTCTCAAGTTATAAATGTAGATTAATCTGCCGTCACTCGATGCATCAACTCTGACATCAGAAAAGTTGTATTTTGATATTTAATTTTATTAAGTAGAATGAATTTCTCTCATTGCTTCGTCTGTGGTTAACAAGCATTTCCAAGTCTTTAGATTCATCACACGTCGTCCGAAACAAGCTCGAAAACTATGTATTTGATTGGGTCATTCCCTGGGCAGCTCAACAAGCTCTGGACTATTATACGGAGTGTTCTTATCAACTCATCATTCTCATTAAAATCATCACCATGAAGCCATGTAAAGTTCTCATCTGCAATTTGAGAACTATAGAAAAATTAATCAGTGGAAAATATTTTAGTTGCGCTTTTCAAAAGCTTCCATAACTCTAGGAAATTGTAGAATTTAATTAGAAAATAAATAAAACAAAAGGAGAACTTATATACCATTGGAAATGTTCTATCTAATAGTTGCCCTACTTTCCATTCGTTGATGGAACTTGTTAAACATGGACGTGAAGATGAAAACAAAGGCTTATTTACACAATTGCTTTTGCTATTCGTTCTCTGACATGTTAAGTTTCATACGATGAAAATGCAAAAATTAATTCTCGAAAGCACATTGTGTGAAAACAGCTTAATGACAATAAGTGAAGCAAAGAACACAACCCAAACAACAATCTAGCAGGAAAATTCTCCAGAATAAAGGCAAAGCGGCTTTCAGAATGATGTGAAGCCACTTCGTAAATGATGTCAATATCGGTTTAGTGGAAAACTTTTCCAATATCATTTTACTAATCTTGTTATGAAACTTTACTTTTATCGAATGATTTCAACACCACAATCTACTGATCAATCCCCTTAAATTGCATCATGTGAAAATGTTATATAAGGTGAAGAAAATTTTGTTTTTAGGAAATATTGCTATAATAAAAGCTTGTATATACATACAAGAATCAACTACTCGAAATGAAAGCATGTAACTGGTTTCTATGCTGAAAACTGAGAAGCTTTCGTAGACATCAATACATAATATAAATAAATTTCAGGGATGAAAAAACTTCATCTCCATAGAAATCCTTTTCATTACATCCTTTAATATCATGATGTGCTCCACTCAATAATGCAAGACTATCAAGATAAGTTCACTCACTTCGTTTTATAAGCCTCTGATATGATTGTTCACGAAATAACTTCATGCACAGGTTGAATTTTCCTGCTATCTGATTTCTGATATAAACTTTTCATAATTAGATTTCCTTTTTTATGTTATAAGGGAATGGGGGATGGAACGCTACGAGTCAATATTTGTAAGGAAATTAAAAGTGTTTTTTCAACGCTTCATTCATTCTCTTCATCACTGTATTTTCAAACAGTCCTTTAAGTTGAAACTTCGTATTAGGGCCACGAGTCAATGCTCATTAAACTTCTCCATCATCCACCGACGAATGCAAACACGGTAGGACTGATTTCCATAAACAGACTAAAATATCCGAAAAAAATAGCTTTCAAAGTCAATATCCGCATCAGGCTTCTGCTTTTGAATTGATATTGATTAATTCTCCGTGAAAATTTGCCTTTAGCGCACACTTCGTTATGGAACCATTTTAAACGTAAAAAATGAAATTACGGAAGAAAAAATTGACTTTTTTTATGTTTTTTCTTTTCGTCCATTCTATGAACATCTGCTACGAAGAAGTTTAACAGAACATTAATTTCTTTTCCTAATGTGCTATTCTAAAAATTGGAAGTTTATTGCATACATTTCATGTTTATTTATAACAACTGTCGGAGCTTACTTCAAGCGGTATCATCATCATCATAATACTTAACTATAGAATGTGATATTTGGAACTTCACCAGCACACTGCTGGTAGAAGTTGGGAATATTCATTGTGCCATGAATAGAAATGTTGAATAAATATGCAAAGTTGCTGGCAGCATACAGAATAGAATGACAATGAAAGGATATATAAAAATACTTTGCTGTGATTCCAATTAAAAGTCTTTTCATTCCCAGACACCACTCTTCAAATGATCCGATTCAAAACATGCGTATAACTAATTTCATTTCAAGCTCTTGAAAATTTTCTGTTAATGATCTAAGTATGAAACTCTCAAACTTCACTTAAACTTTATTTCTTGGAAGGAAGCTGAAAACTCTTTTTAATTAAATTTCATCCAACATCCGTTCAACGTTGTGCGTGTTTGCACAATTTATTCTTTCTTCTCCATCCCAACTCAACAATTCTTATTCGTTCCTCTTTTTAATTTTAATTTCAGCGACTAAACCACCTAAGCTTTGTGATGATGCAACAAGATTCGGATTTTGTCACGTTCCTGTCTAAAAGAAAATATTTTGAGTGGTGTGAATAAATTATGCTATGGCGAAATCATGAAGTTGAGATTTGCAGATGCTTTCACATTTCTTTAAAAAAAATTCTCTTGAATATGAATTTAATTATTTCAAAGTTTTTCTTTTTAATTAAAAGAAGAGGCTTCTTAATAGAAGTGTCGAGGAATTTTCAGAATTATTTCAATGACATTTCACAAGATGATTCCTTGTAAAATTAATTTTCATTTTATAAAGTTAAGGAAATTAAATTTAAACTTTTTTTTATCTGATTTTCTTTATTAGATATGCAGAAGTGAAATAAGTACTTTCGTCTTAAATTTCACAAATATATTCAATCATCGTTTCTCATAATTTGCATTTAAAAACTTTATGTGGTTTGTGGAGAATTTAACCAAAATAAAGTGCATACATCTTCCTCCTTGATTTCCAATTTTACTCACGAATTCATAGGTTAATGATCACTTTTAAGGATGGAACAATACGCGAAAACATAGAAGTTTTTGCTTCGTGATTTAAAAATGCATTAAAAGAGAATTGAGTTGGTTCTTTCGCTCCCACAAGAGAATAAATCTTTTTGTGCTTTCACTTAAATATTTATTTTCACATGTTTTCCTCTTTATTTTTTAAAGATTTTAAATCTCCAATTTAAACAAAGGTTTGCATTTCCATCTAAAACATGTTCAATTGAAATGAAATCCCACACGATGCATGAGAAGAATACAAACATGAGAAAGGCGGAAATCATTAGAATGGAATTCTTTTATCAACCATGAAATGTAATTGTCGAAGTGCAAATTGAATGAAATAAAAATTCTACTAGGTAGGTTGAAAATTGTAGCATGAGGACAGAAATTTATTTAATATCGTCAAATTTTTCCACCTTTTATAAAAAAATTCTTTTTATTCATAAATATTTCCATGAAAAGAGATAAATTCAGATAAATTATTTGCAAAGGATAAAAAAACATCAAAGGGAAATAATTTAAAATAATATTTGAATAAACAGTGAGATGTCGAAAAAACAAATTAACTAAAGAATGATTAAGTGAGTGAGACTGCTTAGAAAAATAAATTTAAACATTGTTAACATTATTAAAAAAAAGTTTATTGACATTCGAGAGTATTCAAATCAGTTTTTTATTGCATGAATAAAATTTTGAAGCCACGTTGAAATGTGACATTTAAGTAGTTGATTTATTTTCCACAATGGGCAATAAAAACCATATCACATCTCAAGCTTTGTCCAAAAAACAAAAGAGGTCAAAGTCCTTTACATTGAAACATGTTTAAAGCCGAAACCATTTGATTCCCACAAAGTGGTGTCAAATTCCGCAACCATGCAAAGCGCCATTCGCATATGCTGTGCCTGTGCGGCATTTCTCATATCTAAAAATTTCTCCGCTCACCAAGGATTCAGGATGTACATAATGGAATACATTTTTCGTCGCCTCACAAGCACATTTGCATTATTGAGGGTAGATTGCGGGTGAGAAAAGAGAAAACCCCAGAAGGGGAGGAGACCTTTTGTGTGAAAATTGTTTCACAATGTTGATTTTGTTCTTTCATACAGATCGAGTACACTTCGGAATAAGATTTTATATTTACGAACAAAAACTATGCTATCGTCTCACTTTTACAAAGTTTCAACTTTCTAAGGCAAGCATGTAATGTTATTAAGAAATTTGATTTGCGGAAAACTAATATTGACACCACTCAACAGATGTATGAGATATTCGATGAAAGCAGTTGAGAAAATAAATTGAAACCTCAAGATATTTAGAGTAACTTGTTCCATAACATATTTTGAAATGTTTTAACATCAACCATTCTGACATCTCCAACCCCATAGGAATATTTATGCAAAGCAATTCTATTCTTTCATCAGCATTTTCTCGCTTATTTTTCTCACTTAACAGAACATTGTGAGTTGTTTATCTTTCATTTTCAACTTTTTTATGTGCTGTTGTGAGACTCATTATGTAGTCCCTCATTGCTTTTAAGGTACTGGATGCAGGTTGTTTATTTCATTCTGTCGCTATTTATGTTGCATTAATATGCATACCTGGATAATTTTCTCTGACAGCAGCTTGTACAAATTGTTTTCTTTTAATTTCCATGCTTTCACCTTCATTACCCACAACGATATAATTCATGAAATGTCTCAACCATTCGCTACTAAACTCAAACATTTGCCAAGAAAGTCAAAAAGTATTTAAAGACTTTGATAATCATTCCGGTCCAGTTATTTTTCTGTCATTAACATAGTCCACTAAATGACACTCGTTCGGAATAGCATGAAATTAATTATGCATATGAAAATTTCTTCAACATCTTGACAGTTTCAAACAAAAAAGAAACAAAGCCGATGACATAATCATGAATAAATTAAAAATGTTGAGTTTCATGTCGTCCTGATGAGTTTGGAAGAAAAACATCGTTAATGAAAAGAATCTTTTTGAATAAATTATGATCTAAGATGCTATCAATAAATAAATGAGTGGAATAATTAAAAAAAATAAAGAGTTCCAGACAGATATTTATGAGAATTTAATTAAAGAAAAATTAAAAAAGTTCTTTGATAAAACAACCACAAGCAGCTCTAACTCTAAGGATTCAAACCATAATTCTATAAAATAGGCTGTAAGATATGAAATAATATATAATTCAACCTCAAGTTCACTTCAGAAACGTTTAATGTTGAAATGTGAATCGCAACCCACAATTCGGCGTGATATCGTCGTTTCAAACAACATCAAAGGTGGAGAACAGAAAACATGATAATTCCATTTTCACCTTGTGAACTGCATTACCTCAACTTTTTCTTTAACTTCCTCTCTTTTAGTGTCGCTCATCGAAAATCAAATTTTCTTCTCAATTTCACTCAACTTTCCGAGTGAACAAACAGATGATTTCCATCCGAGAGTTTCCATCTCTTGCGCAATACGATTGTTTACATTTTTTCACATGTATTTAGTCTCTCACTTCTCCTACGATCTTTTGGAAAGATGAAATTCCGCTCTTTCGAACACAGATGCTGGATGATGGAAAATTTCATTATAAAGTTCGCTCATCTTCATATGTTCACGCTCAGTCTTGCAGCGGCCATCATCTTATTCATATCGGAAAAAGGACTTCGTCTCATTATCATAAAAATCACAAGAGGATTTTTTAATTCCTTGGCAAGAGATAGAATTTGTGATTATAGTTTTTGCACATCATAAGAAGTAAAAGTAAAAAGTTGTCAGAATTTTTTTCTTTTCTCTATGCCAAGAATGGATTTAGAAAGGGCTCATGAAAGCTTTATTCTATTAAAGCTGTTTTAAAGTGATCTTAGTGGGAAACGATATTTAAAGCCCTTCAAATACATATCAAATAATGGAAAAAGCATTCGATTAATTTCTATCACGCTTGAAATGAAACGAAAATTTACATAAAATACAGTAAAATGCGAGTGAGAGCATTTAAGTGGAAATCAATAGAAATTTAACACAGAAAAAAAAGTTTGCTCATCAGAAATCATTAAATGATTTTTTAATGAATATAAAAAAAAGCTCAAATTCATGAATAAATTGTGAACGAAATGAAAAATTGAGAAGCAGAAATTAATGGCCTTTCAGTGGAGAACGACTAAGAGAAGTGGATAAATGTCTCGAGAATAAATAAACATCGATAAGAAATAAAAATTGGAAATAAAGTTGGATTCTGAAAGCAGTTGGATTTTACAGAAAAAAAATGATTTTCCTTTTTATTATCATTCACGCTTTTTTTGGTGAGTGCTTTTGGGATTGCAAAATATTTATTTTCATGCTTTTCATCCAAATGAACTCGGAAAATTTCTGTCATGATTGATTGAGTTCGAATCTTTGTGACATTCAGGATAATCAATTCGGAGACTCATGTGTTTCAAATTATTTAGCATAAAATTGTGGACGTTCATGTTCTAAAGTTCTAAAGTGTGAAAAATGAGAAATAGTTAATTTTGTTTTCGCCAAACTCATGGAGCATGGAATATTATGTGATAAATATTTCTTAAATATAAAAGCAGTACATAAAACTTCGCAATAAAGTATAAAAAACGAGAAAATGTGAACGTTATGGAGAAGTGACTTGTGAGCGTTTTGAAGAAAATAAAATAAACTTTAAATAAGGACGAAATATTTTTAAAAAATATTTATTTGTAGAAGTATATAAAGTGAATTTCTTTCAATTATATGAACATGCATATGTGCGGGTTTAAAATTGCAGAAGTATAAACTGAAGCTCTATGAACAAAAGAATTTATTTACCCGAATGTTGAAGTGACGTGCACATAGCCAAGAAGAAACCGCATTCAGTTTATCATGAAATTGAGTTTTTATCTCGAATCGTACGACAATACTTGAAAGCTTTGAACATGTTTTTATGCTGTTTGTTGTCGTATATAAAAAGAAAGTTTTATTTAAAGAACGAAGTTTTTCTGTCTTTGATATTTATTCTACCAACTCTTTTTACCAGTTGCATTTGAAAATGGTTTTGAGTTTTTGACTTTACTTCATCAATGATGAAGACAAAAAATATTAAATCATTTATGATATATTTAAATTTATGTCATTTCGAGGAAATACATCGAAAATAATGACGTTCTGACGTTAGATCGTCATATAAAAAACAATTTCATTCATTTTGTGCTTAAATTACCTTTTCTAATGAAAAAATTCTTTAAAAATAAAAAATGAGAAATTTATTAACGAAAGTTTTTCATTAGAAGTCTTTGGAAATTTTTCTTCCCATTATGCTTGCATTAATTTTAATTTTATTTTTTTTATTTGACTGTAATCAAAGTTATATAAAATATGAAATATTTATTTATTATAAACGTTTCTTGCTGATGCTGCACATAAATCCTTTCATAATATTAAATACTTCATGAAAGTTTAATTGAAAACAAATTTCTTTCATTCAAAAGTCAGCGAAGAAAAACAAACTTTAACATGGAATGATAAAAAGAAATTTCTTAAAATCTTGGAGCTTTATTTCAAAAGCTTCTCGATAAACCAAGTTCCCTTTTTCTACATTGAAATGGGTTCACATAACAAAATAAATTTGTTGAACAAATTCCGTCAAGGCCAAATTGACTGGCCCCTGTTCCTCAAGAAACTTTATTTCAACCTCAGCAGATTTATTCATCTTATAAGGATTGTTTTATCATACAATAGCAGAATAATTGGACCCTTAAAAGATTGTAAGCAATTGAAAAGAATTACTTTGATTGATGAGAAGTGAATTGTATATTCAACTTATTTACTTTCAAGATCATTTTTTATAAAAATTGAGAAAAATTAGACATCATGGAAACCTCATCATTGAAAATATTTAATTAACTAAATGATTAAGTAACAAATCTGTCAAAAAACTTTTGCTTTCAAACTTATTTCCACTTTTAAATGACAGCAGAAAATTATTTAAGCTCCTTGATTTAAAGATATTTAAATAAATAAGTAATTGGGTTTAAAATGCGTTTAATTAAATAGAAAACATTAATCAAAATCTTCAAGAATTGTTGATATTACGTGATAAATATTGGAAGCGATTGTTTCTATCAAGGTTTCTTTATTTTATTTTAATTTAAAACTACCTACTAGATTGTAAAGATCAATGACATAATATTTATTAATGAGAGAAACTAATTAATTATTTCGATATGAAAGGAAAACCAACGACGACTTCACAAATCTTTCATGCAAACTGTTAATACATAAAGTCCGGTTAAGTAGAGATTGCTGGTTCGATTCCAGTCGCCAAGAAAAATTACTTTTCAATTTTTCAAATTTTCATATATCTGTGAGACTTTTCCAAAAATAAAAATAAAATGAATTAATAAAAATTCGTCGAGTACATTTCTCGAAAAATCCCTCGTGGTAAAAAAAAACCCAATATTAATACATAAAGCTCATATATATTCGAAAAGTATTTCTAAAAATAAAGTTTTGTTCTTAATTCCCCATAGAATGCTAAATTTTAAGCTTTCCATTTAATTTCCTATATACTGAAATTATCTTGAGAATTTTAGGGTTTTCTAACAAGTTTTTTACTCGAATTTCCCCATGACAACAAGTAAGAATACTTAAATGAAAAGAGTTGAAAATTTTCAAAAAGTTTAGTAATGAATTGGCTTAATATGATTTTGAATTTAAGTAAAGAATGTGAATCAAGGTTTTGCTGCTGTTTCGTATTTGTAATTTTACCCAAAGTCGTCATTTGAGCTTTGAAAGCTCATACGTTTTCAGAACATACATATTAGATTAATAAAAGCATAGCAGAATGAATTGTCGTCATTGATGTTTATGAATTACTTCTTCATAAATTATTGCCTCTAACTACACATCTACGTTTGAAAGAAGAAGGAGATGTCAACATCTCTTATGTCCATGTAATGACCCTTTAGGCATACGTCATACATATTTAAATATATTTTGTATGAGAACATGAACAATGTTAGTTTAGTTTATACGATGTATCTACAATGCTACCTAATCCGAATATTTGGTATTTGATATTTGACTTCCTAGCATGGCTTAAAGCGAAATTCAATCTCGAAGCAAATGAACGATTTATTACTCCGTATAGAATTTGAAAACCGGAGTTTCCATTCTCAAAGGAAATATGTTGAAGTAAATTTCAAATAACAACATTAATAAGTCTATAACATACACAAGTATGAATACGAACAAAATAAAATTAAATGAATAATTCGGCCATATAAACTTATCTGTTACAAAAATTCTTTGGAATAATAATTTGCAGAAATTTTGAAATGTTTTTGTAGAATTGTAAATAACTTGAGGGCTGTGAATACATTCAACAAAATATTTTTTAATCTTAAAATCATTTTTCACAGATATAAGTAAATTTAATTCTATATTCGTTTCGTTTTCAAAAACAATTTCAAATTAGAATTCATAGCAACAATTTCACATGAAAATTTTCGACAGTATTTTGTTGTAAAAATAAGCGTTCTTGAAAATTAATTTAGCGTTAGAATAGAATATAAAGTATCTTAATTCAAATTGAATGAACAATTATCTGATCACTGCTTTTGACAGCAATCTTAAATCTCGAAAATTATCGTTTTGAAACTTCAACTTAGATATTAAGACAACGAGATTACGTTCACTGACTTTATCTTCAAATCTCGGGTAGCTAAATGTGGGGAGTTTTGTAATCGATTACGAATAAAGGTAATCAAGAGCGGCTTCTCATTCCTATACATTACATTTCAAATCTACCCACAGGGAAAGCTTTTAACTCAACTTAACTTCGAATGAAAGCATTTCACATGAATAACAATAATAATCATAAAGTTACTACTAATGTTTAAGATCGAGTTGATTATCGTGACGAAAATTCTAATGAGCATAAATGACGAAGAAAATGTTTTCAACAGAGCAAGTTTGTTTCTTTTGATATTTATCCACTTGGATTATAATATTTCTCATCCATAAATAATTAATGTATGTAAAATGTGCTGTTCGCTTTTGCCTTAATCCTATTTCAGTTGACTGAAAATGAAACCACTGCTGTTGAAAAGACGAAAATTAAATTACGCGTGATGATGAAAAGTTCTTGGAGAAAAGTTATTCTTCATAGAAATCTCTTTTGTTTCGCTTTATGTTGAAAACCTCGTTGAATTTTTTAAAGAAATTTTGAGTGTTTTTCGGTCTAGCGGAAGCCAATTTCGCGATCAGGAAATAAATTTTCGCACAGTTCACTCAGTGTTCAGTCTCAAGTGTGAAATGAGAGCTTTTAACAAAGCAAAGCGAGAAAACTAAATCATCTGAACGAAACGTTGTTACCATCCAAGACAGTAAACGCTTTTTGACGATGACATGCACGGAAATGTTCACACGATTTGTTCGTGATTTGGTTTTAGAATCACAAGATTGCATTGTGAAATTGTAAGACTTGATGAACATGCATGGAATTTTTGATGATATGAAAAGTGTGGAATGTAGCATCCAAATAAATAAACAACATTCAGTTAGCGTGAAAAGTCAAAATGTTTTTGAATACATGCAGAAATTTGTCGGGAATTTAGTTTATCTGTCATTGCAAATCATCAAGCGTAAATTCAGATTCAGAGTACGGATAAACGGAAATAACAAAAAGCAAAATAAAACTTTCCTTGAGATGGGACAGAAAGATGTTTACAAAGTCATAAAATGAATTCGAAATTAGATTGATAAAATGGTGGGAGATAGAACTGTTTGATTTATAGTTTAAGGCTGCTTCCTTATTTATCTATTTATTTTAAATGACTTTCTAGATTAAGCGACAGTGTTTAAGATCTATGACGATATTTGTATCAATTCAGGGACCTTAGCGAACTGAATTCTTAATAAATATTTGATTAAACTCACTTCAAACATGACAGAAATATTCTCAAATAGACTTAAATTGGAACTCATAATTTTCTACTTGGCTTTACTAATTTTTCATCATATTTTTAATCATTTTCAAATTATTCAGATTTCGTTATGACAACAAATTCGTATGACAATATTGGGCCTACATTTGATATCGAACCACCCACGCGATTAGATTTCACTAACAACATTGGAGGGCGTCTTGATTGTGTTTCGCGAGGCATTCCAACCCCCAACATCGAATGGTTTGATAACGAAAATAATCCCGTTAGCTCGGTACAAAATGTAAGCGAAATACTAGGGAAATGTGATTATCCATTTGTTGAGTAGGAAATTTGATTTCAGATTCGTCACATTCTCGCTAATGGTTCGCTCTACTTTCCGCCCTTTTCGGGTGAAAGCTTTCGACAAGATGTACACTGGACAACATATAAATGTGTAGCTGTAAATTCAATAGGAACAATAGTCTCAAGAGATGTTTTTGTTAAAGCAGGTAAGACAAGGTTGAAGAGATTTTGTTTGAAAAAACAATCCACAATTTTTATTCAAGCGTAAATTTCAAACAAACATTTCGTTCTTCAGAAGTTTTCCTATAAAAGGAAAACTATTTAATAGCCTTTAAAGTGTCTCTTTTGAAAGTAATGTAGTTGAAATAAAATTTAAGCGTCTTCGTAAAAATGTCAAACATAAAGTTGAAATTGATTTTAAAAGCACAAACATCTAGAAAAGTTTTCTTTTTGCTCTTAAATTTCAACTTGACATAGTAAAACAAGTGAAATAACACGTATAATACCAATTTGTCAAAAGTTTTCATTTATCAAGATCGTTGGTTCTTGACCAAGACAACAAAAGCGATAGAAATGAAGCAACAATAATCAGAAATAAAAACTCAGACATTACTTTTTCCTCTTTTTTACCAGAAGCGATAAAAAAGCATTAAACATCGTTCTTTACGAGACGAAAGCGAGAACGAAAAGAATTTGCATAAATTTCCATTTATTCCATTGAGTAAAACTGCACAAAAAGTTTCTCTTTAGTAAATATTTCTGGTGGAGTGAAAGCAAAAAAAGAAAGAAAAAGAAACTCGTATGGGGACGGAGATGAAAATCAATTGAGCACGAAGTTGGATGTTTAAAGAGTTCTTGTGGTGTTTTTCTTTTCTTTATCTCTGCTCTTTTCCCTCCTTTCATCTCGTGCTGCTTATCTTTGATCATATAAAGTAATAAAAATCTATTTAATGTCTGCTTTTTCATCGCGACTTCAGCGGCACTCGTTTGTATTCATTTTATATTTGTGTCTTGTATTCAAAGTTGATTTTATCAGCAATTTTAATTAGGAGCTTCCTTATCTTCTACCTTAATATAATTTAACCGCCATTTAGCGAATATTTCAATCAACGTTTTCTGTTGCAGTTATTCATCAGCGTTACGATTTAGAAGTACAAAATCCGGGCGGATTCATTGGTAGTAATGTAATTATAAAGTGCAACATCCCACAATTCGTAAAGGAATACGTGAAAGTGACTTCATGGCTTGAAGAACCAATGCATAATATTTATCCCAGTTTAGAGGGAGGTAAGTTTAATCAACACCATCACTAAGTTTTAAAACACAAAAGCTTTCAACTTGTTAATGTTCCACTCACAACTTTAGAAATTTACGAAAACTTTTCACTTCTTCTGCCTTCTTCTTGATGAAACATTTACGAGGGTAAAAAAGGGTCCGAATGAAGTATACCTTTTTTTTCCTGCTGTTATATTTATGAATGTTTAATGCGGGATGATATTCGAGCGGTGATGATTATTGTTTTCCTTTTTTCTTTCATTTCTTGCTTCATCATCAAGGCCACAAAATTTTATAAATTAATTTCTTTTTTAGAGTTTGTGGGTGTGGAAAAAAAAGTTTTTAATTTCTTTCCTTCATCAACTCTCAAAAATTTCAGAGTGGAAATGCTTTTTTACTTCCATAATCACTTGTTTATGTGATGAATTGTTAATAAGCAGTTGATTACTTTGCTTATTTCTCATCTCACCACAGACTCGAAATTTCACATGCTACCAACTGGTGAACTAATCGTTATAAATGTTACCCAACATGATGCTCAAAAAACATTTCGTTGTCGAACTCTACATTCGCTGACACAAGATGTTGTCATCAGCAGTAGTGTGGGGCGAATTCAATTGACTGGTGAGTAATAAATTTCAAGCTGAATGGATAAAAATTGCATCGATAAAGCCACAGAAAGACGACATGAGATCTAATTTATGACTCTTACAGAAATGAAGGAACCCGTTCCTCCTATAATGAATGATAAGATCAAATATATAACCATCCGAATGGAAGAATCCGTTGTCATTCCATGTGTTGCCTATGCTAACCCAAAACCTCTTTTTAGGTAAGTCCGCAAAAATTTTCTGACGCATACATACATTATGGTGTGATGAAATTGTGTTAAATATTTGAACATAGAAAGTTCCATTCCCTATCTCTCTTTTGTTTCTATTAGAAGCATGTTCAGAAATGTTTTCCTTCTTTCATCTTCCATATAATTACCTCATTCGACACAGATGTTAATTACGAATAACAGTCTTCTCGGTACTTCATAAAATATTCACATAAGCTTTCCTTTTGTTATGTTGTATTCAATATAAATATTTATGTTGAATACTTTCAGGTTTTGAAAAAGGTTTTTTTCGTATTATTTTTTATTACTTCAAAATGAAAAAAAAAGAAAAGAAAAATTCTTTCCTCAGTAATTGAGCTTTTATGGGATGTGAAACAAATAAGTAAATTTTAAAGCTTCATAAGCTTAAATTAAATTCACCGCATTTGAAATTATACTTTCGTATCTGTCTACATAAAGTCGGAGTTTTATTAAATTAACAAAAATTTAAATTTTCTATAAAGCAGATAAAAGATCTCGTCAACTCAAAGCTCAAAAATTTGGAAGCTTCTTATCAAATTATCTTCTCAAAAGCTTTCATGCTTCAATAACACCGCTACTAACAAAAATTGCTTCACAAATTTCCATATTGACGTAAATCTTCAATGTCTTAAAGATTCCTTCATTCATATAAGTTAGCAAAAGCGAAAATTAAAGAGAATAAAAGAAGGAAAGATTGCGATCTCATTTTCATTGCTGTCGTCAAACTCATATAAAACACTTTTTTGTCACAAATAGCGAAAGCGATTTAACGGGGGAAAATTGCAGAGTAATCAAAAAACAATTTAAGATGAAATCTTGATTTTTATTCTTCTTCTCTTTCTATTTCTTTCGTTTCTTACGTCACGAAATTGTTTCTATGCAGATGGTTCTTCGTTAAACAGGGACGTAATGAGTCAATTGATCACATGATAATGACGGGACGATACAAAATGAAAGAAAGTCGTTTGATTATTCAATCAATTGAAATGTCTGACAACACAATATTTTACTGTACAGCAACAAATGATCAAGGAAGTGAAACATTAGAGATTCAATTAAAAGTTGTAGCACCTCTTCAAGTTCATATTCAACCAATACGTCAAACCGTTGATGTCGGAAAAACTGCTGACTTGGTACGTTTCTTACTTTCCAATTAAATTCTTCATCAGCATTTATTCACTTCCTTCCTTCATTTAGAAATGCATGATAAGTGGAACACCGCAGTCACAAATTTGGTGGCTGAAGGATGGGCAACCACTTAGAACGGGTTCAAGAGTTCGCCTGCTTAATAAGGACAATATTCGTATTACATCAGTGTCAAAAGATGATCAGGGGATGTTTCAATGCTTTGTGAAAAATGATGTTGACATTGCTCAAGGCATAGCTGAAGTTAGTTTGGGCGAAATTGCTCCACAACTTCATTATAGATTTATCGAACAAACCCTCCAACCCGGGCCTGGGGTATCATTAAAATGCACTGCCACAGGCAGCCCTACGCCCCAAATTTCTTGGACACTCGATGGCTTCCCTTTGCCAAATAATGATAGATTGATGATAGGACAATATGTGACGATATCAGGCGATGTCATTAGTCATGTCAATATAAGTGCGGTTAAGACGGAAGATGGAGGTGAATATGCATGCACTGCTAGGTCACGGGCGGGTCAAAATAGCCATTCAGCTCGTCTAAATATCTACGGCATGCCATTCGTTCGTTCGATGTCACCCATATCAGCAGTTGCTGGACGAGTTCTGCAAATTAAATGTCCAGTTGCTGGATTTCCAATCGATAAAATCGTGTGGGAGAAGAGTAAGTGTGGTTTATGGTTAACAAGAGTTGAGTGTAGAGTCTATAGATATCTGTTTTGAAAAGCTTTCTAAAGAAAATTCTCTAGAAAATACTTTTAAAACTTTTTCGGAAATCACTGCTTAAGAAGTTTAACAACGTCGTTAAAAGTTATGATTAAAATTTATCCAATAAAAAATTATGAAAAACTTTGACAGCTCAAACATAGAAATTTCAACAATGCTGACAATTTCAATCTTTTCATGATTAGAAACTCATCAAAACTCATACAAGGAGATTTAATAATATCTAAATTTTAGACAGACGGTAAATATTTTTGGTTTCTTTTTTTCACAACAAGACTCTTTGGAGTTTCCTACCAAGTTATGTAACTAGTTTTAGTTTCTGCAATTGGCTCTAACTGAAATTTCTTTTCTTGAAAAAAAAAACTTGAAGCTCGAATATAATTCTTCTGTATCTCTTTTTAAAATTATCCAGACAATGTTAAACTACCAACAAACATGTGACAGCGTGTCTCAAATGGCACATTGACCATCGAAAACATCCAAAGGCAAAGTGATCAAGGCGTTTATACATGCACTGCAAAAAATAAGCACAATTACACATCACAGAAATCAGTTGAGGTGAAAGTTCTGGGTGAGTTCACTTTGTCTTCATCTTACCTCCGATTTAATGTTTCACATTACATTTCACATCTCTTGATTGAGAATGAAAATGAAGAAGACGAAGAAGAAAATGCTCGATAGCATCATGCGAGGCAAAATACATTTCTAAAACATTAAATGTTACACAAAAGAATTGATGATTCGGAAATTTGCTACTGTAGTAAAGTGTGAATCGTGATTCGTGATGGGAAGAGAAACGATGAGAAGGAGAGTTCAAATATCATGAAGTCTGATATGAACTAAAATCGACAGCATTTCACTATACGTTAGAAAATTGTGCAAAGAATGTCAGATTCTCTCTCATATTAACCTCTGATATTTTTTTGACATTTCCCTTTCCAAACCGTGATTCTGATTTTATTTCACCCAAAACGAAGCGAGAAGAGGTTGAGTCTTTATGTTTATGCTGCTGCTCTTCTTCTTGTAAGAAACTGTCAGAAGTGTTTATATGAAAAGTAAGCACATTCTTCCTGTCGATATTTCAGCAGTCAGTGAATTTTCGAAGCTAATCATACCTTGAGGATGACTAGTAAGATAAAAGCTTTTTGTTAACTGACGAAACAATATCATCGTCAATTTTGTCTTCCCAAAACCATCACATAATAAATTTATAATACAAAAAATGACTTCTGATAGAGACACGAGTTGCTGCGCTCTTTTAAAACATAAACCTGAAAATGATGGCAAAAAGCTGAGAATAAAAAAATACAAATTCAATAACCCCCACTCACATCAGAGACACTTTAAGCAATGTTTGTCACTCAACGAGAACACGAGCTCCTGATATTGACAGTAAGATGTCGATGTCGATGTCGATGTCGATGTTTTGTAATGTCATGATTTTTAACATAAGCCTAAGGCATTTCATCTTACGTAACAGAGCAGTGTGTGCCAATAAATTGAGTTAATCAATTGTATTTGCTTTTACGTTAAACTTGACGAATGACAATTGGGAGAACGTTATTAACATTGTTTTTCTTTCCTTTTCTTTCCACTTCTTTTTTCTTATTCACAATTTTCACGCACCAATTCGCACTGGATTAAAATATTAATTCGCACCCGCACTCAACCATAACTCGCACCTTAATGTTGCTTTAATGACTGTTTATTAAATATATGTTTAGTTCCACCAAAAGTTTCGCATTTTGAATTTTCCAAGGAGCTCAATGTAGGAGACCGAACAAGTGTGCAATGTGTTGTTGGAACGGGAGATTTGCCATTAGTATTCACGTGGCTTAAAGATAATGTGCCCATAAAACAATCAGGAACAGTAGGTGCAAACGACAATAATAATGGAAATTCACGGTACAATAACGACAAAAGTAATAGTAATCGTCTTAGTAATAAAGACACCGCCGACGACAATACCTTGATAATGATAAGGCAAAATGATGAGTTCACCAGTGCATTAAGTATATTAAGTATTAAGCAGTCTCATGCTGGAGAATATACGTGTCGGGTGGCAAATGATGCGGCTACTGTCCAATATGCAGCATCACTTAAAGTCAATGGTACATCATGTCCTAAAAAAGAAATGAAATCATGATTTAGTATAAAAATTTCTTTCTTTTATTCTTTTTTGCGCTTTGCATGATTCTTACGCAAAATGACTTGAACATAAAACTTTTAAAAATTAATGCTTTAAGTACTTTCGTTTTGGTGGTAATAAATATTTTATTGGATGAGTTTGAATGGGAGATGCTTGTGAAGATGATGATTATTTATGAAATTTTAAATAATTATTAAATTGTAAGGATAACAAGGAATGAATGTTACTTAAATAAATTCTAAATTAATGTTAACTAACTATGGATTATTAGAAAAGGTAATACCGGAATGTTTATCGATTAAATTGCTGAAACATTTATATAATCATGGGATTTGATATCCACTTGTAATAAAGATTTCAGCACATTTCATGCGTTTCAAAATATTATTGTTGACTGTATATGCAAATTTAATATTTATCTCCGTATAGGAATTGTTAAACATCTCTAAATTATTCTGTTTACTTGTCCCAGTTTGCATGTTTCACCTCAATTAATGTCACAACGCTGTTCCAATTATTCGAAATTTTTTATGTAAATTGTGCCAATAATTAAGTGTATGTAGGTATTTGCAAAATATATTAATGTTCATTGATGCTTATTTAAAATAAAAATTAAACATAACTTTGTTGAAAAATAATTGTAGGTGATAAAAATATTCGATGCCTGTTTCTGTTTATAATAAAACGTATTGCAGGCATGAAAATTAGAGCAAAAGAAGTAAGAGAATTCATAAAAGGATGATATTAAATTTACATTCTCAACATGCCTTATATGTGTACAAAGATATTAACATATAAATCATGAATAATCCATTATGAGAATTGCCGGATTTGAATTTCAAATTAAACTTCACGTGGAGCAATTGTGGAACATGAAAACGATAGAGAATCGGATGGAGAACATGCAATTTCAATATTTTTTTTCTGATTGCAATTTCAAAGGGTCAAAATTTATTGATAATTTTATGTGCGTGTTCTGTTGGTTGAAAAAATATCTACGATGCATTTTTGGATCATGTATGCAAGGTTAGCATGCAATTAAATATCTTGCGTTGAACAGCATTTTTTTTCTCATACATATTCCCACTTGCACATTTTGCAATGACGTGAAAGCATATCCGACGCTATTGAGTTTTATTATCCTCGATTATATATCAGAACACCACTTGAAAGTTTCCTCTATAGATGATACTAAAAATAAAAGCGGATGGTAATGAAGCGGTGCCAAATATCAATTGGAACGATTCAAGTTTACGCTTGAAACTTAAACTGAAAAGCTCAAATATGAAATGAATACAAATTTCAGTTTTCCTTTTTTCACCAAATTCATTCTTTTATTCTTTCAATAAAAACCGATTTTCAATTTGTTTAGTGCCGCCCCGAATTACGCCATTCAATTTTGGCGACGATATTCAAGAAGGCATGAGGGTTCAAACAATGTGTACAAGTACTCAAGGGGATCAACCTTTCAATATAACTTGGTATCGAGATAGTAAAGCACTTAAAAGTGGAACGCAGACAGATTTAACATCATTCGGCTCTTCCTACCAAAGACATCATTTCGACGAGAGAACAATTGAAATCAATATTATACAATCGTTTTCAAGCATTCTTACGATCCATAACATTACGTCACAGCATAATGGAAATTACACATGTCAAATATCAAACCCAGCAGGAGTTGTCGACTACACAGTCGTATTATCTGTTTCTGGTAAATAAAATTGTTCTGGCAAAGAGATTTTCTCTGTGGCTTTTCATTAAACTCACCCACATAAATAATATGTGACGTAATTTTTCGCACACAACTGCAACTTTCACCATTTCGAGAGATTCAATCTCAAAACCAGGAATTTTATGTACATTCTTATCACTGTTGCACCAATGCATAAAATGGGTGAAATAAATTGTTTTATTCTCGCACAAAGCACACACAAAAAGCACGAAAACATTTTGAAAATATTTTTTTGTTCGAAACATTTTTTGAGAACTTCTTGAATAAGTTTAGTGGCAAAATAACAATTTGACATGTTTATGTTTCAGAAATTATAAATTTCAAAACTTTCTCTTATCTTTTTTTATACAATCTTAATGTGATTTGAGTAAATATAAAGAGAAACTTTGAAATCAAGCAACAGTCGTCCTTGATGATTCAGGTAGAAAATTAAAGTGGTTAGAGTGATACGTGATTGCATGACATGAACGAGTTGAAAATCATGTGGGATTAGAACTTCATGTTGCTTTTACTTTTCATATTTATGTAGACTGCTATCGTTTATTGTTGTGATATAAACAAACATTTAAATTGTTGTAAAAATAATTGCATGAAGTTTTTAAAATATTGCATGAACTTTAATAACTGTCAATCAAATTTAAACGCTTTTTTTAATTATCTGACAGTTCCACCACGATGGATAATCGAACCGAAAGATGAAAGCGCAATTTTAGGAACGTCACTTGTATTGACATGTAAAGCTGATGGTTTTCCCACACCGACAGTTCAATGGAAGCAGTCGCTAGGTGAACAGTCGGGAGATTACCGCGAGCTTATATACAACGACGGTTCATCTAGCATTCAGACATTTAACAATGGCACATTGCTCATTCAAAACGTTACAAGAGAACACGAAGGAAACTTTTTATGCCAAGCGAACAATGGAATCGGTGCGGGCTTAAGTAAATTAATTCGTTTAACTGTTCATGTGGGACCGCACGTCATCATTCGTAATAAACAAGTATCTGTGCGACGAGGTGAAAGAACAACTTTACGTTGTGAAGCTGATGGTGATAAGCCTTTAGACATAGCATGGCGTTTTAAAAATGGACAGATTATTGGGAAATTATACGACACTCGATATGAAGTTAAAAATAATGATTTGTCGAAAGGCGCATTATCCGAGTTAACAATTCTTCAATCAGCATTATCCGATCGTGGCGAGTACACTTGTGTAGCAACAAATGCTTTCGGGCATGACCATTCATTAATTCATTTACAAGTTCAGGAACCACCAAGCGCACCACAGAATCTGCACGTAAATGAGCTTCATAGTCGGTCGGTGACATTGTCATGGGCTGGCCAAGAGAAATATGACACCGTTGGTTATGTTGATCCCCAACCCGTCACACGATACATTTTGCAATTCAAGGAAAGTCAAGACGTGTGGCACGACTACAACCAAAAAGCCATAAGTGGTGAGAAAAATTCAGGACACGTTGGCAATTTAAAGCCAGCCACCAACTATCACTTTCGATTATTTGCTGAGAACACTCTTGGAACAAGCATTTCCAGTGATATCTTACATATTCAAACTGATGGTGAAACACCAAGTGGCTCTCCACAAAAGGTCAATTTAGAGCCTATCGGACCGACACAACTTCTTGTCACGTGGCGTCCTCCAGACAGAGAACATTGGAATGGAGAAATCCTTGGCTATGCTATTGGATTTCATAAATCTGATGAACAAGATCATATTTACAATTACACGAGAATTGGAGCTTCAAGTGGCGAAGGTTCACATGAATTTCGTCTTGTTGGTCTTGAAAAGTACACGGGCTATAATGTAATTGTTCTTGCTTTTAATGGAAAAGGCGATGGTCCACCATCAAAGCCAATGCTTGCTCATACACTTGAAGATGTTCCAAGTGCTTCACCACAGAAAGTCACATGTTCAGCTTTAACTTCACAAAATGTTCAAATATCTTGGCAACCACCACCCGTGAAGAATATGCATGGCGTGATTCAAGGTTACAAAGTTCTTTATGAGACCTCAAATATTGTGACGGAATATTTAAATCGTGAGACAAAAGTGACGACAGCTTTGAGTACGGTTTTACATGGCTTGCAGCCGTTTACAAATTATTCTGTTCAGGTTCAAGCTTTCACGAGAGCTGGTGAAGGTGTCGCAAGTCAAACTCTTACTTGTAGAACAGAAGAATCGACCCCTGATGCGCCAGAAAAAATTAAAGCCATTGTGACTGGTGAGAATTCAGTGATAATCAGTTGGCTACCACCAAGACGACCCAACGGTATTTTATCGCTTTTCACAATTTTTATTCGTGTTCTTGATAAAGGTCAGGAAATGAAAATTATTAAGACAACCTTACCAGCACATAATAATCATTACGAAGCGAAGAATCTCAATCAAAAAGAGAATTATGAGGCATGGGTGACAGCATCAACGAAACTTGGTTCTGGTCCAAGTACGCCAGTCGTTAAACTTGTTCCAAATAGTCAAGTGCCCGCACAAATCGTCAGTTTCGGACAAATTGTTTCAGTTTCATGGAAAGTTGACGTTAAACTTCCATGTTTATACGTCGGTCATCCCAAGCCTACAAGTGAATGGACGGTTGCGAATGAGAGAGCGAAGCAAAGTCGAATGGAGATTGGTGAAGACAATACATTGACAATGCGAAATGTTCAACGTATTCATGAAAGCAACTACACTTGCTACACTCGAAATGCTATCGGAAATGATCGAATAACTTATCAGCTTTACGTTCAAGTACCACCGGGTCCACCGAAGCTGACTGTAACTTCCAATTCACCATCTTCAGCGACATTACATTGGCATATTAGTGACACGGGTGGTGCGCCAATTAAAAATTATCTTCTCACATATCGTCGACACTTTGGAGAGTGGCACGAACTTATTCTTGAACGTAGAAGTAATTCTCATATACTTGATAACTTACAATGCGGCACAGAATACGAATTCACCATAGCGGCATTAAATAAAATCGGAAGTGGAGCGACAAGTGAAACTGTCATTATTAAGACGATTGGGGAAAAGCCGATAGCACCATCGATAGATAACTTCTTGAAAGTTAATATCACGTCCGTAGTGCTTGAGTTGATTCAATGGCAAGATGGCGGTTGTCCCATATTATACTTTACTGTCGAATACAAACATTATGGATATTCAAATGAATGGATAATTGTGTCGAGCAATATTGTATCACAAGCTCGTTTTCCTATTGGAGATTTGGAACCTTCAACTGCTTATAACATTCGAATTCATGCATATAACAACGCAGGTTCAACTATTGCTGAGTACACGTTTGAAACACTTAACATGGCTGGAGGTAATACAAAAATAAACGAGCATGAATGTTAGCTTTGCTACATTTAATTAAGTTTCTCTTATTGCAGTCGTGATGAACTCAAATAAAAGAGGACGAGACATGAGCTATGATTCGAATGATTTTTTCTTCAGTGATTCGCATATTTTAACAGTTTCCATCATTTCCATTTTTGCTGTTATCTTAGCTGTTTTGGGAGTTTGTTTCTTCTTTAAATTATGTGAGTAGAGTTGAAAGGTGTCAAGGGAAATGAGTAAATATGAATGTAACAAATCTCGGGAAACTTTTTATAACATAAAGTGATACAAAGTATCATGAAAAGTTATTTGATAACTTTCACTTGACTTTCTTTCTTATGAAAATTAAAATCATGTGACGTAACAAGCGAACATTTCCACACAGAGAAATAAAAAAAATTGCTTCATGCATCAATTTATTATTCGCAGATGGTAGAGATATATTCGAAAACGATCAAACGCGTCAACAACAGCTGCAATCATCATATCAACACGGTAAAAATTCCAAACTTTCTATATCAGAACATCGAGAACAATATTATCAGACGGTGCGAAAGCAATCAACTCAGTCTCCAGGCCTTGACAGTGCATTGGAACGTATACCGGAATACTCTGAGGATATTTATCCCTACGCAACCTTTCATTTAAAAGATCAAGATAAGAGCTCAACAAGACAAGCGCAAGGATTAATTTACGAGTCTCGTGAGACAATGTTGATGGCTAAGAAACACAGAACATCGAGTAGTGGAATCAACACGGGTACAGGTAGTCGATCTCGTAAGAAATCAAGAAAATTCAACACAGAATCGGAAGAGTACGACAGTTTGAATTCGGATAGTGACACTGTCAGTCGAGATCTTGACGCAAATAGTCGAACGGAATCTTCGAATTGTTTAGATGATACTGGCCCTGTAAACTTCAGCAGTAAGTTTCCATTATAAAGTTTCAAATTAAATTCCCTGACAAGCAATTTTATTTGTTATAGGTCGTGCTTATAGTCCCGGTCCGCGAAAAGAAAGATTAGCCCTCTTACAACGACCACCAGCCCATCATAGTAAGTTAGTATATTTTCCTCGTAAGCTTTAAAGTTCATCATAACGTTGTTTTTATCCGGAATTTATCAACTTTTGTTTACTATTAGCCCCCAGCTCCTTCGTCATCATCTTCTGATTGACTTTTATTTTAAAACTTTGTCCTTTCTTCTTTCTTGTTTTGTAACTGAAGCAGATGCCCAATGCAGCAAACTCGACTCAAATGCGTCCCTAGTCGAGAAACAACAAATTTCTGAAATGCGGAGTTTTAATGATAACCATAAATTGCAAATAAGGTAAATGAAATTATTTTTATTTTTTTTCTGTTTTATTTTTCGAGGCGTAAAACGCAAAAGATGTGTCAAAATATTTGTATATTGCTAAACTTCATTAAATAATATTATAAAATTAAAATCTCAAATTATAATCAGGTATCTAAATCATTTTGCTTTTTTATTTTACCCAGCGGTCGTCATAGTGTAGATTTAGCAGATACTCCATCGAAATTATTAGTGAAATCGAGAAGTAAATTGCATTATGGAGAATTTATTAATGGAGGATTTAATGAAAAAAGTAATCGGCCTCTAAATAACATCACATCGAACTCAAAATTTTATGGAGATTTCCTTACATTAACTCCAAGACGAAATAAACTCAACGAATATCTTCAATATCATCAACAACAGTCACATGAACCTTACGATCATATCGGAAGTCGTAAACTTAATTTCTACCAGAATAATCATTCGAGATTAAATGGAAATATTGCTGGAGATCTCTCCGAACATTCTTATCTAAATTCATTAGATACATTGAAGTTAGATGAAGATCGTAACATTCTACATTCGAAACTTTTCTATCAGAATGACAACAGCGGTAATGAATACGTAATCGCAAATAAGAAACAACATGTCGTCACATCAACCAATAGTAATCCAAATAATATTGTAAGTCCCCCAAATCAGTTTTCAAATGACTCAAACATTAATAGATTTATTAAACTTTAATATTTCAAAGTAATTCAAAATTTATCATTTACTTAATTCGATTATGTCAATCAAATATCAATTACCTAAGTGAAATTGTTGAGAACATCGAAAACATATAAGAGAAGAATCAATTTTATAATAATGAATGACCCAAATTACTTTACCATAGTGAAACTCAAATGCAAAACTTTTCTGTCGTATGATGAATGAATAAACATTTGTTAAGAAATGGATATATCGATTGGAATCAAAGATTTTATATAGTAGAACTAAAGAAAACATATCGAATTTTCACATTCAAGATTTAATTACTGAAATTTGAAATCACGAAAGATTCTATGAATATTTAAATTCAACAACATTACAATCAACTCAAAATAACATACGATGTAAGTAAATTTAATTCGTCTATTTAATCGTTTGATTGTTTGTTCTTTTTCTATGTACAAGATAAGTGTTTTAAAACATGACATTGAAACGTTTCCACCCTCAATTTTCTGTTATATATCTACATAATGTACATGTATGAATGTGAAATGATTACATAAACATATTCGATGCTTTTATCATTATCGACATCTGAAGAATATTTACATTATGATTGATTCTATTAGCTTAAATCTAAACACAAAAGGATTCAATTCGAGTGTGTTTGATTGAATATTAATTGAAGTAAGATCTTTAAGCATCATGAACTTTCATATACAGATACAAAAATAAATATTTATGCGGATGATGTTGAGACAGACTTGGGTTGTTGATACAACTCTGGTGTAATCGTAATTATCTTCGAATTATTCCTCACTCCGCTTCAGAAAACAAACTTTGGTGACAGAAAATCCACTCATCAATCATCATTCACTTCGTTATCTTCACGCCATTAGTTCCAATAACAAATTCTTTATATTTAGAAAGCGTGTAGATGAAGATTTTCGTGAGACGTTTAAGATAAATATTTAAAGAAAAAGTCTTATACCTAAGTAAAGACAACGATAGATGTGAGATTATTTTTAAATGAAAACAACAACCTTAAGCTGTTCGTTTTGAATTTTTGCTCCATCGATTTCATTTACTTACACAAAGAATTCAAAAACAGAAATTAAATTTGCAATCATTCATTGTAAAATTACTTCAGTTTGCTGTCCGATTCTTAAGATATGATTAAGTTTAATTAAAAGAATTATCTATCACTGCCTTTTTTAATTTCCATGATAAAAATGTGTAAGAAAAGTAAATCTAAGCCGTTGAGAAAACAAAGAAAAATTTAGGAAAAATAAAGTTTTTGTACAAATGAAAACTGAATATAAATTTACATAAATAGTGTTTACGTGTCAGACCCGATAAAAAATTTACTGAAACTAATTTCTACCACTATATTAAATATATCTTTATGCTGTAAAATTAACAAATTTCTAGACAATGAGATGAGAGATTAATTCAATTGGAAATGAAATGGCTTTTTTGGAAAATTAATTTTTCGTTTCGAAAATGATGGTGCTGTGAATAAAAAAAAATATAAAGAAAAACAAGCTGAAAATTAATTAAAAGTTTATTTAAAAAGTAAGCTGAGAATTTATAAAATGAAATTTGAAAATAAAATGAACAAAATGTGTAAGGAAAAATTGAAGCTTTTCTTTTATTTATTTTATTTGGTGTTGATGTTTGGTTATTTACTCAAGCGTTAGAGAATTGAATGTTGGAAATATCAACAATTCCAACAAAAATGTTTCATCAGGAAATTACGATTTTTTTTAGCAAAACAGCGTAGGATAAAGATAAAATACAGAAACCGCAGCTTAATTAAGAAAATTACTATTGGTGTCTCTCTTTCTTATGCTTAAAAATGTTTCCTCGACGTTACAGGAACTTTCATTTCCTTGATGCAAAATGTTTTCTCCTCATGACGTAGACCTCATATTAATTTAGCAAATTATTTGCTCAAACCATAAACCACAGCTTTTTATTGACATGGCAAGGGAGTTGCGAAATGAACAAGTAACAGTGGCTTCTACAGTACTTTTAAATTTTTATTGAATTCCGTAGAGAAATTTAAATGAAAAATTGTTTCATGTTTTATTAAAAAACAAAAGTTTTCAGTCTGAAACAAACTTTTTAGAAAAAAAGAGCTTTTAAAATGAAACCTTTTAAATGAAGTTTTTAAACTACGAAATAGAAATATTTTCAAAAACTTTGTTTCGAATTGTTTGGACTCGAAATATATTTATTTTTTTTGTAGCAACTTCTTACTTACCTGGGTTGAAAGTTCTTATAGCGATCAAATCTACGCTACTGTATGAAAAATATCGAAAGACTTCACATGAACAATTTTATTACAAATTAAAAGCTCTAAAATATTATGTGCAGACAAGAAATTTAATTTAAAATGTGTTGTGATTTAGTGAGATTGTGAAGTTTATAGCTCAATATTATGAAGATTCTAAGGGCTCATAAAAATGCGCATTCACGAATGATTTTTACGTCCATAGCAGGTTGCTTCTCACCGTACATCAGAATTTAATCAGAGAAAGTTTTAAGACTATTTTTGCATGCTGTTGCGTACATGCACCACTTGAATATTCAAACTCGTAACAATACATATGCTTCCCTTCTACATTTGCAGTTTTGCACCATAAATGCTTTTCTCACTCAAGCTATATTTTCATTGTATGTCGACATTATTTATGCTGCACATACATATACCTACATAAATGTGCATGTGCAACAACAAAAGGATATCATTCTAAAGCGCTACGGTAAACTCTCAAAGCCTTCGTGATTATATAACATCAAATTTTAATTGAATACTCACACTCTTCGAATAAAGAACAATGTTTATGGTGAAAGCTCCCAGTTTTAATTTTACAATTTCTGTACTACCACTTCACTCATGTTCCAGTTGTAAATGATTCATCAAGGTATGTATTCATTCCTTCATAAGTAAATATGTATAGCAATGTTGTGTTTGAAGCAGGTCTGGAAATCTGAAAACTTCTAAGACTTTTTAACATGAAAATTAAGTTCCGTCATTAGGCCTTGAAATATAAATACTTTTTATAATCTGTGAAGTATATGATGATAGTCATCTCAAAATCAAAGTAAACAATAAATAGAAAGACCTTATAATGATTAGAAATATTGAGTAGAGTCAACAGAAGATGTGCTTTTAGGGCAGTCACAACAAAATGAAAAGCTCGTTGTAATCTCATTACTACATACAGCGTTTGCCTTTTCTTAAAGATCTTTTAATTAATTTTCCATAAAATGAAATGTACGAACATAAATTTAACACTTTTTATAGTGAGCGATTTAAAATGTTATCTTGATGTAAATAACGAAGGAGAAGCTGGGACGAGACTTAAAAAAGAAATAAGAGAAATAATAAAACGTTGTTACTGAACAGGATGGAGATAAAGAAAATGACAGACAGCGCAAGCATTAAATCAAATAAAAAAAACGAAATCGGATGCTCTGGGCTATCAACAAAATGATTTTCTTTACTGTCGCCCATGCTATAAAAAGCACTCATGTAAATATTTCTTCTTCTCTATCTTTCGCAACCTAATTGAAAATGACGGGCCGTGTCAATGGCATCGAGTCAAGCGAAAGAAATGAGATGATAAACATTTCTCTATCTACTTTCTGTCTGTCATCAACCACTTTCTTTTAACATGTTTAATGTTCATTAAGATATCTTTAAATTTTTAAAGTTATTCTAATTATTAATTATAAAAAAAAGGCCGCAAAAATATTCAACATTGAAATTTCTTTATTTCAATGCCTCTTTTGATGTTACTTTTGACATTTGGAAATTTATAATTGAATTAAAAATCTGATTAATGTCAAGAAACAAACACTTCGCTGGATTACTTGCAGCAACAGCCATCTCCACGATCGCTTTGTACAAATGGAGGTGGACAAGTGAAACTATCACAAGGTTCATTTGGATCAACACTACAATCCACTAGTTTTACAGGCACTCCATCTCCTCCTCCTCTAACATGAGTTATGATGGAGAAAACTTATAAATGAAAAATATTAATAAAACAACGTTATCAAATTTTGAATTATTTTAAATTACCACAAATAATGAAGAAGATCCCCAAAATAATTGATAATCGTGCCATTTTGAGAAGTTGGATTTAGACTTTGAATGTTTTAAATCGACTGTATGAAAAAACTTCGTTCTGTGTTCTTTTTGTACTTTTCCAAATGAGATCATCCTTTGCAATTAAGAAATTTTAACCACCAAAACACGAGGAAATAATTATTATTTGAATCGTGAGTTTAAGTTTTAACAACAGTCATGGAAGGAGATTAAACTCGTTCAAGGTTTGAAATCACATCAAACAAAACGGAAAAGATATAAAATGAGTTTTATGAAAGAATAAAGATAGAAAGACTAAAGAAGCTCTTAGACCTCTCCCTAGGCATATGTATTATGATTTAGATTTTGGAAAATTTATCAAGACTTTGCTACTTATTAGAGAAGATGTTGACAAAATCTCAACATGAAGCCTTATCGTACTCAAAGCTCATAATTTTATCAAAAATATCAAATGTTTTAATCTTATGTAGTCAATCAAAAGCTTCAATATTAATCTAGACATTTCCATGACATTTAAATAGAAAGATAATTTAATCAAGCTTAAAGCTCAAGATTTTTTTCATAGCTTTTACCATGTTTGACTTCAATGTCGAAGAAGAAGTTCAAACATTTTCCAGTTTTTCATTTCACTGAATTCTACGAACACGCATTGTGGTTGTAGGGAAATAAGTAAGCCAGATGAAACACACATATTAAAATATTTATGAGCATTCCTTACTTATTCTACATAGACAATATGCAAGGAAAAGGCCGAGGAAACATATGTAGCACATGACATCAACGGCGAAAAGAATGTGAACGAAGAAATGAAAAAACAAGAGAAAAATTTTCGATGAAAGAATAAACAACAAAATATTTCGTTTTTACCACGATTGAAAGAAAGGAAAAAAAATTCCGAATGCTCATTCTCACGAAATATTACTCCATCAAATACCATCCTATTTAATCAGTTTGTGGGGCCCAGCCCGCCTTTCCCATACGCATCTTGTTAAATGTGAAGAAAAAAGCTTCATAACTGCGTTCTTTCAACATGTAGAAGAGAAAAAAACTTCTTCTTTGAGACGAAAAAAATAACTAATAAGATTTTTTATGGGCACTTTTTCTCAACGTTCTATTTTTTCGTTCCATCGTCCTCCATTCAGATACGCTTACGTCTTTTACTATCTCAATCAAAAGCATATGAGATACATTCATTCAGACGGTTTTTCTCATCTTATATCTGAAAAAACATTGAAAGGATATAAGCAACTTGATCCCTAGAATTACGAGACAACGACAAATGTTACGTAAAACCTTCACTGGTTGTTATACATTTCCTTTAAGAGATTAAACTGATATATTCTCTCAAGATATTTTATTTAAATAAATATCTTCAATCATCTTTAATATAATGATAAAAGTGACATACTCGTTCAAAAATAATAAAGCTTTGAACATCATAAAGCTTTTCCTAAAATATTTCATGCTTCAAATTCGCCTTTGTTATAATTTCTGATTCCTTTTAATGTCTTCTTCATTGCTCTGACGTCTGTTTTTTCAATGATTTTCAATAAAGCATTAACAAAAAAAAATTCTCAGAAAAAAATGTAAAGATTCCCAGAGAGTGAAGAAAAGAAATCAAATGACAAAAGACGTCGTCATATCATCTTTCCCCACTTTTATGACAAAAGTTTGATAAAAGACTTGTTTTATGTTTATGTTGAGTATGAAATATGAAACTGAAGTTGTAACAAATCATGCATTCATCTTTTGAAAGGTACAACATGTGAGGCGGAGAAGACGACATTAATCTTTTGTTAAACACATATATTGTATGTACAATGTACTTACTTACATACACGCCTTTAGCTATTGTGGCATCCAACGTTAGAATGTTTAATTTATCCCTGCAATCGCTTACTTTGTGAACATTACATCTTTATTCTTTATTCTTTATTGTTGAAATCTCAACCTTAATCGATCAGGAATTAATTTCATTGTCGATAGCTTAAATCTAAGGCTCATTTAAGTTCGTTTATCACTTTTCTCCGCCTTTAAAATAATCCCCCAAAAGCTAATTGGAAAATTAATTATCAAAGGTTTTTTTTTGCTTCGCTTTTAATCTAAGCAACAAACATACATCATGTGTACGCTTCTTCGCTATTTGCTTTAGTCAACAAACAGTCGGCAGAATTTTCATTTAGCTAATTCAATTTATGTTCATCGCTTCGAGTTTATTGAGCATGAAAAATTTATAATTTTGTTAGCAATGGACGATCTCTTCCGATGTGCTTTAATGATGGGACGGGAAACATTATTGTGCTTTCTTTGGTTCCCATTTTCTCTCATTCCTCCTTCGTCATGATGCGATTGTCTGAAATCGCAATTTAATTTTATATCTGTTGATTAACTTGAGCTAGATAAGGGTGGAGAAGGAGCAAAAGGCAAATTAAAATTGCCATTAATTTAACTATACCGTTGAAGTTTTATTTGATATTCGCAATGGCGAAGACGTTTCAACTCGAAAATTGATGGGGAAACTACATGACTGCCTCAGCTGAGCATTGCTCAATTCAAACGTGACTAAAAGCGAATATTATTTCCGTCTTTTACATAGCAAGGGCTGACTAAATACAATGAATGTAGTAAAAATATTTAAAATAAATACGCAATTCTAGAACATTTTCAGCCTCTTGTTAGATTGCCTTCAATAAATTTTAGAAATTAAAATCAAGAGAGAAGAGGTACATGATGTAATATTTCAAGAAAATTTATTGAATTGCAGAGCACATTTCTCAAATTCTTTTACACTTCCTTCGATAATATTGAAGATGACTACCTAGAAAGAAATCTTTCAGCACAAATAAATTTTAAAGTGTGATGTAGAAATTTGAAATTATTTATGGAAATGTTGAAATATCTGAGAATTAAAGTGAATTTTATTTTCAATTTAACGTGAAATTTAAATATTCTTAAAAATTCCACTCGATAAAATAAAAATGTTTAACTACCAAAAATTATAATTAGATACGTAAACATTTTTTAGATATCATAATTTTCATGTTATCTACGTTTGAATGCCTTCACATCTCATACATAAATGAATCTGATGTTGAACATTTTGTGTCAGAGTGAAGTGTCAGAGGAAGCAATTGGGATCAAAATGTGATGCATGATATTAAAGTTATTCGAACATTTCTTTCTCATCTTGAAGCTTCCAGTGAGAGAAACATTTTGTGAGAGTTTTTTCATTTCGGAAAGCATGGAGCAAGACATGAAGTTCAGCAAAGCATGAGATTTTAAACATTTCCGTTTTCAATGTGTAAAGCAAAGAAGAATTTTTGGGTTTAATTTCCTTTTTTTGTGGTTTTCCTCTCGCATGTCGAGTTTCTCTCATTCGCTTCACCTCATCCTACTAGTTTGAAAGCTAGCTGTCGTTTCACTTCTGAATTTAAACCCACCTAACCACCTCACGAGTCAGACAACTGATTGTATTTAGCATCTCGTTGTTTATTAGCCCTCATAATTTATAAATTATATTTCAACATCCCTCAACCTCAAATCCATGCTTTATGAATGAATTGCTTCTCGTTTTAGCCGAATTCTCACGTAAAATACCTGATAACAAGATTTTATTAGTCAAACAAATATTTGAACCTTTTTTCTTCATCCCCTCGAACCAATGATGACTGGGAGGGTTTGTGCGTGTGAGAATTTTCCAAGCATTTAATTTCGAATACATGCTAAACGTGTTTCGATGGAGAACGAGCTTTTAATGTGCAATTAGTCTGATTTTTTCTTTGTAAGCTTTCTACTAAAATCATTGCGAAAATCTGAAGCTAATTGATGTAAAGACGACAGTTGATTGCAAAACATGTGGCGAAAATGCCATCAAATGATGACTTAACAAATTTATTGATATCGAAGTTAATTCATTGAATGTACTTGGAGATTATTCAAGGCACCAATCGAAAGAGAAGATTTAGATTCAACAACTGCTTGATTTTCTGCTGAATCATTAAACATTTACAGAAGACCTAACAGGTTTTCTAATTCTTTACGCTTTTCAATGGCTTTTCCAAAAAAAAAACTCAGGACAAAGTTAATTAAATTTTGTACGTGCTTCGCCGCATGATTTACTCGTCTTTCTGAGTCTAGATAAGATTTTCTTGAAAATGAAAGTTTTTTTAAAAAAAATAATTAGAATGCTAGTAAAGTTTTCAACAATATTTGATAAATCACGATTCGTGAAGAAAAAGTTTTACACTCACAAGTTTGCCTGTTACTTACAAATTTTAATGGAAATTCATTCTTAAAGTCCAAAATATTAAGCTATATAAATGAACGTCATCCAGGCACATATTTGTGAGTGTTTGTAATTGAATTATTAAATTGGGCTCCCATAACGAATGATCCGTTTTGTGTTTATTTTTCATTCTCGCTCCCAAACTGACGTAATTGGAAATCAGATATTTTCTTAAGAACAAAATACAACAGATCAACGTATCTAAACAGATAATTTCCAAATTTTAAACACTGCATTCTGGTATTGAATTTTGTTTTGTAAAAATAAGAACGAATTGTTTAATTGTCGCGGACTAATTAAGTATGAAAATTATAAAACTTAAACTCACATCGCGATGATCTGTTGAGCGGACAGGTATTATCAAGAGTCTGTTTAAAATGACATAAAAAGAGATAAGATAGTGAGAAGAGTTTTAATTGAATAATAAAAGTTGAAGATTAGTGAACTATGAGTCTTCTGTTTTTAGGTTTGTATTGTAAAAGATTAAATTTTTATTTATTTTTTTACTTAAATATCAGTTTGCTAGAAGTTAATTAAATTTATAACTGTTTTAGGCGAATTTACTTCCGAAATACTTGCTTATTTATTCATATTTATATTCATTATTGTTCCATCGTTACTGAAAATTAAATCGTGTCTGTTAAAATACGAAGACAATGGAGTGGAATTAGAAACCGTATTAAATCGAAGTATCTCACAAGTAACATTAAGAGTGCCTCTCGATGGAGGTGTTGAATGATTTCGTTAATTTGTCAATAAACATATTATTAAAACTGTCAATATATAAATGTTAAGAACAAAAATCTAATAGCCTATTAGCTTCTAATCAACTTAACTCAAATTCAATGGAAACCTCATAAAATTTAACGGATTTATGTTCAGATTCAAATATTTCTTGCATTCTTATCGGTTTTCATTTCGTATTGGAAGTCTTATTGGAAATTAGCAGAAACTTCCAATATTCAGTCAACAACCAAAACAATACATAACAATGACAGAAAATAATAAAAATGAGCCACCAAATATAACTGAACGAAAGGCAGCGCCTGGAGATGGAATAAGGTCGATGAAATCAACATGGGCTTTTAGAACTATTAATTTTGAATTGTATGCTAAGCCAAGTAAGTTGGAAAATTTTAATCATTTTTTTTAATAGATTCAACAATTTTACTTTACCGTTTGTAGATATAGTTATAATGGCTATTGGACTAATATCAATCACTGGAGTATTCGGCTATATCGCATACATGAGAGCCAAATACGAAGGTCTAGGTTACTACTCAGCAGTAAAAGCAGATGGAACTGAAGTTTTTGAAAAGAAAAAGTCACGTTGGGAGAAATAATTAGATAAAGATTCATGTCATGTTAGTTGTTAATAAAATTCAATGCTTTTTTTATTTATTGAAAAACCTTTAGTTTCTAATATTTGATTTGACTGCAGCCAGATTTTCAATGCATTTAGTTTTGGTGAAAACTTTTTTCATGTTTTTTGTTGTTTTACTATTCTTTCTAGAAAATATTTGAAGGAGTATAAAGACAACACAATTATTAAGTTTTAATTTATTTTTTCTTTCTTTTCATTTTTCTAAATATAGAATAAAAAGAATGCAGTGAATTTTAGGATTATAAGCAATTATTCAAACTTCAAGATTATCAGAACTTAAACTCTCTTTTACCAGCGCCATCATATTCAAAGTTCATCAATCCTTAAAAACTAAAATATTGAAAATATCAGATTTTAAATCTTATGAGCAGTCATTTTCCTTTTCATTCATTTAGACAATCATTCTTCACTATAGAAATATTTCGCATTATAACTGCAGGTGTGTTGTAAATTCTAAAACGATTAAATGAGATAATTGAATTAGCGAGCATTTAAAATAATTGTATTTTCACACTACACACTTGATGAAAAATGGATGATTTTTGTCTTTATTCTTTAATTATCTTCCATAGCATAGCGCTGAGTCCATTCTTTGGCATTTCGTATTGCTTCAGCCTCATTTACTTTCCACAACTCAGCAACATCATTAGCCAAAGGATCATCTGGATTAGGAGCACTTAATAAGGCCTGAATTGAGAGCAAAACCGTGCGAATTTGCAATGCTGGACTCCATTTATCTTTAAGAATGTCTAAACAAATTCTTCCAAGTCTATCGATATTTGGGTGGTAAATTTTTGTGATAAAGCGTACTTTAGGAGCAGACATTGGATAATCTTCTGGCAAAAACAGTTCTAATTTAAAAATTCCACCTTCGAATGGTGAATCCTCTGGTCCGGTAACAATGACATGGAAATATCTAGCATTAGTTTCTTCAGGGACAGCACTAATGCCAGGAACTGGCTCCTGCATCAAGCGTTGAGTTTCTTTGATAATTCTTCTTGGTAATCCGGCCATTATTTATTATTTTCCTGCACGATTTTGTTCCTAATGTTTTTTTCTCGATTTTTTGCTTCTTCTTAAGTTGCAAGATAGATTTTTTCACAGAAAACAATGGAAGTTGTCTTCTGTTGAACTTAGTTTTAATTTTAATTATACTTATTTCTTAATAATATTAACTCCTTTTGTTTTGTTTATGCAAAGATTACGTTTACAGCAAAAACCCATTTGTACGAAAAATTTTCGGTTTCGTACAGATATTGGAAAGTCTGAAGTTCTTTCCAATCGGTTCAAGTTGAGGGTGTTACTTCCAACATTCCAGCATTCCATATTTTCCAGTATTGTTATGACTGATTCTTTTGTTATTTTTGCTTTTTAAACAAAAAATTGATATTTGTTAAATATACTGCCTTAAACTTGCTCATCAAAGATGAAAATCAATGAGAAGAATCTCTACACATTTGCAAACTCCAAACCAGTCGATAAAGAAGGTAAGTTGAAATGTTAAACAACGTAATGTGATTTCGTAAGAACGATTTCCGCAACTTTCAATTTCATTTCAACATTTAATTGAGTTAATTTTAAAGGTTTTCTCCAGTTCAAACGAGACATAAAATTTCAAAGACGATGGTTTGTGCTTAAAGGCAATCTGCTCTTTTATTTTGATAAGAAAGGTGATAAAGAACCTTTAGGATTATTACTACTTGAAGGATGTAAGAATTTTTTAATGACTTAGATACATAAAAAGGAAAGCTTTTAAGAAAAAAACAAATTTTAGGCACCGTTGAATTAACAGCCGATGAAGACACACAGCAATATTGCTTTCAACTTGTCTTTCATGGTGAAAATGACAGAACTTATTATATGGGAGCTCAATCACAAACTGAAATGGAAAGTTGGATGAAAGCATTGACATGTGCTAGCTACGATTATATGAAACTGATGGTAGGTGAACTCCAAAGACAGTTGGAAGAAATTGATAGCAGGAATAAAGGTCACTCAACTAAAAACAAACCAGCACCGAAAGCCCCTCCGAGACAAAGACAAAATCCATTCAACAAACCAACAAGTTCAACCACTGCAATTATAAATCCAACAACAGGTAGATAGAATTAATAAATTTAAATCTCTTGCATCTTGCTTCTTAACTGCTTTTGTATGTGGCTGTTGGTTGAATCATATGTTTTAAATCTGAATGTGTTATTGCTAAAAACAAACTCTCATCATGCATCACAACAACTTTCATTAATTTCTCTAATATAGAAGCAGCTAAAATTGATCCGGAATCAAACGAAGACACTGATTTGACATTTGAATCAATACATCAAGACATCGGATCACCGATTCAAGAAAATATCCAAAGATCTGAGAACTCTGTCTTTGTCATTTAATTTGTTCCCATATGGAAGTGATAATCAATTCAGTAACACACAAGGCGTCGCCATGTCTCATTACAGAGATAAATATCCTAGGAGTTAAGAATACATTTAATTCAATTAACTCGCATGTATAAAGAAAACACTTTATATTTGTCTGTTACTCGCTAATTATAGTAATTGTGACCGTCCCTGAAATTTTATTTGGTTTTTTTTGGCAAATTTTTTGGAAGTTTTAATTGCATTCACTTTTAAGAAATAAGAATTTCATTCTTCCTACACAACTTATTTAATCTTTTTAATCTTTTCTTCTTTCTACTGCAGTCCAGAGACCTATGGAATCGCACTTCTAGATTAATTAAATTTATTTTCTCTCTCCTTTATCATATTCTTAATACAAATATTCGAAAGTTAACTTTTACTGATTTGATTTCTTTATTTTCAAGGAAGCACTTTTCAAGAATATTTAACTTACCGTTGATTAGATGTATGAGAGAGAAAGAGATTTTTGCTTGCTCAACAAAGTTTATTTTTATGACATGTCAAATGATGTTAGCAAAATGTGTTAAATTTTATCATATCAAATAATGAATGTAAATCATTAAAAGCTTTTAAAACAAAGTAATTAAATTCACCTAGAAAGACTTGAGTTGAGATTTTAATTTCTTCTTTGACATTGTGAATGCCTATTAAAAAGTTTTATGTTTTAAAAGATATTAAAAACAAAGAAAATCTGTAAATAAAAGCTTCAAATTTTAAAGGATTAGAAGTATTTTTATTTCAGTCTCTAATGTCGTACTTATCATTGTTCCTAAAGAACACTAATTTAACTATGGAAGTGACTAAGTAAACTAATGCGAGTGCTATAAAGTAGAAACCGTATACAAGGAATTGGTCTCTCGTACTTAAATCCAAATAAGAAATAACAACAACTGTTAGAATTGTTTGAAATACAAGAGCGATTAAAGTGTTGATGCCAAAGATCAAAGCAAAACAATCATCGGCGAGCTGTTGTGCAACTGCTGCACTTGCAATTGTGATCATGAAAGAATAAAGAACACCAAACATTACATACATTGCGTAGGCAATCCAAATTAGAGTCGTTTGCGAAGAAATAACAATGAAGATTCCTTGAAGTAATGAACAAGCTGTTAAAATCCACATATCAAGTTTCTTGAATGTTTTGCTTGTAAGATATCCGGCAAGAAACGCTGCAATTGCACCGAATAATGTCAAAGTTGCTTCGACACCAGCATTCAAAAGAAATTCTCGGTCCTCGTCAATGTCTTGCCATAAAAGTTGCACATAAATTTGGACCATTAGAAATCCTGCCATTGCAAGTGCCCACCAGAAACTCCATTGGACAACTTTTGGATTTGAATAAGACTCCAGGAAATGCTTCCAAAGTAGCTTGTAAGCTCGTCTAAAAGAAAATTTTGGTTCTTCTTTGGTTTTTTCATTTGTTTCCTTTGGTACTTCATCATTTGATACACTGTTGTTTTCAGATTCATTAGGAATTGAATAAAAGTAAAGACTGATTCCAACAGAAGGAAGAAGAACAGCAACAATCAATGAAATACTTTGCGCTGTAAATAAAAATCGATTTATTTCCAGATATTAAAACAGATTTAAACATTCACCTCCAAGTGTTAGATAATTCAGATCTCTCAAGTTCATAATTTCAAATGAAAAAAGCAATTGTGCAACAACACTGGCTGTAAATCTTCCTGCAAGAATTGCTGCCCGTGCATTTCCAGTCACTTTTTGATATTTCGACTTATCGACTTTTGCATACATGTATCTGAAAATTTTCTTTTTATTTAAATAATGATTCATCAAATAATGGTTTTACGTGTAATATGCTACTTCAGCTGCCATATAAAATCCGTAGAAGACTTGCACAATTTGGAGAGCAAGTAATGACGTTGTCCACAACAACATTGACCAGATTATGATACCGGCACATGCTGATGCAATTATTATTGGTTTATAGCTGAAACAATCAATAATTTGATATCACTTCCATTTATAATGCTTTATAACAACTTACCGAAGAATATCAGTGATAAGAAAAACAATAACTAACAATCCAAGTGTTGCATAAGTTCCGATTGGATAAACTTCTCGATTCAACTGATCTGAAGTGATATTTCTCCATTCTCCTGATAAAAACTCAGTCACAAATGGTTCACTCGGTCTGAATTCTCGAAAGAATCCAAAAGTGCACAAAGCCAAAGATATTTTCAGCCAATCTTTCATTTTTCAACTAATTCTTATGAAGGAATTCACTTAAATGCGATAATAATTTTGTTTTGACGGCGACTTTTTTTTAACCTTTCATTATCAAACACCAGTTATCTATACTTTAATTAAAATCAGGCAAAAGTTTAGCATTGTCATTGCACAAAAATCATTCTCAATCACACAAATTGAAAAATGGACATTTTTATTGTTTACATCATCAACTCATCAATATTGAGGCAGATCACTTAACCAAGGGGTCATTCACTTAGATTATTCTTGTGTCAGGAGCTTTCGTTCGATTTCCCTACTCAGTAGAAAATAACCTCACGAAAAAAATAAGAAGAAAAGCTTTCGAAAAAGTTTTTTTCCTTTTAAAACATGAAACTTTATTTTTTTGTGAAAATTCTTGACTGTTGATATGAATTATAAATTTGTGAGATGAAATATTACAAATTATACTATTCTAATGAACAATCCCTTGATGACACTTTACTAATGCAGGCAAATGGGCCAAGAGCCGAGAAAAACTAAGAGAGAAAATCAAATCGCACGAGGACAACAAAGTAGAAAAACATATGAGAATGTGTATTGATACTTGAATTAAAATGAATAAATTTCATGGTCAAAGACGAATACGCTCTCACGAGAGAGACGCGCTCGTTAGAACCGATTTGTAGGTGGAAGAAACAGAGAAAAATATTTTCAACATTCGTTCTTCGATTTGTTCAGTTGAATTAAGAATTTTTCATACTTCGTAGCTTGTTGCATAATTATTATATTCTAGTATAAAAAAGTAGCGGAAATAGATACCTACTTCAAAATAAAGTTTACAAATATATTGTACTTAAAAAGTTTATAAGAAGTGCTGATTGAAAATTTTTTGCAGCTTCTTGTGATAATTTATCAAACAAATATTGAACAGAAATAGTTTGCGAAAAAGATTTTTTCCTTGACTCGTTTGTCTTCCTAAAAAATATTTAAAAAGAAGTTTTCCGACGAAAATTCTTTGTGGATGGATGAAAGAAAAACAGAAATCCTGAAGTCAGATATGGTAAAGCTTAAAGATTTTGCGATTTATTTTTTGAAGGTCGAAACGGTTAACGGAATGGAAGGCTAAGCAAAGCTTCAGAACTTTAATGATGTTGATGTTGAATGAGTAATGACGTCATTAAGGTTCTTGAATATCTTTCAAAAAATTATTCTATTAGAACCTGTTTAGTTTGTTTTTTTATTTGTAATGTCATAAATCTTTCTAGATGACCAATGAAGAGTTGCCGTGTGAGTTCATTGAACGCTTCAACCATTTGAGAAAAGTAAACAAATTCACAGACTGCTCGTTTAAAGTCGAAAACCGTTTTTTAAGCTGCCATAAATTAATTTTATGTGCCGCATCACCGGTGTTTGAAGCAATGTTGTATTCGAAATTTTTGGAGGGTTCATCAATCATCGATGCTTCAAATTCAATCAAAATCACTGATATATCTTACGATACATTTGAAACTTTTCTTTGTTATATTTACACTGGAGAGTTGAAGTTAAACGATAATGGAAACGAGATAAATCAGCTGATGGAATTGAGTTATTGTGCTCAAAAATATTTAATTGAAGATATGAGAAAACAATGTCTGAAGCTTTTAAATAAGTTTTTAAACAATGACACAATATTGATAATAATTGAAAAATCTTTTGAACTTCATTTGGAGGATTTTCTCGTGACTTGTGTTTACTACTTCGCTGACTCTCTAGAAACAAATTCAAGCTTCAGCAATTTGGTTTTAAATAAACCAAAGACTCAACTATCACCATCGTGTTTCGAGTTTCTTGTGAAGAATCTCATCGATTATCTTGGCGAACGTGACAATATTTTATGTCTTATCAAAGCTTGGGCCTTTGTTCAAGTTCAAAATGATAAAGTATTAATCAATGATGAGTCTCAAGCATCAAAACTTCGACAATTGAATCTTGATAATGCATTAACCGAGAAAGTTGTAGAGCTTAAAGCGACTTATGCCAGCGATTCATCGTCAACGAATAATTTGGCAATGTTGAAAAGCTTTCATCGATCTTATTACAAGCCAGTTAGTCCACTGATCATCGAAAGGAATCAAATGCATTTTAATACTTTCGTTTCCTTCAAACGCTTCTCAGTTATCAACTCTCTAATGGTTAACAGCCGCTTAATTCCAGAACAACTCGACATCTGTGATATGAGTAATCAAACTTACACTGAGATTATTAACGTAGAAATTCTCGAGAAAGTTACCGGAAAATCGATTTACAATCAACAAAGCACAATCGAAAATGTGAACTTCAACGCTTTCTTCATAATTAACTTGAAAGAGTCGCTGATTCTTTTTCCGCATTACATTTATATTGTGAAACTTTCATGGAACACTGAAGCAATTGGTCATGAATATCCTCGTTGCATCTTTTCATTGATCGAGAAAGGTGATGACGACGACATTGACACAAATACGAACAAACATAATTTAAGTAACATACAATTTCATGAACACGATTATTATTGGCCTCTCGGTTCAATAATTCAAGGCATCACATACAATTTGGTGACGTAATCATCATCATCATAAAAAGAGCTTTAATTTATGAGCGCATCAACAATTGTTGAAACATACAAAAACTATTTATTTTTCCATTTTTTTTTTCAATTCATTTTTCTTTTTTTACAAAAAGAGAAGGGACGAGAAGATTTAATGTGTGGTAGGGACATTCTTATCATTACGTCAGTCACGTTCAATAAAAAAGCATAAATAAATTTTAATAACTGCAAATTCACTGAATCGATTTTAACTTTCATCTTGACGTAAATTTACGAATATTTCCCTTGGCATGATTTCGATATCTGAGGGGAAAATTAAGTTTTACTTCTCTTATTTTGTGACAACTTTTCATGTTTTTTTTTTTTAAAGAAAGTTCTTTTGGAAATTTAATTGTGAAACTTTATCAAAGAAAAAATAAGAAATAATAAAATTAAACTTGTCAACTTTCGTGCACTTTTCTTCTTCATGTTGTTGTGATTTGATCGAACACAGAAAGAGGTGAGAAGATGGATGAAAAGTATTTTAAGTGAGCGAATTGTTTTCTCCACATTTACTTGGTCTTAACTTTCTTTTGGTTCACATTTGTATTCTGATCAGCTTCGGGTAAATCCGATTCCTTTTTGCGATCTTTCTTTCCTGTTGTTGTCGATGTCTTAACTTTCTTTATAACTTTCACTGATTGTTCCTTTGATTCGCGTTTTGATTTAAGAAAAGAGGCAATAAAACGGAAAATAAGGAAGCCTTGGATTGAGAAAGCAACAACAAGTCCAAGCATTCCGCGTGTTGAGTGTGTTCGTCCAATTCCAGTGAAGAATGTTAAGAATGAAAGTACGAGTGTTGAGAATGCTGTCAATAGGAAGATAAGATTGTTGAAAACCCGGACTAGAAGAAGAAGGAAATTTAATTAATTGTTTCAACAGAATCTTCAATCTTCACTTACATTTCACATATTTTTCTTCTTTGTCAAAAACTTCCAACAATCCAAAAGTATGAGCAACAAATTCACTAAAATAATGCAATGTAAGTAACACGATTGCAATACGTCGATAAGCGAAGAAGTAGAAAAATGCAATAATTGCAGTTCCGGCTAATGAATGTTGCATCTTTGCTGGTTGTTCATCCTTCTTCACTTTTTGGAAGTACAATTCAGGAATCATGTGGAGATAATAAGATAACTGAATAATAAAGTAAAGTTTGTGAATGAAGATCATGGGATGATTTGGATAATCAGTCCAAAGTCTTGACATATTTTCAGCATATTTTTCACGCATAATGACTTCGGCACCCCAAAAGAACGACAACAAATAAAAAACCACAAGTTGTCCTGACTCATTGAAACGAGACAATTTGAATTTGGACAAATGAAGTTTCTTGGAAACTTTCTGAAATAATTAAGAAATATTTTAAAGTCAATCGAGATTATTTGTGATATTTCTTGGAGGACTTACATCTAATACATATTCCTGTAAGATAGCATGCATGATGATGCAGATGAGTGTATAAAAGAACACAGCAGCGGCATCCATCCATCCTGACTCGTAAAGATACGGTTCATTCCTAATTATAATTTAAAATAATATATTTTCCATTTCAGATCATTTTCTTTGATATTACTTAGCATTTTCAGATGCCTCAACGTCAGTGACATTATGTCCCATGACAATAAAGATGCTCGCAAGTGAACTGGTTGCCTAAAAGAACGAAAAATTATCATTTAAAATACAATCCCAGACATGAAACGAAAATTCATAAAATAGAAAGTGATCAACAAGATTGAAGGGAAGAAAAAGAAGAGAACAAGAAGAAGTAAAAAGTATTGTATATGTGGAGCGCGCAGCACATATTTTTCTTCACTCTCAGTAGAAAGAAAAAAATATGAAAGAAAAAAATCTATCGATGGAGCCGACGTGGCATGTGATTTTGCCACATTTCTTATCACTGATTTGTTATGAAGGTGAATGATGAATGAAAGTTGAAGAAGGTGAACAACACTTCTTAAGAAGTTGTACAATTGTCGACGTGTGACAATAATGAAGGGTGATGAATGGGAAATTTACTCACTTGCATCATCAAACCGACAACAAACACCATCGCGACACAGCTGACGATATCAGCATGATTTTGAATAACGAATTCATGACTGAGAATTGGAGGATTCTTCTTATCCTTCTTGCTACCAAAAGGTTTTGTGCGGAATGCAGACATGGCTCAAACTTTAACTATTTTAACTTTTCCTTTCTTAATATCAGTAAAACAAAAAAAAACTATAAAAGAATACAAAACTAAGAAACTTAAAGTTGAGGTATGTTAACAACAAGTTGGCTGTCAAATTTGTGCACAATACTACTTGGTGAAAAGGAAAAATCTCGACAACTATTTTCCGTGTCACCACAAACTGAATTTGTGGAACTCGCTGAAAGATTCTGAATTTGTCTCAATTCGCTTTTCGCCCGATTACGAATCGGTTAAGTTTGAATTTTTATGCGTTACATTTTATGACTCAATGGAACATTGAAACATTTAACAAAACTTTTCACTAATCGGAATTAAATCGTAATTTATGAATTTAACTTTTTTAACCTTTCGAAACTTGAATATTTTTTAACTACAAATATATTATTGGTAATAATGTGTCTTGCTATGTTCTGCTTAGAATTGAATCGTATTTTGATGATGATAATCTCATAGCTCTTATCTCCCTTTTAGTCCCAATTTTGACAAGCATGCCATAAAAGTTTCAATTTTTATTACTTAATTTTTTAACAGTTCGGAAGATATCTCTTGTTTGTGTTAAACATAGTAAAAAAAATCATTGCATTATGTTCAAACTGAAAAATAGAGATTTCCTTCACTTACCGTCGGTGTGGGATCTGTATAAAGATATTTTATTTAAAAAGATTTATTTCTATGTACAAGCATAAGTATTTAAACCTTTAACAAGAAAACATGTCAAAACATTTTGCATAACAACAATCAATATAGAAGGCCTTTTTGAGCCATGTGCACGAGTTTTTAAAATATTGGAGTAATGGGATGCGTTAAAAATTGCATCCTTTGTCAAGTCAACGACTTATTTTGAAATGTGTATCCACCACTCGAAATACTGTCTAAATAATTTGATTATGAGAGATTGAATTTTGTGTCCATGAGCATCAGATAATGCAGTAAAATATCGATCGACTTGCTTTATAAATTTATGAAACATGAAAAGTGCTCAAATTCAATTAGGTCATGGAAATGCATTTTATATCATAGAAATGATTATTTCTACTTCATAATTATCAGATAAATTTCCTTCTATAGTACATAAATATCTTTTTGATCTTTATCAAAAATCCTTTTAGTTATTCTACATACAAGCTTTTATTCGAATTTTAAAATATTTATAATACTATGTACAAAGAAAAGGTTTTGAGAAAAACTGTTTCTATTATCTTAGATTCGTAACCTTTTTTTATTACTTATTTGTACATCGTTTTTATGTAAAACAAATCAGTAGAACAAAATAGTTACCCAATCAATTGCCAATTCATAGAGTTCACACTTCAGAATACCGATTCCCTTGTTCTTATTTATGTAAGCTAAATGAGGTATGTGAAAGAGGTATAGATTTCCTTTTTATAATTCAAATTATTAACAACTGACGACCTCTTCTTACTTTTTGCCAAAGAGTTGAACTATATCATCTTCATACTTTATAATGATTCGAGTAGAGTTCAAACTCGGAACGTATGTGGTGGCGATTTCATGACTGCCACGAAAGAAAAGCGTTACAAGATATCTCGAAGCGAAACAATTCAAGCATTCGAATGTATGAATGCATTCCCCAGATTTAAAATCTACCACGTGTAAATAATAAAATTGTTGATAGCAAGAGCTAATAAAACGGGATGGTCGCAAATTGATGATGCCATAAAACGGGAAGATAACAATCTATGAATGAAAAACTGACACACTTGTTGAATATGAATCGATGACTCATCGAAATATTTCATAAATTTTAGTGATTCCAGAATTCATTAAATTTAGAAATTACGACTAAAATCAACATTCGAAAATAATGCATAAATAATAAAATATGCTCTGACGCTTGTCAGAGAGTGAAAATTGTGAACGACATTTAGTGTTTGCAATTTTTCTTCCGAGTTACAGTTTGAAACAAAACTAGGAGGAAGCGCCATAAACATCACAGCTTGATGATACGGGCTTCAAGTATCCAAAATACTCACTATAAAATCATCTATCAGTCCTATATAAAAACATGAATGAATCATGGAAACAATGAACTATGTCTAGCAACCATTCACAACAAACTAAATGTGTGAAGGTCCACTCTAATAAGTAATCGATAATACATCATGTGTTGCTCTTAAAACTAGTCGAGAGAATCTCATGCGCACAGATGACCCGCTAGAAAAGATAAGCAAACCTTCACTTTCACTTCGAGGGTTTTCACCGCGTGAAGCGCAGGTTTTCTTGACCGTTGAGTAACAATTATTGAAAAAAGAACGACTCATATAACACTGCTTCACCATTCAGTCGGGATCACCGCGGGAGACGTGAACATTCGATTTACAAATGTCGCCACCTAAATGCAGGCTGTAACGTTTAAGATGGCACGAGATACTTTTACGATCAATTGTCGAGGAGACAAAAGGTGGTAAAAAAGCAGAAAATAAGTTCCTTTAAAGGTTTCTTAAAATTTATTGAATTTTGTTAACTTGAAATCTCATTTAATAAGTTTGAGGGTTTGAAGCCCTCATTTTAAATACCTAACTCACTATATGACTTCTGGGGCTTCAAACCCTCAAACTTGTTAAATGAGATTTCAAGTTAACAAAATTCAATAAATTTTAAGAAACCTTTAAAGGAACTTATTTTCTGCTTTTACAAGGGTTTTCATCAAGAGTTTGAGGTGGGGATGTTTTTCAAAAACTTTTTTTGAATATATTTTTATTTTCAAATTTTTCCAATGCTGTTTTCTTTTAACATATAAATGAAATAGTTTTATATATATATTTATATAAGTACTCATAAAATCAATCAATGATTTATTATTGCTTTATTTTTCTATAAGAACATATTTAAACGATATAATGCTATATCACAAAATTTTGTACTCTAGTTTTTGATCATAGTAAATTTAATCATTTTTATAATCTGGTAGCTTTCGCAATCTTTCCATTTCATCTGATACTTCTCTGTTAACAACATTTGTACCCGTCAATTTTCCGCAATCAATTTCTTCAAGTCGCAGGCCCTCTAAGGACCGTGCTCGACTTAATGCTACGTATGCTTGTCCAGGAGCAAATATTTTAGAACCTAAGTAGACAACACATTGATTGACGGTTGTTACTTGCATTTTATGAACAGTTGAAGCAACACATAATATCAATGGGAGCATTCTTCTTTCAACTGTTCCATACGATAACTTTGCTGGAAATTGTACTGTCATTGGATCGATGCGTTTTATTCCAGTTGGTTCTCCAAAATCGATATCTACACTTGTCTGAATTTCAATAAGAAGTTTTTTTTTCTTCGCAATGTTTTTTTTTTTCGCTGGCATGTTTTTTTTTTCGCTGGCATGTTTTTTTTTTTCGCTGGAATGATTTTTTTTTCTCAACAAAAAGTGTTGAAAGAACATATATATATGAATATATATATGAATAGAAGTTTTTTTGTAAGGTAAAGAGTTTGGGGTGGGGAAAAAAACAGCAGCAGTTCAATAATAAGAAACACAACAAAACAAGTACAAGAAAACTCGTGATGCGATTTGTCGAGGGTGAAAACGATGCTGTGAAAAATCTGCAATACTTGTTGTCACTCTTGATAGGGAAGTTTTAAGTTTTCAAAAAAAATTTCTAAAAATGTTCCGAAATCTGCCGCAGTTTTTCTTAATGACACACCATGAAATACTTTACGGGACATTCAAACATTTGATCTCTTAATTTCCTAAATGATGGATGAAAAATCAAGTCAAAGAGTTGGAAAAAAAGAAAACTCAAATTAACATCTTTTCAGTTTGTATTTTTTTTATTCAAGGCTCCACTGGTAAACTTTTGGACGAAACATTCAAACATTCCAATTTAAAGAAATAATGTAAAGTTTTTGCTTCAGCTCATAAACAATGTAGAAGTTTTATTTTTATTTTTAAAATTCCTAAACCATCCTTAATAATTTTTCACACAAAAACTTAGTTCACACATAATAACATGATTATTAATTTCTAAAAAAAATTAACATTCTTCTAAATCCGAAATTTTTAAAACATTTTCCGAATTCTTCAAAAGCTTCAAATCGTCATTATCAAAAGAAATAATTTCGAAATTAGTTGCTTTTAATAATAGAGAAATGACAACCGATGAAACTGAATGAGGATTTTGATTTTGATCTTCGCTTGAAGAATCAGGCTTACGCTTGCAATAATATAAACGTTTTGATGGATGATTTTGCATATGAGTTTTGATTTCATCTGTAAAATTGGAATTAAAATTATCTTGTGGTTATTAAAGTTTATAAAATATCAAAAGTAAGTCGACATCACCTCTTCCTTCACAACCAAAAGTACAAAAAAGACACTGAAACAAGCCGACAACAGCTTCAAGTTGTAACTTCTTATATATTGTAAAATCATTCACAACATTCTCTTCACTTTTTATTTCTAGTCTTGCATGTTGTTCCATATGATTCTCATATGCATCAATCAAATAGAAATTTAGATCGCAACCTGTTTAAAAAATAAATTTTTATTCAGAACTTTTCAAGCTTGAAATATTCACTGAACTTACTTGAACAAGTCATTGGTTGGATAAACTGTTGCCGATTCTGAACAAGTTCATATGCTTGTTCATTTGTAAGTTTCTCCATGAATGTTTCAAGTGGACATTCGTAAATTTTCAAAGGATGTTCAACGTGAAACATTTTATGATGTTCGTAGCAAGATTGTTCTTCGCAACTTCGATAAAAGCAATAACCGCATTGATATTTATCGAATTTGTGCAGATTATAATGCTCCATGAGTTGAGAAGACGATTTTCCATTGAAAAAGCAATATGGACAAAAATAAATGAAATCTTTTGTTCCATTTGCTTCATGACACAAAAGATGTTTGACAAAATTCTTTTGACTGATACTTGTATAACTACAACATTTAACCATACACTTATGCGTTGCAATCAATCCTTCCTTTGTCAGCATTTTGTTCAAAGAAATCGACAGTTTTACACACCAATCGGATTTTTTTCGTGCCAGCCAAGCATTCATTTGCGCAAAATCTGAAAACGTGTTTGGATCTTCAGATTTTGTGACAGTGGCAGTCTCTTCATAATAATTATTTACTTCCGATGATGAAGTTGCCTCTTGTTGTTTGTATTTGGATATTGGTGGTCGAAATTTCTTTAAAATTTCTGGTTTAATTTTAATTTCATCATCATCATCACTGTCATCATCAGATGATCGTTCAATGGTGGGAGTTTCTACATTTTGCAAACCCTCTGAAGTCATTGGCTCTTCTTCAAAACCAGACTTGTCGCCATTGACAAGTTCTTCATTAATTAAATCATTATTTTTTGTCGACTCGGTGGAAAGTATGATGAATTGACATGGTTCTGTTTTATCGTCAACTCTTTTTTGTAAATTCGTCATTCCAGTTATTAAGCTTGCACTGACATGATTTATCAGCTGAATATTATTTGAATTCGCTTTACTATGATTTTCCACCAAAAAAAGTCGATTCGCTACTTCCTTAACAGTAAGTCTTTTCTTTTTAGGCTCTTGTGGCTGTGTACTTGTACCAGCAACGTTTGCAGCATTTTTCCTTGGTCGTCCTCGTTTCTTTTTAGCGATCTCCGGTTGTGGAAGTTCCATGGAAGAATAATCGGTAGATTTTCAAGTGCACCTTTAAGTAAAGTTATAGTCATAAACTCGGATTAGGAACATTCATAAAACTGTTTAAAAGGTTTACGGAACTTAAGAAACTACAAAATTTACCTACGTATAAATTATTTTAATACGTTTTTTTTTTAATTCTCGGCTTTTTTTAAAAGTTAAATTCCAAGTGAGTCTAGATGCAAGGCTCAAAGCACACTGAAAGATTTTTATTATTGATAATTGTTCTGAAGGAGATCAGAGAGGGTCGTCAATGTCAATACATTTACAGCAGATAATAATGTAGGTAATTTGAGAGAGAAAAACAAAATGAACATCTGAAAAAGACTTGAGTGTGTTAGTGTGGTGATGCGATTTTTTTTCATTGCAAAAATCAAGGGGTATCTCATCGCAAAGCCTCTGCTGGCTGCCTCCAAATGATGCTTCGAAAATCACTAGTGCTTTTCAAGAAAAATGGCCATTTTCCAAGAATTTGCTTACTTCTTGGAATTTGTCTAGTGCTTTTTTCCATCAATGGTGCTTCTGCCAGCCAACTTTTTCGATGAGATGCCCCTTGGCAAAAATAAAGAAAAAATTGACACAAAAGGTTTTTTTAAAAAAAGTTACCAAAGGTTCAAGGGTTGCAGTTGAATGCTGAAAAATTTGTAAGTTTCTTGTAGACTGAACTTTTTCTCAATTTCACAGTTTTTAATTCAAGCTTGAAGTACAAATATTATTGGTGATAAATGAATATTCAAATATGTCAAACGATGAAGTCGAGGGTTGAACGAGTACTGAGTCTTATTTTTTACATTTCGTTCTTACATGACACAAATGATCGACCACTTTCAGATGTTTAGACATTCTTGAAGAAAGCAAAGTGTCAGATTTCGTCCGCTTGAAATAAATAAACATATTTGAAATCTTTCGCATTCTTCCTTATCCAACAAGTTCATGAGAGTGTGAATTTTTCTGAGTGAATCTTTCAAACACTGAATTAAGAATGGAAAATAGAAAATTAAGTTTTGTTATTACGTAAATGTTGAAGAATTCTTAGAATTATTCAATTGTTTAAACGAGGAAAAAATAGTGCATTATGCATGCATATGTGGAAAAATCTTGAAATTCTTAAAAAGAAGAAAAATATACAAACAATGGAATTGATTTCCATGTTTACTTATTTCGTGTTCATAATCAAGATCAAAGAAGCCCGAAAATCTTATTTGTCACACATTTTGACCTGGAAAATTCTAAGTTCAAATCATATTGTTGAAATTAACCAACCCTTGAGATACAACTGTTGTGCTATTTTAAATTCCAAAATGTAAATTATCCGTAAAATAATAATTGTAAAAACAAAATAAATGAAAAGAAAACAATCTGCAATGTCAAGAAGGAAAATGTTGCAATAAACATTCAAACATAAATAAATAAATATTTTATTACAAAGATTATGATTGTAGCGGTCTCTTTACTATGTTGCAAAATGATCAATTCTTTCCTAGAAAACTGAAGCGGCGCATAAATAAAAGACGAAACTACAATGACTTGTCAGTCACAACAATTAAAGAGAGAAAGAGAAAAAGATTCTAATTTGTCGACTGTGCGAAATTCTAAGAAAAATGACAAATCTTCATCATCATCATCATCAGTTCTTGTGTTTCAATCTATCTAGCATAAACAACAAATTTTTATTTCTGATCATCAGCACTCCGAAGAGAGATAGCGACAATGTTTGCATCTTGTCAAGGTTTCTTCATTAGTCGTCTCAAAGTGTTAGCGACTTTTAAATATTATGAAATAATCTGAATCAGCATAAAATCATCAGCACTTTTCAAATAAATATTAAAAATTCAATTGGATCAAATTTAAGTCAATGCGCAACAAACTTGAATCTCATATTACATTTTTGACATATTTGCCACCTGAATCATAAAAAATCATGACGTCAATAAACCAAACAAATCGGATCTTTTCACTCATTTATTGATTCCACATTAAATAATAACTCCTTGACTAAAAAAGTACATTTAAAAACTAAGCTAATTTTAAAATTTTTTTTGAATTTAGAGCTTCCTCCAAATCCGAGTCAACAGTTATTTTGAAGTCTTTTATTACTTCATCCGTTCGATTTTCTTCAATCGAAATGATTTCAATATCAACTTTTGTGTTAACATTGATTGTTTCAACTGAAGTAATGTCCTGTCGATAAATATTAAAAAAAATGATTTCAAGCTTCCAACTTACAAATTCTTTAATAAAAATTTAATTTACCATGGCAGTAGAACCAGGAGCACGCATTCGAACACAATACAGAAATTTTTCACTGGGATGCGCTTCCATGTGTGCATGCATTTCATCTGTGAAGTCAATTGTAATTTTTAAGTTAATCAAAGTTTCATATAATTAAACTTACCTTTTTCTACTGTACCATAGTGACAAAAAATGCATTGAAATTTTCCAGAAACTTTTGTTTCAAATGCTAAATCCAAAACCTTTATCGAACCATCAAGTATTTTTCTTTCAGATGTTTCCTCAGAAGTTTCATATTGCTCCAAATGTTTAAGATATTCGTCAACGATGAAGAAACTTAAGTTGCAATCTATTAGAAGAGAGAAATTAACATCATTAACATTTATAATTAAAATAAAAAGATTTTATTCAAAAGTCAACAAAACAAAGTAACAAAAGAGATCAATCATATGTAAATTTTTATCTTTTTGCTGTGGTATGACTTTTTTGAAAAACATGGAAACTCATTTAATGATAAATCAAGAAAATCTATTTTTCAAACATACAGTGAATTCTCGTTATAAGACACCCTCGGCATAAGATTTCTCTCGATATAATTTCACTTCTCGATCGAAACCTGAAACAAAATTCTCTCGTTATAATATTTCTCTCGATATATGTAATATCATTTCTTCAGAATGTCCTATAACGAGAGTTCACTGTAAATTCTTATACATTATAAGAAATTAACAAAGAATGATTCTCTTAGCAATGAAAACTAAAAACAAAAACTACTCAATAACAAAATTGACCGCAGCAAAACCAGATGAAGGGATCGACTTACTTTGACACGTAAATGGCTGAATGTTTTCTTCCTTTTTCTTCAGTATTCTTTTCTGATAATTTTCTTCTTCTTTGCTGCTTGTCGGCGGTGCTGGGCATTTGTAAATCTTAACTAGTCGATTTTTGTACTCGTTCTTGTGATATTTTAAAATATGTTGATAACATATTTGACTTTCACGACTCCTGAAGAAACAGAGAGAACATTGATGAACATCTCGTCTGTGAACATCATTGATGTGATGAATGATTTCCTTAGTATCCGAACTTTTCATATTACAATATGAACAATACATGTAATACGAATTTGCGGGTAATAAGCTTTTCCTGCGATGATGAATTAAATGATTGAGGAATATTTCCGGATTGTTGCAGAAAAATGAACAACTCTTCCCCATACACTTGAACAGTGAAATTAAACACTGCTTGGAGAGCATTTTATCAAAGCAAATTTGATATTTGAAGCTCACATTGTAGAATGATTCTTCCATCGATGGTTGAATGTGCACAATAAAGGATTCGAAATATGGCATCATTTCATTAACATTTAATGATCTCAAGTTTGTTGATGAAGTTTCACGGGATGTTCCTGGACTTGATGAGATTTTCTTTTCAATAGATTTTAGTTTTGGAGGAGTTTTTTCTTCATTTGAACGAAAATTCAATTTATGATCAACATTTGATTTACTCGATGAAGAATTATGATGAGTTTTTGATATTTTGCTGTCACTTTCTGAAAACATTTGCTTTTTCATTGGAATTGGAGAAGATTTTGGTGCCTGATTTGATGACTTTGATGAAGAAGGAAAAGATGAAACTTTTCGACTTTCAAAATCTTCTTGAATAAATCCAACAGTTTTTGGTTTATTCTTATGATTCGATAATGGAATTTTAACAGAGACTTCTTGCGCTAACTTTCGCTTCAAATCAGATCTAAAAGTTTGAGGTTTAACATTATTACAGATAAGCTCATCCTGTCTGCTTTTCTGCCTTTTTCTCTGATTTGAATCTTTTGAGGACTTTCTCCGTGAAGGTTTTGAATAATTTCTTGTTATTGGAACAATTTTTTTATTATGATTCAAATTATTGACGATTTTTCCTTCCTTTCTTGATGATTGACCGACTTTATTATTTGAATAATTCGACTGCTTAGTTGGTGTTGTAAGTTTTTCCTTTACGGTTTTATCAATGTTGATTGATAATGATATTTGAAGAGATGGAAGTTGAGAATCCTTGTTGGGTGATGAAGTTGAAGTTGTTGCTGAAGGTTCAATTGATAATCGCGGCAATGCTGTCGCATTCAAAATTTTTGTATTTTCAGATGAATTTCCAAACATTAAATCTAATTTAAGATCAATCGGATTTTTTTGAATATGATTTATTTCATCTGACGAAGTTTCAGGTGATGGAGGTAGTTCAATTGCCAAGTCACAACCGGCTTTGCTGTTTGATTTTTCCTCATTTTGAGTATTTGAAAGGCCACTTAACTGCTTATTATCTGCTTTTGATTTAAAATGAGACATCATGTGATTGAATTCCTCTTCTAAATTTTTTATTTTTAATTTAGATTCACACATGACACATAAATTATGAGAACCAATTGATGAGTCCTCGGAATGATCCTTTTGGAGGTGACAAAAAAATTCATTTGCATCATGAATTTTGTATTTACACCAAGACGAAACACATTGAAACTTAGTGATAACACCATGTCTTGAATAGCCCATATTAAGGACTTGATTAAAAACTTCTTTGACAAATTTCATTCTTGGTTTGTTTAAAAAAATTAGTTTTCTTTTGTCTTGTTCGTCATTCATCGTTTTTCGGTGTCAACGCTGAAAAAATATTTTTTTTTCAGGTACGTTACTGCTTTATTTGCTGAGATTGGCACTTTTATATACACTTTGAAGATTTTTAAGAATAACTAAATAAAATAATATTTACTTTAAACACTTTTCCTTTCATTTATTAATTTATTCAAAAATGAAAATTAAAATTTAACTGACTTTCACATGCATCACTTTAAATGACAAAAATAAAATAAAAACAGAAATAAACTT
>CVRI01000048.1:1634330-1707109 GCA_900005825.1 Clunio marinus
AATTTCATTCTTGGTTTGTTTAAAAAAATTAATTTTCTTTTGTCTTGTTCGTCATTCATCGTTTTTCGGTGTCACTGCTGAAAAAATATTTTTTTGCTGAGCACTTTTATATACACTTTGTAGATTTTNTTTAACAGAAAGAAAATCAATCATTTTAGATTAATGAATGTAAGAAATCTTTCCTTACCTTGATGTAAAATTTGAATATTTCACACGCAGCTGTTGTCGGAAGAATATTGTAAACAACAAGCTTGCAATAAGCTGCCAAATAATTTCTTTTCTTATGCAACTCTTCAATTCTTGTCTCATCTTGAACTTCTTCATATCGTAATGAGAAAACATAAGTTTTTACGAAATTTATGAGAAGCTCCTTCTGAATTTCAGTCGGACGATATTCCATCATTTGAACATATCGATTTGCACTTTTGCCAAGATTAGCTGAGAAAATGACAAGCAAATCGCAAAGAGAAAGATAAGCCTGGATGGGAAAATAAATTTATATTAAAAAATTTATTTTAGTGAAAAGGAAAATAAATTTACAGCTTCTTTGATGCTAATCTTGTCAGCTTCTGGAATCAGTTTATTAATTACGTCCATATACTTCTCCAAATTCCGTCGCAATTCTTCTGCAGTGTAAGCCAAAGCTGACGATTCAAATGACGATTCAATTGTACTTAAACCCCAACTGATTGAATAGAAACATGATTCAATGCAATAAATCAAAGCCTCTGTTGGAATGCTCTTTTCATGTGTCGTATCTGCTAAATATTCCTCAATATCTTGGAATAATGAAGTAAACAAACTCCATGGATTTAAATTATGACAAGAATAAAGAATCGAGACTTTCTTTAAACTTATGCAAACCTGATGAATTTCATCTTCATCAGGCGTCTCCTCGCCAGCAATCAAATTTCTCCAATCATCAATAGCTTCTTTATATCCATTAACACTCAAGTCAATAATGTTTGATCGTGCGACGTCACATTGTGTATAAATTGCACTGCCTTCGGTACAAAGAAATTCAAGTGTTTTAGCGCAAGCTTCCAACACTTCACGATCTGTGCTGATTGACATGATGAGAGTAATTTTATCAAGAAGTAATTTAAGTGAAGCTTCTTGTCGCGATGTCGTGTACATCTCCAAGTCGAAATACTGTGGAATGCTCAACAAATTGATAAGCTTTTCGTTTTCAGCGCTATATTTATCCAATAAATATGGCAGAGTTTGAATAAAATGTTCTGTAAGCTTCGATTTATCATCTTGAACTTGTTTGATCTCTTTGGCTGAGAGAGTTTTTTGTCGATTACTTCCACGACCAACTGGTGGTTCACCTAATGCGACTTGCTTCACTGCACTCACCATGATCTCAATTAATGATGACTCTTGTTTGTTATCCATGACTTCTTCGTTTGGTCCCGTTTCTTCAAGTAAGAGATCAGTCATACATTCCCAATCTTTAATCATCGGATTGTTCTCAATGAAAGCATCAACTAAATAAGCGCCGTGTTCATGAAGTTCCGATTCAATGAAGAACTGAACCAAGTCACGAATGAGTGGAGTGTTTTGTAATCGTTTCTTTCCACGACGTGTGTAAGATTCAACTACTGGGTCAATAAAGAATAATCGAACGTTTAAAAATTCAGCAGCAGCTTGTGCAACACCACGATGTGATGAATAAACAAGTTCGTAGACGATTTCGCAATCTTTATCTGTGAGAATGTCTTGATGTATCTTCAGAATTTTAATGACAAGCTTTACAGCGTGAACCGCAACTTCATATTCTTTATCCAATGTCATAGCAACAATTCGATCTTTAAATTTCGATGTGAAAAGTTCGAGTTTACTTTTCAATTCCTCATTTTCATACAATGGCAATAATGCTTGTAAACATCGTAATCGAACATCGCCAACTTTATCATGAAGTGTCCATCCAATATATTTCAAATAAGAATCATCTAAGAAATTTGATGAGAATTTCTGCATCCAAATTCCAATTTCAGTCATACAAATTGCACGAATTTCTGGCAATGTATCACGATATCGATGAACGAAAACCGATTTGAAAAGATATGTGAGCATGTTTTTAATCTCGTCCATGTTCTCTTCTAACTCTTGTCGTTTAGCAAGTAAACTTTCAATTCGATCTTCCGACACATCATGTGCTGGTTTCAATCTTTCACTGTCGTATTGACGATGAGCATTATCAAAATTAATTGATACGAGAAGTGCGACGTCGACTAAAGCTGTCATCAATTTCATTGCGGCAAGTGTTGCTGTATGTCTAAAAGCACGAACTTGAGAATCCGACAATCCAGTTAACAACGAAATGACATTGTCCATTAAGAACTGGTCGTAGATTATTGAATACTGACATTGCTTGACAAGTGTCTGAACGAAGTCACAAAAATGACCTTTAAACTTTTTCCATTGTTGTCCAGCCATAATCAGAGGATATTCTCCGCTTTCCTCATCAAACTCTTCCGTCATTTTTCTGATTATTGTTGTGTGCTCCATTGATGATTGCATTTCTGGTGTTATTTTTCCCTTACATCCGCTTGCATTGATGAAAAATTGCATTAAAGCAATTAATGCTGTTTCACGATCAATCTTGTAATTATCAATCCACTCGTCTACAATTATCTGAAAGTTTTTCACAATTAAAATGCTTTGAAATGTTATTTAAATCTTTTATCCTTACAGTTATAGTATTTTTCGAATAACGAAGAATCCAAAACAAACTGCTTTCATCAGTTGTAATCTCTCGTTCACGGACAACACGTTCTTCCGCTGGCTCTTGATGTTTTGGTTCACGAGGTGCTCTTGGTGGTTTTGGTTCACGTTCAATCTTTTCTTTTACTGGTTTTGGAATTTTTCTTTTACGATTTGCCATGAAAATATCTTCATCATCTTCGTCAATTATGGGAGGTTTTGTTGGCACTCCACCACGAGCTCGCAATCTCGTCATTCTCTGGCCTGATGGACCAGCTTCGTCCTCATTGTAAGAAGGATTGTCACCCATACTAAAATATTTCATTAATAACTTAAACAAATATTTAAATTTATGAAACTTACTAATATGATTCATATTCCATGGGTGGCATCTCGTCCATTCGAATTCTTTTTCCTTTTGAAAACATTTTTTTTCTTTCGGAAGATCCCGCGCTAAAAACCAAAACATAAACAAATTGAAATTGTGAAATTGAAAAGTTAAAATTTCATGATTAATTCAATAAATTTTAACTTTAATCCATGTTGATAGCATCACTATTTACCTTTTTTAGCGAATTAAACTAAATTTATCATCAAATTTGACAGGATATTCTTATTTTTGGAAATAGGTAGTTTATAATTTTCCTGTTTACTATTGTTTAGGACTTCTACACTCCGTGGAGCTTGTAACTTTTCACCGGTGACATTTCAATATTTTGTCGGCGCCGTCTTTAGTTAATATAACGCCGCTTATTTTCCCCGAAAAACATTTGGTTTAAATAAATTATTTAACTTTATCAATAATAATGGATGACGCAGAATTATTAGAAGTAGATGATGATTATTACGCTTTTCTTAATCTTCCGAGGGATGTGAGTATTATTCATAATTTGTTAATAACAAAATTTTCATTTGTTTCGCAACTTACATTTTCGATTTCATTCAGGCGACTCTTGAGCAAATTAATACTGCTTACAAGCAATTATCAAGACAATTTCATCCTGACAAGCATATTGATCCTGCGAAGAAGAAAGATGCTGAGATGATTTTCAATAGAATAAAAACTGCTCATGCTGTGCTGAGTAGTCCTGAAGATCGGCAAATTTATGATCTTCTTGGAACAAAAGGACTTCGAACAGATGGTTTACAATTAATTCCTAGGTGAGTTAATTAAGTATTTAATATATTCAATTGATGTGTCACACATAATATTTGTCTTTAGGAAATCCTCACCATCAGAAATTCGTGAAGAGTATGAAAGGTTAGCTAGAGAGAAGGAAGAAAGAAGACTTCAACAACTGACGAATCCAAAAGGAAACATAACACTTCATGTCAATTGTACTGATATTTTCAACTCTTACGAGACGGATTATGAGTAAATAGCATTTGTTTTCCCTTGTTGATAAAAGAAAATTAAAATTATTTTTGGTTTTTAGTGAACCTGGAATGTTTTCAAATATTGAAATTGCTGGTATGACAATGTTTCAATCTATCGAAGTGCCGATGTCCTCAAATAATGTAGCAACATTAGCTGGAAATCTAAGTGTTTCAAATGGTCAAGGTAATGGTCGCTTTACATTATCAGCGCGCAAAATTCTAAGCTCAAAAGGTTGGATAGAAGTTGATGTCGGTGCTGGAAATGGCCTAAATCTTGGTGGCAAAGGAACAAGAAATCTTGGGAAAAGATATTTCACTACAGGTCAATTGAATTTGAATTTTCGTCCGAATGGAATTGTGCCGGCACTTGTTGGAACGTTTGCAGTTCAACTTGATAAGCACACAGTCGGTTATCTCACATATTCAGCTGCTGGTATGCAATCATCATTATCAACAATCATTGAACGAAATACAGAAAGAAATTACGTGAATTTAACATTTTCCCTTGGACTCCCACATTCGTTTATCTCGTGTAACTACATTCGTCGTCTCATTGAACAAGAAATGAAACTTAAATTAGCCGGAAAAGTTGGAACGTTCGGTTTCATGGCTGAATATGGCGTAGAGAAAAAAGTCAGCAAGTATTCATCGCTTCATGCTTCAGTCACATTTGGAGTCCCAACTGGAGTCGCTTTAAAAATTCGTTTCATTCGATCATCACAATCTTACAATTTCAATATTCAGTTAAGTGAAAAAATCATCCCAGCCGCACTTTTCTACGCTACAACGCTGCCCATTATCTCGTATTTCATTCTGAAGAAATGCATTCTTGAGCCTTTGGAGTCAGAGAAACAACGAGAAGTGATTGAGAAAAAGAAAGAAATGTATGAAGAGAGACTGCAACAGAGACGAAAAGAAGCTGAGGCTGCAATTTCATTAATGTTGGCTCAATATGAAAGAATTTGTTCGGAAGAAGAAGCTAAAGCTGGTTTAGTCATCCTTCATGCATTCTATGGAAAATTTGACGATGATGAGGGTGAGAATAAGAATAATTTGCATCCACAAATTATTATTTATTTCATGTTTATAAATAGATAACTTGGAAGAGATGGTAGCAGACGATAGAAGCAGTTTTATTGATGTTAAAATTCCACTTCAATGTTTAGTGAAGGACAGCAATATCACAGTGCACACATCGTTAAAGGTAACATGGTTAATTATTAAACACTTTTGACTACAATTTCTCTTATTTCTTCAGTATGAACTTCCCGGATTTTATGACCCCGCGATAGGAGAAAACAAAGTGCTTAAAGTTCAATTTAAGTATAGAAACAATCTGGAAACGGTTGTAATAGAAGAAAAAGATGAAATTAAGCTTCCATTAACCAAATAGATAGAAATTATTGATTTTATAGTGAAGTAAATTCATTAAAACAAATAAATTCATTGTAGTTGTTAAATTTTTGAGTTGTAAATAAATTTTATATCAAATGAAAAGTTTTATTTTGTTAGTTTTTTTATGTGTTCATTATAGCAACCACTCTGAGAGCATTCTTTCCCTCGCTTCCCATCGAAGATGGAAAGTGAACGATCATCAATAGCAATGACAACTGGTCAGAGACCTATCGTCATGCCGGCTTCACGCTCAGGAAAAAACGCCACAACTCTTCATCATGGCTGGTTTTGGTTTCGAGTAGAAACGATAAAGCATGAAGACTGACTACAGAAATGATCCTGTGAAATACAGTCTTAACATTTCGATCGATTTCATTCCCTACCGACAGAACTATTTCTGAAGAATATTGTGAAGTATGTAAAAGGAATGAAGAAATTTCATCTCAGTTTCAAGATTTTTTTTCCTCTTATATTTTGATAAAATAATAGTTGCAGAAATTCAAATTAAAGTTTTATCAAATAATTCTCTTGAGTTAATCTTGAATTAAATTTCAAAGAAAAAAATATCAAAAATAAAAAATACCAACGACACGTAACGTTCCCAAGCGGTCACCCATCTAAGTACTAATTACGCCCGATGTTGCTTAACTTCGGTGATCGGACGAGAACCGGTGTGTTCAACATGGTATGGTCGTTGACAAATATTTTTAGCTGAATCTTGTATATAAATAATCAAAAATCCTCTTAAAAATAAACAAAGTAATCGATGCTTTCGATATTCGAAAGGATTTCCAATTTATTTAAGCAACCACTGGAAAAAATTTTTTCGTTAATATTCGTCATTTTGTCTTCAAACGTTGAAACACTCAGTTGAATTAAAAGAATTCTCTTTCATTTGGAAATATTTATTTTAACTTAAAAGTGTAATGGATCAATCAAATATTGAAGAGAAACGGGCTCAAGAAGAAAAAACAGCGGTTGATGAAGAAGTAATTTTAATGAAATTGAAAATTCTGAAACTTGACACCATCCAATGACTTGCACGTTTTATCTGAATTTTCAAATTTATTTTTCAGATAGAAACCCAGGAGAGCTCAGGCTTAGGAACCCAGAAAAGTTCGGTCTTAGAAACCCAGGAAGTTCCTGATGAAAATATGGAGCAACAAGAAAACGACTCATTTGAAAGTGACATCGAATATGGCTCAGGTTCGTTAAAAAATTAATTAATCTCATTGCATCCTTTGTCTTAGTTTCTTGATTTTCTTTAGATATTGAAGAAAATTCTGAATTAAACTGTGATAAAGATGAATCAGAAGAACATTTAGATAAATTCACAGAAAACGCAAATATAAGCAATTTGAAAACTGGTTCTGAACTTCAAAGTGATTTTCTTATGTCTCCCATGCCAACAACTTCCTATAAAATGAAGAATGAAGGTAAATTTTACATTAATGAGAAAGAATTTAAATTTGACTTGTCTTATATCAAATAGATGATTTAATTCGAAGCATCTTTTCTCCAAGTATTGATGCTCGTAATCCGAAAAATTCAATCTCTCATTTGGAAATTCTTCCAACTGAAGAAGAAATCATTCAGGATACTCCACAAGTCACTAAATCACGTAAACGGAAGAACGAAGGAGAGCCATCAAGTATTCCTAAAGCATCAGTTAAAAAAGGAAAGCTTCCAATCTCTTCAGAACTTTCTTGCGAACCTGTCACCATGCCAATAGCAAAAGCTCTAAAGAAGCCTACTAAAAGAAAGCCGAAGAAAAAGAAGAACAAATCAAATGTATCGATGAAAGCCAAACCTAAAGCCAAAATAGGAAAACGTAAGCCGGCTAAGAAGACCAAGGAACCTGTGCGCCGATCAACTAGAATTGCAGAGCAAAATAAACTGAAGGAAGCCCAAAACTTAATTTCGCAGACAAAGAATATGAATGAAAAATTGAAAAACCGTCGTCGTTCAAAGAAACCACCACCAAAGTCTAAATCTAAACTTGCTTCAAAATGAACTTGTTGAATATATTTGAAGAATGTTTGATAATAAATTATTTTGATTGAAATTTATCTGATTTTGATGTCCTTAAAATGTTTGATTAGTGTAAGAAAATTCTTCACAGCTTCACAGAGCAGAGAGAGAAACGAGCCAACTTTGAATCAATCAAGGAAAAGTCTTAAAAAGATTTTCTTTTCAATTTTCTTTATTATTTTTCTAATAGAATAAATTACACTACTAAACTGAATATATTTATTATACAGTTTTCATTTTATTATTGATTCAATTGCGTTTATCGTCAAGTTTCACGATACAACAAATTACATTTACTTTATTATTAGATTGAATTTTCATTTTTTCTCTTCAAAAAGGACAAATGAACGAGCATAAAATTAATGATATTTTTATACAAACAGAAGACAAATGAAAATCACATTTTCTTGAAACATCTTAATCATAATTTTAAAATTATATTTACATTAATTAATTCAGTAGTTTTATCATTTTTATCCCGCATTTTAAAAAATTTAAGAGTTCCCAAGAAATTCAAAAAATTATCAAAAAGAAAAAATACCAACGACACGTAACGTTCCCAAGCGGTCACCCATCTAAGTACTAATTACGCCCGATGTTGCTTAACTTCGGTGATCGGACGAGAACCGGTGTGTTCAACATGGTATGGTCGTTGACGAAAGTTTTGCTGCTTATTGTGAAATAATTCAATCGCTATTATAGTTTACGATCATCACGAATTTCCAGAACAATTCATTCATACTCTTGTTGAAACAGCTGTTTTTGTGAGTTGTTTTATATAGACATGATGTTCGTTTTAAAACAAGCAAGTGTTATGACGGGGTGACCGAGTGGTTAAGGTGCTGGACTGCTAATTGATAGGATCCGTCCTAGAACAGCAGAGATCCAGTGGGAGTTTTCCCGCGTGAGTTCGAATCTCATCCTCGTCGATTATTATTTTTAATAATTTATTTTACTGAGGTCTGATTCTGAGGCAAGCCACCGTCTGGAAGTCATGCAAAATTTTCAAAACACTTATTGCTTGAACGAACATAAAGGAAATAGCCAAAGTCAAATTTTATAAAAGATAAAATAACAAGTGGCATAATTTATATTAAATTATAAATAAAAGTTTTGAACTTTCGTATTGTACACAAATGACGCTTATTGCTGTTTGCTTCGCTTATCACTTAAGAAACTGGCAGATTTATCATTTCCTCTTATTAAAAGGCACTTTTTAAGAATTAAAAGATGTATGGTGAAATTCGCAATGCAATTAGCTGACGTAGTATAATTTGCTGATGCTAAAGATTTAGAGATAAAGATTGTATAAAAGAATATCGCATTCATCTTCACGCAGTTATTCGGGGTATTTCTTTCGTGCAAAATGAAAAGTTTAATAAAATTGTTGTTAATATTTGGTTTTTTGGAAATTGCTTTAAGCAAATCTGTTGAAAGTGAAGAATTTGCATTAATTGGAGATGTGGAAATTGATGAGATTACCGGTGATGTCGATGAGAAAACGTTAATTGTTGAACCCGAGCCTGAACCGTTGAAAGAAGATGATGGATTTGTGAATTTTGAAATTCTTCCAGATGAAATTTTCGACGATATTTTGGCGAATGTAACAAGGTTTAGAAGCACAAGAATCGTCTATGGAAGCATTGCTAGTACAAACCAATTCCCATATTACGCATATCTAATTATTTACCGTCCTGGAGTTAGTATATTCTGTGGAGGCACTTTGATTACCACTCAATGGCTCACCACAGCAGCTCACTGTGTAAGAGATTATACTGGCGCTCAGGCTTACTTTGGATCGATAAATAAAAATAATATGCCTGTGAAAATAACAGCTTCTGGACATTACGTTCATGAAGATTGGGATCCTTCAACTCTTGCCAACGACATTGCTTTAATCAAACTATTGACTGCTGTCCCCATATCAAGTGCAATTAACACTGTTCAACTTCCACCAAGATCAGATGTATCGAAATCATACGACGGTTCTGTTTTAGTTGCATGTGGATTTGGAAAAACTCATGAAAACTCATTTCCAACGTATCTCAATTATGCTTCTATTAATGGAATATCAGATTATGATTGTTCTCTCGTTCATTGGGTATTTAAATCGACTATGCTTTGCGCAAAAGGATTGAATACTGGAAGTAGTACTTGCTTCGGGGATTCTGGTAAGAAATCAAACTTAATTAAATAATATTTAAACATTAATCAATCTCTGCTGAATTTAGGTGGCCCATTGATTTATCAATCAAACGGAATATCGAAACTGGTTGGAATTAATTCTTTTTTTCAGACAGAACATTGTGTCAACGATGTTCAAGGATTCACTCGTGTTGATAAATATTTAGATTGGATAAGCGCTAAAACAGGAGTCACAATTTCAGATGAATGAATTTAAAGTGTTAGAAAGATCTCATTCGTTTGTTCAAGCGATGATTTCCAACATATTATGCATACAAAATAAAGTGAAATTTTGGATACAATAAATTTAAACTTTTTTTTAATCATAGAAAAATCAGAGTAAAACAACATATATCTAGTCGAAGTGTTTTTAAGTTTTCTATTTTAACATGGCACATTTTCTTAAATTATTTAGTTAAAATGAAAAGACTGGACTTAAATTTTCGGAAGAAATGATACCAAAAATTATTTTTATTTATTTTCATATTGAAAATTTACTTTCATTATAATTCATTAATAAAACAATATTTACAACTCATCTCCAGTGTGAATGCCTTTATTCCCTCGTTCTTTGATTTTATCCCATTCGATGANAATAGAATAAATTACACTGCTAAACTGAATATATTTATTATACAGTTTTCATTTTATTATTGACTCAATTGCGTTTATCGTCAAGTTTCACGATACAACAAATTACATTTAGTTTATGATTAAATTGAATTTTCATTTTTTTCTCTTCAAAAAAGCGATATGACAAAAAAAGAGCATAAGGAGGGCAATTAAAATTAATGATATTTTTGATTATATTTTTATACAAACAGAAGACAAATGAAAATCACATTTTCTTGAAATTTCTTAATCATAATTTAAAAACTATTTACATTAATTCAGTTGTTTTATCATTTTTATTCCGCTTTTTAAATAAAAGAACTGAATTTGATATCGAAAATCTTATTTTTATTTATTCGTTTAAAGCGCGAGTATAATGAAAATGAAATAAATCTATTTACAACAAGCGGAGTAAGATTATGCTAGAAGTTGCTCAATAACTTTTTTTAATTAGAAAAATAATTCTTTTTTCCAATAGCACAAACAGTGAATTGCATAGCTTTGCTGTATGCATTTAACATTAGTTTCTCTTTCAAAAAGAAGCATTTAAGCTACATTTGAGAAATCTCTTTCAGATTAATTAAGCTACAATTAATTGATGTATTTAATTTCATTACATGCAACCTTGACAAGTAAAGTCAGAATTCTATGTTTGATCGAAAAATATTCTTTTTCTTGTGATTAACAACAGGAAGATCAATTATTGAATTAAAAAAATAGGCAGTCAAAGATAATTCTGAATTTTCTTTTCTTAGTTTGTTGTTTAAATATTTTTATTTAGTCCATATTGTAAATGTTCTTCACCTTTGAGCATTTTAAATCGTAATTAATCCTCGGCTACTCTAAACAGTATTTAAATTGGGCAAATATCCGAATAGCTTTCATCGTGAGCCAATATTATTTTTCTGTTTCGAATTCAATTAATGAAGATTGAATGATGTAATAATGCATGATGAAATTATTAAATAGTAAAGCGTGACAAGCACAAAGCCATTTTAACTCTGCTTCTTAAACATTATTAACGTAAATGTGATCAACACTGAAAAAAGAAAGGAAGGAAATCAAAATAAATCAATTATGAGTCAAATAATTATTTTTTAACTACCTACGCGAAGAGCGTACTTTCAATGTAGCTTGTGGGAACGAAGCCTTCTTCCAAAATATTTCCTGTCATCATTCTTCGAACACGCGTCCAACCATCACCTTGATCAAGTTCAATAACATGGAGCTCTTCACCTTCAGCCATTGGGATGCTTCCTTCACTGGTAGCTGTTGAATAAATGAAAAATGTTTAACAAAATATCTTCAAAAGAAATCTTGAAAATTACCTTCGAATGGATAAAGCGCTTTGCATGTTCCAAGTGGTTGAATTGGTTCAGTATCATAGTACATATCATCATTAATATGCTGATCATTAGTACTTCCCTGTCCCGATCCAGGAAGTGATGAATGTGATGTTCCAAGACCACTTTCAGGACTTGCCGAACTGCTGCTTATATTATGATGAAGAATTCTTTATTAATTTAAATTTCAATTAATATTTCAATATTTTTCGAAGAAAAGTTTAATGTTAAATATGAAATCGTCTAACTACTTCTAAGCTGAATGATTTTGTTTTTCAATATTTAATCCAACATCAAACTACAAGAAATCAAATATTTTCAAACTGAAGAACTTGTTAGAAGAAAAGTTCATACACCGAAGCTAAAAGAGCAGCACCAAGCAAATTGGCTGCAACTTTTCATTCGTAAGCTAAGTTTCAAAATATAAACAAGATTCATTCACAAGTTAACAAAAAAAGAAGTCACAATGACTACCAAACGAAATGCTTTCAAAAGATTTAAGGTAAGAGAAACTATGTACCCGTTATTGTTATTATCATTGTTATTATTGTTTATATTAAGAAGCCCCCCATTTTGTGCACCACCGTTTTGCTCGTGTACCACATTATTCTCAGATGCTGACCTGCTCAAACTGCGATTGTCATCGACTTGATCGTCACCGTCATCATTGCTACCATTGGAATGTCTAGAAAATGGTTAATGATGGCAGTTAGTTGATGTTTATTAGTTCCATCATGAAATGTATTTGATTATGAAAACTTACCGTGATGTTCGATGATTTCCATGTCCACCGTTTTGATGTGTCAGGCGATTGGTTTGTGGACTGTGTTGAGCTGACTGTTGTGACTTGACTTCTTCGAGAAGTATTTGATATTTGCGCAGTTCATTTTTAAGCTTTTCAAGTTTGTGTTCACATTCTCTCAGTTCACCTTGTACGGTTTGCGGGTCACCAAGGAACGTGTTACTCTCGTAAACTCCTTTCATCTTAATCAGACCATCTCTAGCTCCTTGCTCTTGTGCAATCTTCTGTTGAATCTCTTGAATCTTTGAAGTTAACTTCTTCTTTCTCTGGGACGGTGGCAGATCACTGAAGTCATCCTTTGATCCATCCGCCGAAATTGAATTCTATTAATAAGCAATTATTTCATTAATGTCATTGTTATTTAATTCAATTACAAAATACACGAAGAATCAAATAAAACATATCAAGTAAGTTGACGATAAATTCTCTCCAGTTTCACAAAAACCTTTTTTTGTTAATTATCTACACAAATTTTGTTATCATCGTATGAGAAATATAAAATAAATTAATGTTAGTTTAATCATGATTAATAAATCATAACAATGACAGCGAATTATTCCAAAAATGTTAATTTATCATGCAATTAAATAAATATTTTTACAAAAACAAAAATATTGAGGAAAAGTTTGCAAGCACGAAAAACGGAAAATGAAAACTTTGGACGAAAAACAGAAAATCTTTTTCTTTATATTTTTATTTATTCACCTTCACTGTTATGCAGGCTTCGAGTAGCTTCTGACGGATTTTAATTATTTCGAGGAAATAGTCACAGTAATAAAATTATGGAAAATTGTTAAGAAATGTTTTGTTTTTCATTTTCATCAACGACGGTTTTTTATTGTTATTAAATAATTAAGCAGCATGGAAGAGAAGAATAAGCAGAAAGAAGAAAAACGACTGATGAATAAAATATTTTGTGATCTAACAAATAAATAAGTGCAATGTGTGTAAATATTTTTGTGTAATGTTTTATGTGAATCTGACAATTGACAATTCGAGAGATCATTTAAGAAAATAACTTTTAACGATTTAAATCAAGTTATGTGAAGATATTTAAGAAACTGTGCAATTTTAAATTAAACAGAGTGTTTGATTCAGAGTTTCATGAAGTTGATTCGGAGATTTTTAACATAAGAATAAAAAAGTTATTTAAATCATGCTTTAAGAAATGATAAGACACTGACAATCAAGGGGAGGGAATAATTTTGATTTATCATAAAGCAGTCCGATTGGGGATAATTTCACATAAGCCACGACATTCATGGTTTCATTATGATTATGTTTGTGCAATAGAGTTGTTAAACAATATTCAGTAATTAGCTTAATTTCATTGACATGATAGAGAATACTTACAAGAACGTCAATGATAGTTGCAAAGATTTTATTTTGTTCACCATCACCATATTTTTGAATATTTAAAGTAAAGTTTCATTGATTTAGGTATGTACAAAGAATTTTGCATTTAAATGCAACAATAAATAAAAAGAATGAGAGAAAAGGAAAAGAATTAATATTTATTTATTATTTCTTGCTGATCCGATAAATGTAAAGAAGCAAACAAGAAACCGTTTGTTGTCACAACTTACCTTATTACTACTAAATATATTGAAAATTCCTACACGCTTCTTAAGCTTATTTGCACCGATTGTTCCTTTCATCGTTGCATTATGATTCATGGCATGATTTATTTGTGAATTGTGTGTCGACTCTGAGTCAACTTTCGAGAGATCTTCGAAAGGAATGTCACCAGGTGGTTGAAACCCTGATTGGTATCTAAAATATTTAAAATATTAAAATATTTTTAAGTGAATTATTAAAAATATTTGAAAATGAACTTTTCACCTTTCTATCACTTTGACTGAATCTTCTTTCTCTTTTATCGATTCAGATGCTTTCACAATTCCTTCGAGACATCGTGCAATAATTGGAGCAACTTGCGACTCAACATCAGCGGCTGCTCTTATGAATTCTTTTATGCCCTGTGTACGTTTTTCGTCAAGCTCTTGAAGTTTGTTGAATACTGCCGGTAGTGACGATTCGAAATGTGAGAGCTGAAGTTTGTTGGTCTTTTGAAGTTGATTAGCGTATTCATTTTTGGCATCGTCAGATTGAGCACATTTTAATGTCATGTTGTGTCTTTGCTTCTCAACTTCAGCCCGACTAAGATTAAAATCAGCATCGGCTCTCTGGTAGTTTTCAACAGCTTTCTCCGCTTCACGATACGCTTTTTCGTAATTTTTCTTTGCTCTGTCAAGTGAAGCAATTTGAGTTGTAAGATTTGATTGTAGATCAGATCCTTCTTGTAAGGATTTTTTTCGTTCATCTCGAAGTGTTTTCGACAGTAAATTAATACCCGAAATGACTTGTGATTGAAGGTTCTCGGCAACAACTTCTCTTTGACCTGCAAGGTCACTTGTCTCTTTAAGGACATTTTTGAATGCTTGATGTGATGTGAATCTAAAAGTAAAATAATAAAAATTAAATTAATAAAAAATGTAAAAAATCATCAAAAAGTTCTTCGATCCAACCAGGATTCGAACCTGGAATCTTCTGATCCGTAGTCAGACGCGTTATCCGTTGCGCCATTGGACCTTGAACAGCCTCCTCGGCACTACCGAGAACTTTACCGGCTTATAAACCGCTTGACAAAATACATTCTAGAAACTTTTACACAAACATGTGTTTTAAATTATTTTGAAAAAGATCTTTAATTATTTTGGAAAATGTCTTTCAAGTGATGAAATCACTTAGAATAACGTTTTTGTTAATGTGAAGCTTCCTCAAAAATGAGAAATATTAAACATTCTTTCATTTACTATCTATTGTCTTTAATCAATAGTGCCTCGCTAAAGTCACAGCTTGAGCTTAGAAATTGAATTATATCTTTCTTTATAATTTAAATTGAATTCTCAAAAGAGGAATTAAATAGAATAACAGGAAAAATATTTAGAGTATTTAATAAAGAAAAACAATTTTTTCTTTTCGTTTCATTTTTCAGTCGTTCAAACTCAAAACAATTGTACAGTTTTGAATTTGAAGTACTGCAAAGTAATAAGGAAAATAAAACATCAACTTACTCATTATCTTCTTCATCTCCTTTCTTCCCTTTGGGTTGATAGTTTTTTGCAAGACGTCTGGAATGAATAAAAAAAATAAATTAAATTGAAAAAAATATGCGACGAGGATGGGATTCGAACCCACGCGTGCAAAGCACACTGGATTAGCAGTCCAGCCCCTTAACCTCTCGGGCACCTCGTCTAAGCAACTCAATGTCGGCACCGTGGCAATAAACAAATATAAATTTAATGATGAACAGCCAAAAGTATTTCAATTCAAATGACGCTTTCTGATAAGATTATTTCCGCTTTAAAATATAATTTTGTACAAAAAATAACTGACTTATTTATTATCTACCAACGAATAATGAAAAAATTTGTTGCGCAAAAATAGAGACAAAAATAAATCACTTTTAAGGAGATTAAATTTCAGTATCAAATTATGATTCATGCCCACAAAGAGATTTCTTTTTCTTATCATTCAATACAAAGACAGATTCGCAAACTTATAAAGTTTCTTATTCATTGAGTAAAACTTCGACTTTTAAATAAAATTGTCTAATAACGATTTGAATAGTTGATGGAAATTCAATCAGGTGCATTTTCAAACTTCAAAGTAAACAATAATAAGCGATTGCGGCAAAGCACAATTCCAGCAACGTCATCGTTTATAACTAATTATGCTCGGCAATATCACTCATAAACAATTACATTTTCTTGTTTCACTTTCAAACTGACCTAGATCTGATTTGCAGAGTTTTCATTTTTTAAGAAAAAATGAAGTTTCATTGTTATTTCATATTTTCATAAAATGCGGTTTTCGTGAGATTTAAATTAAGATTCAATGTTTTTGTTTTAAGCAAATGAAAAGGGAGAGAAAGTCTCAGAACATTTGGAAAGAGATTTCGTCCCCTTACGGCTTCAGTTTTAATTTACCAGTCGAATGAGTTATCTTTGCATACGGAATTGTTTTACAGATTTCCTTTTGATTAATCGCGGGTTTATTTATAAAATGAATTTCCAAAATGTTGCAAAAATAAGATTTCGTGTGTTCGATAAGTTGTGAAAAATTTGAATGAAAACGAGAAGATTTTTATCGTGTTTTGTGGATGAGTTGAAGCTAGTATTTCAATTGAAATCTAATGCTTATTCATCATGAAAAAAGCGAAAGGCAATTCCTTTAAAATGACAAATCCACAGAGAAAGTTCCCCAAATGAACAGCAAAACCGTCGCAAAATTTTTTAATTGGACAATGAACAGAAAAAAGTTTTTTTAGTTCGCGTACAATTTCAGTTCATTCATAATTCGACATACACCCACACACGGTTACGAATTAATTTACTTATGTGAGAATCTCTTACAATTCGTATCAATTGTTAGTAGAAAAATAAAAGAAAGAGTTCAAATGGATAAAAATGAACATTTAATGAAAAAAATATTCAAACTCTTCCTCTTTAGTTCATGTCGAGATGTATTTTTAAATTATTGTCGGAAACGACGAACAAATTACCAACTTCTCGTAACGTGAATTTTAAGTGCGTAAGACTCTTGAACTCCTACGATAACAAAAAATTATTTATAAGACAATTCAAAGCTCCGTTTTGCTTCAACATTAATTTTCAACTAACATTTTATAAACTATTTTTGAAGGTTTTTATGATCGTGTTGCAAAGTGGAATGAAATTCCACGGAAGAAACAAATGAATGACGTTGAATCATTCATAAGCGCGTGATTTTGATCGTGAAAAAACAAAATGTTAACTGCAGCAATTGACTTGAAAAACGGCCTACAGAACTACATCAATCGATTAGCATATTTTACAACCGAAGAGACTGATCAAAGTTTTTTCGGACATAGGAATAGAAATTGTAACAATCTCATGAATTTTACGATTTTGGGCGCAGCAACAATCTCCGGAGATAAATTGGATGGAAATCTGAGCTACATTTTGTGGGTTAATCGATACTGAAGATTTTTCTCTTTATTTTCCATCAAATATGCTTGATCGGCTTTGGCACTTACCTTAGCTTTGAAGCATATTCGATCTCAATGGCACAGCGATCTTTAACGAAGTTTCCGTATTTGTCTAAAAAGTCGATTCCTTTAAGGGTGTGAGCTGAAACATTTGGGAATTGATCCTGGAAGAAAACAAAGCAGAAAAGAGAAAATAAATATTTAAAATTTATAAATTGTTTAAAGAAACAAAATCCATTAGTTAAAGAAGAAATATTCTGCGACTCGCATTCAGACATGCTAATTTCCATCGTATTAGCAGCTGCTATGGTTTAACCGTCTTTAAATACATTGACATGACCAACAAAAGACGAAGAACACTTTATGGGTTATTGTCGCGTGTAAGCAACAATGGCGAGTTGATGTTGTGCTATTGAATTCTGCAAAATTTATGTCATTTGAATTGAAACGCCGACGACAAGACGCGTCAGATTCGCCATGAAGAAATATAAACCGGTTGTTAACTCTCCCTTCATCCAAATTTATTTAGGCTTCTCTCGATAGAAACCAAAGTGTGATCTCAATGAAAAGAAGGCAATTAAATGTGATTAACAGCACATAATAAAGGCGTAAGCCAAAGATGTTATTCAGATTGTTTTCAATTATCGTTTTTCGAAATCTGCAATCGATTTTAAAACACATGAGTGGTAGATGATAATGTGAAGAGAAAATATCTGAGTTGAAAGCGATTAATTTCACTTAACTCATGTCAGCTGATGACATTGAAATGAGAAGAAAAATTCGTTTGTGATTAATGGGAAACTTATGCTTGAAATTGTGCGAATTTGATATAAAAAAAGAAAATGTTTAAAATTCTCTTAATAAGCACGCACGTGAATATACAAACATTCACTCATTAATATTCTTAAAAAACGAAGAAACAAAAATGTTTACTTGAAAATGTTTAATACTGCTGCAAAGAACCAGAGTTTTGGTGATGTCATCTCTTGGCACAAAGCGAGAAGTATTATTTTCATTAAACTGTTCTCAAAATATATCAAGAGTTGAGAAGAAACGGAAACATCGAAGAATGGATATGAAAGTCTGACAACATTGCCAAGTTCATAATGAAACGCCTGATCGTCTTTTGATTTCTCAACCCATTCGCAATCAAGCAAAAAAAAAATCATAAAAGTCAATTTTTGAAAGCTATCAATACGTAAGTGCTGGTTTTGGACCGGATCAAGGTTATTCAAATGATTCAAAAAGTATCTCTGCTAAGCTGATTGATTCGTTTATTTACGCAATAGAATCCCAAACTAAATTGAGACTTGAGAAAATTTCATCTGAAGCTTTTCTTAATAAAAGAAGAGAAATATCTAAAAAAGAATTTATCGAGTTAATCAATTTAGGAATCTATTGTGAGTTGTGCAATGTCTTAACACTAAACAATAGCCATAAATTATTCTCAAATCAAAAAAGAAAATTTTATGTTATGATATCTCAATTTATTCGTTATTCGCGTTCATTTAAAGAAGATTCTCTCTATACTGACATGAGTGGCGCCGGAGGTCTCACATTTCAATAATTTACATCATTTTTCAGTCGTACCCTCGAAGGTTTATGTTTTGATCGCAAAAAAATCCAATCAAAATCGTTATTTAAGTCGAATTAATGTTTTTATTTCCCGTTCACTTACTCATCTGAAACTACTTCAAGTGTTTTGCGTTTAGTCATCGTAAAGAAAATATCAATTTGAAGCGTCGTTCATTAAACTGTGAACTTTAATTTATTTTTCATTTTCTCAGTTAATTGTCTCGCTCAGGAAGAAACATGAAATATCTACTACAGATGTTGTGAATTTCGTAAAATAACAAATAAATCCATATTGTAAAGCTATGACATAAATAAAGTGCATTAACGCCCAGATGAAGTGATGTCATGGTGTTGACCACATTCAAAGTTAATCCCAGATTGCTACCTCGACAATTTCTTAGCTAAATTGGATTTATTTAATTACGCAACATTATCTCGTTAATGTCTGAAGAAGGTCGTTGTTTTGCCGTCCCTGTCATCAAACCAGCATCGCGCTTGACAATTATTTCCATTCTAAGCACACACAAAAAACGAGCGTTGTTCGTAGCCATGACTTTATTTTCTGGCTTCGTTTCGTGTGAATGTTCGTTAGTTAGACACAGAAACATGAAGCAGCAACTTTTTTTTAATGTGAAAAATCGGCATTAAAGTTTGTTGCCTAGTGAAAAGTTTCTTCAATGAAGTGACTTCAGACATTTCTCCCTCTGCTGCTGTTGCTTCTTTTACCCCAAATGATTGTAATACGAAAATAAGCGCGATCGTTTCGCAAGTAGAGTCTATTTAATTTAATTAACAAAACTTCACGATTTAAATTTCTCGCGTTGCCCGTTTACTTTATTGCAGTCACAATGATTTTGATAATTGCACACAGCAGCAACTAAACTACAACAAATATGTAATTTCATGAATCCAATTTTATGCGCCAACATGTGCAGCATAACTTTGTGTATGCGCATATGAATAATTTATGAGCTAATTCTGTTTGGCAGCACAACTTGCATAACTTCTTACTTCTTGTTACCTACATTTGATAGTTTTTTTGTTTTCTTTATGCATTTGAAATTATATTTTCACCTTCTTTTGTGGCATTTGCATAAATGATTTTCACCCGCGCTGTTTTGCTCTCATAAAAAAAACTCCACGAAAATTTTCCTATTTCAAAGATAATTTCAATGCTTTGTTTCTCTGATTTATTTTGAGGTTTCATATCTACAGCCACTGTAATTTAAATTGCAATTTACAGGTGAAATCTCCCCCGTGATTTCATTTTATTTTTTTGTGATCTTGAAAACCTCAATCTGATTGCAATTGTGTTGAGTCGATTATGGAGTGGAGTTCTATAAAATTAGACCTGAACGAATTTGCATAGTCAAGACCTTGAAAAGCAACGAATTAATTTATTATTTTTATTTTATTTTCCCGCTTCTTTTTCGGATTCTTCTTTAGCAAATTTCAGACTGGTAGAATTTCAAATCACGTCGCTAATTTAAATAAATGATTTTAACTGATTTTGTTTTCAACATCATGCGGATAGAAGACGGTTGAATAATTTTCACGGCTTTAAGATCGCCGTTGATGATCTACATAAGCAAAAATATTTAGTTTATTAGTTTCTCGCCTTCATTCTTAACTAATAACCGTAATTATAATTTATTTTAAAGTACTTGCTTGAGTGTTAACTCTTAAATCTAAAATCTCGCCACATTATTTGTGTTTGATTCATTTAAACTTTTTTTTTCTAAGTAAACGAATATTCGCACGTGATCAGCAAGAAACTTGAACCATCTTTTCAAACACAAAAGAAAAAAAATTGTTGAATACTTGATTTGACGGAACGATTATGGCATTTTGAATGCTTCAAGTGCACGAATATTTGCTCACGAGAGCTCACAGCTTTGTGAGTGATTTATGGAGATCTTTTGAAATGGCGAACAACGGAACAGTTTCCGTCTGGAATTGAATCGATTATCTAATTAAGTCGACAGATTTGCGTCGAAATAAAAAATAAATAAATGAATTCTCCTCTTATTTTCCAATAAATATTGCGTATTAAATTTGACATGGGAACTATTTCGTTAAATAATTTAATTTGCCTGCCGAATAACGCAATAAGAAAATTGTTTATTAATTGAATCATGTCTACTATGCACCAACACTTTCGCTTCAACTCGCTGCTTCCAGCTGGCAACCAGGAAGTAAATAAACAAAACAATCTGATTCACATTTTTAATTTGGTTTTCATCATAAAACGTTGAGTAGTACAGAGAGAAGCAAAGTAACATGAAAAAAAGAGAAATGAAGTCCATCGAAGGTAAGAAAGCAAAGCACTTTTTCTTATTCGGAGGAAAAGAAATTACAATTCAAATCACGGTGTAATTTCACTTATTCGGACAAAGTTAAGCTGCTGAGTCGAATTAGAATTTTAAATTTATGCAAAGAGCAGTCGTCAGCACTTCATGTTGGCATGTAATGATCACTAAGCAGCATAATTTGAATCGCATTGTTTCATTTCGTAATTTTGATGTCGATTTAAGTAATAGGCATAGCGGAATGTTTAATGCCTAAGTTGAGGATGTTGAAAAGGTTTCACTTTCGCACCGATCGAATCATTTATGAATGATTTGAGTTAAATTTGTTTAACGTCTGAGAAATGACTTCCAGAAAAAAATGAAAAATATTATCGATGATTGCAAAAAAAAGCGTAAAAGAAAAATCATAAAGCCTGAAAGACATAAACATGCATTAATCACATACATAACAATCATAAATCAATTGCCAAATGTATCATCAGGTTTCTAACTTATGAAGCAACTTCTCGTCATATAAATCATGAAAGGAAATATCGTGAGAGAGTAATGAGATTATCGGAAATTAATGATCGTTGACCAGATGAGTGAAACATTGTAAGAAAAAATTAAATTCGCTTTACTGCTATTTAAATTTAATGCGTCAACTAATGATTCATGAGAATTTTCTGCGAATAGCGCCTACCATCCTTTAATAGCTTGTGTTCCATTTGAAATTGAATACGCGATGTTTGAATAGTCATGAAACATGCCATTCCGGCTTCTATGTGTTTCTTTCCCATATTTTTTTTCTCTCTTAATTTCACAATGTGAATGAACTTTCATAACGCTTAGTTAAAAATATATTCAATTTATGTCGAACAAAGTTTTTTATACGTTCAATTAAAAAGCCGAAATATTTTTATATTTTTCGGAGAAATTTCTGCAAATATCAAGTTTAGGATATGTTGAAGCATTAATCTTAAGTTCATTTATTTCAGTGGTTTTTAAACCATATCATCGATTAGATCGACTTCTAAGAATTATTTGTTTTCATTGAACCGCAAGCCATGAAAGAACACATTGAGACCTTTGCAAGCGATTAAAGATCGCGAAAGCGGACAGGTTTGCGGCTAAGGGAAAAGAATTTCATGCAAATTTTACGTGTAAAACATCGGCACGAAGGTTAGGTTAGTTGATTGAGTTCTTGTTTGTTGATTTTGTGGAACATTTTTTCTCTTAAACTTCTTCTAGTTTTATACACGCACGTACGGTTAGTTTACAGTTTTTCTTTATTCTTTCATTTGTAAAGCATCATTCGGATTGTCAATGAAAAGTAAAGATGGAAAAATTCCCGTAAAATTTAATCAATTGTGATTCTTTTGTTGCATAATTCTGTACTTGTGTGGCTTTAACTTTTCTTGGTAAAGTTTGCTGAAAGAGAGAAACATTTCATCATATCATGTGACCTTTCATGGTTTTTTTGTGTCTGGACATCCATTATGCGTCATTTTATATTTGATGAAGCCACAGAATGACGGGATGACCAAGACAAGTATTCAAAATCAATCACAGTTGAGACAAATCATCAAAATATTATTTTGTCTTCGTCATGCTTGCAAAAAAGTTCTCCATTATTGATGGTGCTTCAGCATTGTAAGTGGCTTAATGTGTAACATGAAATCAAAACAGCTCATCAAACAATCAACAATTCCGTTATGTTGTGTTTGTAGAAATTCAAGAGAATTGCATCAGCATTTCTGTCGATTTCATTTCTCTCGATTAAGTAATAAGTTTGATCTCTGTACATTTTGTAGCTTAACAAGTTAGCCTCGAAAAGCATGAGACGAGAGAAATTTTCGTTTCTTTCAAAGAAATTGTTTTTCTATTAAATTATTATTTATGCGATTACATGACCGACATGAGATTCATTGTTGTGCTGTGAAAATTTTTGTTTCTTTTGAGCATCGAAAGAGTGAAACTCTCAAAACGATCCAACAAGTGTTGTTAATTCAAAGCGCTTCAAGTTACTTGGTGATTAGCGCTCAACAAATCATTTATCAACTCAAGTGCTTTCCTTGAACCAAGCAAGCTTAAGATGTCTTGCAGAACCCTTCATTGTGTATAGAAAGCTCTTAATACTCAATTTATTCATTTAATGTCTCAAGACAATTACAGCTTTTAAAAAGAAATTGATGATTCGTTTCATTTCACAATAAATATGACAGAGAAGAATCTACGATGCATTAAAAAATTACATTTAAGTATATCTATGAAGAGTCTTACAAGTTAACAGCAATATATCGCCTGGTCATCATTTAACGCTAAAGCATATCAGACGTCATTCGATACGCTCAAATTGTTCGCTGCATCCATCAAAATGAACTTCATTGCATAATTTTTATTTTTCGATCTTATCTTAAAAATTGTTCGAGAAAAGTGAAACAGAAGCTCAGTGATTTAATTTAAGTAACGACGATCAGCATTAAATCACCAAATTGCCATCATTAGCGTCTGCTTTTACTTTTCGTTCTGCTTATATTCGATACTTTAACCTCCAATGAATAGCATAACATCTTTCTCCAAACCTGCAGTTGAAATCAAATTAAGTCAACTGCAATCAACATTCATTAGCCGTTTGTAATTTTCCATCACATGGGCAAGTGAAAGTCCATTTCACAGCTTTGATTGCCTTGAATAATTTGTCAAGTCAAATTCAGGAATAAATTGTTTTATAAAGTCCGCACCGCACCCATCACGCTTTTGAGACTCACATTGCATTAAAAAGCCCAGAAAACTTTCCCAAAATCTACATTAATACTCGACTAAATGACTTCATAAAAGCGATAAAAAGCACAAATTCGAATTAAGAATTTATAGCGTCGCGGAAAAGCTGATTGGCAAGTTAACGTCGATAAACATTATAAGCTAAGCTTGTTGCACAACTTTAAATTCATTCGCTTTGCTTGCTCACATATTACGCTGAATTAATTCTCTTAAAATCTCATAGCGTAGCAGTCATAATAACAAGTATCAAAAAACATAAACTAAATCACTTCATGAATTAATAAAAGTGAAAGAAAAAACTCTCAATATGAACAAAAGTAACTTAGTTTGTTCCTTTAGAATGCAAGTGACACCGAATGCTGCACTAAGTGTTAAAGTATCTATTAAGAACGAGGAGAAGGTCACCGTTTTGACCTCGCTTTTGCTTGCAAGTGTTTGTTCGCATGCCGAATGTTAATCTGTTTCTTTATTCAGCCGCTTATTGGTCATGGTTCACCTGACATTAAAATCTTTTGTGTCGATACACAAAGGGAGTGAGAAAAACTTGTTTCCTAAAAAGAGTTTTAAGATTTCACCGGCTGATGGTTTAAAGAGAGATTTTCTGGTAAGCAGTAACTGTTATCGATTACAAACGAAGCCCTCAAGCAATTGAAGTTGCTTTCAGATTAGACGAACGGTTAAAACAACTTCAAATGAAGCGTCATCATCAACCTAGTGTGCTAATTTACAAAAAGAGTCTGTTTTATTGTATAATTGTGTAATAAATATAGATCTGTAAAGTTGTTTAAGGAAGGTGGAAGTGAAAACAACATTTCAACGATTCTCTTCATTAGGAATGAAGATTAAAAAACAAATTTGTCACAGAGAATTATTGTGCGTCATCCAATCACCATTAAATTTGTTACACTCTACTCTTAATGAGATTTGCTTTAGCCTGCATTTTAACAGCAACATATCTTGTTAGATAAATTTCACACAATACTTCATGTTAAACTCCCCTAACAGCAAACGTAATAATGATGCTGATCTGAACGATTTCTAACACAACAAACTTGAAAATTGACCAGCAGATGAAACTTCATTTAAGTGCCGTTTTATATTTACTATTTTCATATTCTAAACCGAGGGTCGGTTATTTATATGCAAGAAATTGCGTAATAAATGCAACGAATGGTATTTTTGCTTGGTAAAGGTCATGTTTCATGTTTTGCATTCTTGTTGTGTTCCTGAATATTAAATTTTTAAAATTTTAAGCGGCTCTTCTGTAAATTGTAATCAATCTTAAGCACGTATTAATGATTAATATTCAACATGATTCTATGTATTGTTCAAAGCATAATAATCCCGGAAAATATTTCTTTTCCTTTTGTGATCATATTTACCCCTTAAAAATGATTTGACGCTATCAAGTTTATGACATGAATCTTAAAAACAGTTCCAGGTTATTTTTCTGCAGACTTTTGCAAGTAATTACTTTTATCAAAAGTTAAATTTACTTTGTTCTACATAAATATCCACTACTGTGATAAGATGTTGGCATAAAGTGGAATGAATAAGGAAAATATGCCTGTGGGATAAGAGATTTCACCATCATGCGACGTAAATGCTTCCTGGACTTATAAAATCCATGTCAACAATACGATTTTTAATTTGCGCACCATTCTCATTCGCAAATATTCTTATCAAACGTTATCAAAGGAAAACAAAGAATTTGATGAATGATTTTTTGAAATAAAAGGTGAATCTTTCGTGAAAGGTTTTTATTAGAATTCTTGTTTTTAAAAGGTTAAGATGAAGGTTTTAATATTTCTTGTTGTAGTGTTTCTTGCTGAAAGCTATGAATTTACTCTTAACGAAGCTATTGCTGTAAGTAATAAAATGTTGCTCTATGTTTTCTTTAAAATAAATATAATTACAGAAAACAATAGAAACGAAACTCGAACCAGCCCCATTCGATCTACCAAATCCGGAAATTAATCGATCTGGAAGAATTTTTCAAGGATCTAGAGCTGCCACTGGTCAGTTTCCACATTTTGCTTTGATTTTCAGTAATCGCATTTCTTCTACTTCCATTTGCGGAGGTGGATTGATAGCAACAAAATGGGTTTTAACTGCCAAGCATTGCGTGAACGAGTAATTAGTTAATTCAATGTTGAGTGAGAAAAGTTTTTCATCGTTTTAATTCCAGTGCAATTTCAATTGAACTTCGTTTTGGATTAACAACTCAAAACAATTACGAACAGAAGATTTGGGGAATTAAAGTAGCTAGATATGAAGATGCTGACTTAGCACTTATTGAATTGCAATATGAAACCAAAATCACAAACTTAGTGAAGCCTGCACTTCTTCCAAGAAAATCTGAAAGTCATAACATGCTTGAAAATCGACTATCAACGATATGTGGCTTTGGCAGAGTTCGTTCAGATGTAGCTGGAGCTTCTAACGTTTTGAACTTTGCTGACATGGATATTTTACCTCATGAGAAATGTGTTGAATATTATGGCACATTCAGAACTGCATTCCTTTGTGCTAAAGGCCATAACTCGCTGTCTTCACCATGTCCAGGTAAAGATTTGCTTTCATTATGAAATGTTAAAGTGAAATCATTTGTTGATACTTTTGATAATCATTTCAGGCGATAGCGGTTCACCTCTTGTTATTAAAGAAAACAACGATTATGTTGTTGTTGGTGTTGTGTCATTTGGTGCCGGCGGTGGCTGTGATTTTGGTGAGTTGAGATATAATATTAACAAGAAATCATCATTATAGATCGCAAATATCTTTAGGTTTTCCAGTGGGCTTCGGTAGAGTATCATTACAACTCGATTGGATTGTTTATTATACTAAAATCACATTACGGGAATAGTGGAACAAAACTATCCAACTTGGATCTTTTCTTTGCTTTTGTATCTTAATCTTTTCAAATTAATTAAACCTTTAAAATAGCTACTTTGTTAGAACACAAATAAGAATCGCAACAGAACCATTAAAACTGTAAAATAATATAAATCGGTAGTTTTGATCAACAAACTTTGTGTTTAACCTTCATGGCTGTGTCGATGATTTTTATTGCGTTTATAATTTCCGTGAAACAAGCAGACATCATCAATAGCTAATTATGTGTGTGAGTGATTCGATTTTATTCTCAACTGCACTTTCGTTTATTAATTATTCATAATAAGCAAGTTGTGACGCAGAAAGCGCAACAGCAACATCTTCGGTTTTCGAAAAGATTTCTCTAATTTATAATCATGAACTTCAATCAATAGAAAGGCTTCGGGCTGTTGCTGTTTATTTCATGGAATTATTCATTTACAATCGACAAACGACACTCAATTCATTTCAACACCAATTCGTCGATGTTATCGTTCATATCTCGAAAATATTTCTCAAATAAAGATCGTCGAACGACTTCCGCTGGTGATTATTTTAATCTGCTGCAATTCGTTATCGCAAAAAAAGTTTCAAATCAAAACTTCTTTCTTCATCAATATTTACTCTTACAACAACTGGTTTTGTAGAAATGGCGACAAAAATATAAAACGATGAGATAACAAGCTGAAATTTATGAAAATACGAAAATTTTTACCAGCTTTATGTCATGAAAAATATTTGTTCGATTATATTCGTTCGTTTCACCTCATTTTGAATGATTTTTATGTTTACATTTGATCAACAAGAAATCATTGAACGATAACAGAAAGCTGCATATGAATTAAACTGTGCAAACCTCAAATTACCCTCGTTATTCATTTCAATAATCGACTGACTATTTTTAGCACAGTCTAAAAATAAAATAAAACACAGTTCAAGTGCTCGATCGTCTGACATGTTTAAGGTTCTTTTTCTCCGCTTTTTTCTTTTTAACAAGGAAGCGATGAGAGATGAAGCTGTGAAAGATGTGAACAAATGTCTCATCATGAATTTGCTGGTGGGCGAAGTGCACTCGGAAAATTAAAGTTGTTTACTTTCTAAATCCAAAGAGATTTAAAAAAGATTGTCTAAGTATAGAAAGGGCGACAACTTATTACATCTTTGGCAATCAATCTCATGAACCCTTCAGATGCACAGTGTAAACTGTATCAATGATCGTGAGGCATCTGAAATTCATTATTCAAATATTTACTTTTACTCTCCCTCCCCACAGGGGCTTTAGTTATGAAAACAAACACAAACACACACATACGTTGAGTTCCGCTGTTCGTCTTTCTCTGACTCAACTTTATTCAATTGTTTTCATAATAAATATGTAGACGAAATGAAATAAGTTTAAGAGATGAAAACGAGAATCCCGTAATTAAAACAATGAGATTTGTTTTCTCTGATCGTATGAACTGCATTGCACGTGTGCTTTGTGTTGAATCTTCGATCATCAGAGATGAAGTTTTAAAAGATGAAGAAACTGAAATGATGGAGATTGAATTGAGTTTCATTTGATGTTCTTTTTTTATTTTTCTTTCAATTATTTCCTGGAATAAATGTTAAACCATATGTTACTGTTGCAAGGAAAAAATATAACAACGAAACTCTACAATCTGTCATTTCTCATCTCCCTTTGTTCAGCCGTCTAATGGATTTTCTGTAATTATAGTTTTGTTTTCATATTGCGCGAAAAGCCGATAATGATTAAAAGGTTGGAAGGTGGGAGACGTGCCGAGACACCTTCGTCGAGTCCATAGATGGCAAACCATTTTAAATAACAATAGAACGACATAAACAAAATTCAATTTCTTTCTCTCTTTTGCAAAGAACGGCAATGAAGAAGCCAACACCGTTAGGATTTATGTTAAGCAACAACAAGCAGGCAAAAACTTTCGACTCACAGCTAAGTAAGCACGCAAAAGAAAGAAGCAAATAAAGAAATGTCTAACCGGTAAATGAAAAAAATTCGCCTTTAAAAAGTAAACAAGTCAGTGAATGTCTTCATACTCATTCTTAAGCGTAACGCATGGAAGTTTAATACTATGATATGCCACATAGTCATGAATTAACATCATAAAGACGCTAGTAAAGGAATTTACTTGCTGTTATCAAGATGAATGAGCTGAATGTATACCAAACCGATTTTTGTTACAATTCTTTAGATAACTGTTCTAAGTAACTTTAGTTTTTAATGTGGTCAAATTACTTGAGTAGTTTACATAGAAATCTCTAAAAAATAATTCCAACTTATGCTTTCACTCTTTATTCGAACAATAAAGCAACAGCAATTCTTTTTCTTTCCCATGCTATGCCTTACATTCTCTATTCATGAGAGGCGCTTCTGCTTTAAATCATTTGACACACAAAACTTCGTTAGCGTTTAATCATCATTTTTAAGAAGAAACTTGATTTGTTTTCATTGTGATTTGTGTTTAAAAATTGAAAAGGGAGATGGAGATGAAGGCATTTAAAATTACATCAGGTTCGTAGCACTTGACTGATTTGTTAGATACAATGTCACATAATATTTATGGTAGATAAAAGTAATGGAAAATTGTTTTTATGATAATCATCAGCAGAATTTAAATTACACTCCCATGTAGTAAAAGTGACAATAAAATTGTTGTTTACGATATTGTGGTTTAAGTTTTTATAATTTGGAAGCTTTTTCCTTCCTTGAATCAAAAATTGAGAGTTGAAGTCATCGATCTATTAATAAACAAGACAGCTAATCTCAAGGTCCCGACAATCACGGATTTCTTTCGATAAATAAATGCTTACATTATGTCATACATTCCATTGACTCCATTCATCAACGGCGAACAACGAATTTGTGTAACTAATAATTTAATTGAATCTCATTCAATTTAAAGACAATTTCATTGGATTGACGGAATTGATGCGATGAAACAAAAAAACGGGGGAAGCGAGCCAAGCATTTAAGATTAAAATTCTTTTATGACTTTCAGCGCGTGCACTTGCAGCTTACAACTTAATTAACTCGGCCATCAATTTTATTTTAAAAGAAGAATCTTTAAAGTCTTTGAACGGTAACTGAAGCAACGCATTTCAGAGACTGCAGTTACATTTTCTGAAGAATTTCACGAGAAGGGAAAGTAAGTAGAGTAAAAGTAACAACTTTATTAATTAAAATCTCGTTTGCATGCAAGCAACAGATTTTCTCTTTCGTAGAAAATTATTTTTATATGTTCGATTAATGTTAAAGGTTTCAATCAATCGGCTGAGATCAAAGTGAGGTAAAAATATGTTTTTTGTTTTAAGCCGAACCTTCAGTCACCCCTCCGAATGCTTCACATATTGTGGGGGATTAATAATCTATAAAAACTCATCTGTTCCTCTCCCTTTCTATAAATATCATCGTCCATTAGCCTCTATAATTAAATGGAAAATTCCATTTTCCGTTATGGTTAACAGTCATCTGATAATGTACAAACTGATATGCATATGAAGTTGTTAAATAATTCACAAGATTTGAGTAATGAAAATTTAATTATCACTCATTTAATTGTCTTTTATTTAATAAAGAGACATCGATCCATCAACTGACTTTTATTTGCTGAGTTGTAACCTTTCACAGACACAAAACCGACATCAAAAGATGCTGTGATGAAAAAGAAAAAAGACATAATTGACCTTGAAGTCAGACGCAATAACAACAATTATTGCTGTTTGTGTTGATAATTTAATTATTCAAATTATCGTCTCAATGTTGATTTTTCATTCTCATGGGAAGCATTTTTCTTAAAATTTAAATAAAGACGATTAGAGGAATTACTTATGTAAAAACTTCTTTCTCGTGTTTTTGTCCATTTAAGAAAACGCGGCACACTCCAATTTTTCTCCACTCACATTAAGAAATGAATCGAAAAGTTTTTGCATAATGAATTTCCATGAGTCAAGTTACAACAATCTACGACTCAACAACGTTGATCTTCAGACAATTCGCATTAAATATTTGACCGAATGATGTCAGAGACAAGAATTCCAAACATTTGAATCATGAGTCTTATTACGTCGCCCGGAGATTTATTTCGGCTCGTCTTAAACTGATGCTTTCGTGTGTTAACACAGCATGAAATTATGTCGTTGTTAACGAGGCTTTGTTGGTCATCATGAGAGTAAGATTCACGCCTTCAAATTTCGAAACTTATTTCTGTTTTCAACTTGCCGTCAATGTTGCAAAGTTTACAAACGATTTAATTTAATAAATAAAATTCGTGTTTCTTTTTTATACCAAACAAATTTTGTAGTTCCCATAGCAATTAAACTTCAATAACGAGCATCATTGCCTTCGGAAATTGGCTGACTTTGTTGCATAACTTTTCTATTGAAGTTGTAATTTTAATTAAGAAAACTTTCAGCGAGAAATTTGACCTTTGACAATTTAATGTTATTTTGCTACGAACCTGAAACGTCTGCTGGTGTTTAAGTTTTATAAAAAGTATCATCTCATCACCATATGGTACTACTCAAGTGCCTCGTCAATACAAGTAACGTGTAGCAAAATAACAGACAAAAAAAGAGTGAAATGAGTTGTTGCCATGCTTTCAGAAAATTTAAATTCAATTTCATTCACTTTTTGTGGCATAATGATTGATTGATATAGAGAAATGTGGTTTCTTCTTTACTTTTTCAAACTTTCAATGGAAAGTTCAACGAGGGACTTTAGTCTGACAAGTTAAAGTTGACACATTGAAAGGACGTTAACAGAATTCATGAAAAATCGTTGAATTTAAATCCTTTTCAGACATGTTGTTGTGTCTGTGATGTCACTCAGAATTTAAATTCAGTGAAATTTCAAGATGTAAAGATTCTATAAAAACATCGAAGTTAATATTCTCTGACAAGATTTTAACTCATTTCAACAAAAAATAGGGAACGTTGATTTACGAACATAAATAGCATTAAATTTTCCAACTAAATTTCATCTCATTTTTCCACGAAACTAAATATAATCGAATTTCGCAATCGATTCCCTTGGTAGCATTTCTAATGAAACATTAATGTCGTATTTTGGATTGGGGTAGTCTTTCCATGCTTCCTACTTAAATATTTATGTAGTCTACATTATGCAGACTGACCCCGAAATAAAATGAAACAAGAACAGTAATGTGAAGCCATCAAAGTGCAGTACAAAGTATAAGAACGAAAACAATGCCTTATCGATTACAATCGAAAGAAAAAAATGCCATACAAAACCATTAAGAAATCTGATCTAACAAGTTCTCATTAGACCATAACTTTCAATTGTTTCCTGTCTTCAGACCGCACCCTTAAAATTGAAGTCACTAGTCAATGAGTCCATAAAAATCAAAAGAAAATAAAATTCATGATTTATACTTTCGTCATGAGTTTATCAAACAAACATTGAAAACAAATACATAAATTTTTATGCTTTTTATTGCTATCAAATGTTAATGAAGGAATATAATTGAAGACAATTTCTTCAAGAACGAAGAAGGTTCAAGAGAATCGGAGTTCATCTTCAAGGTTGTCGTCGAATCATTGACTACTTTCAACCCCAAATACAGAACTTGTAGCATCGACATACAACAGAGAAATCGACAGAATGAAGTATTATTGCTTTCATAAATGTTATTTCGCCTCGACGCACGTTTCAATCTCGCATGTTAAATTAAAAACTCAATGAGGGTGGAAAGAAACGAAAGAAAGGTTGAATTTGGAGGTGGAACAGAATTAAGAGAGAGAATCGTGAGTCATCATGGCATTGAAATGAAATTATTTCTTCGGTCTGTTCGACAAGTCGCCTTAAAATATTCTTTTGAGGGTAATAAGGAAAGTTGGCAACATCGCAAGATTTATGCTCAGTGAGCCCTCGAGCTGTTTATTAAAGATTTTTATATTTTTTCTCTTAAATAATTATCTCGCGTTATCATGATTTTTATGGCTTTAACATTGCTGTATATTTAAAAACAAATAAAAAAAAGCGTTTTATATTTAAATTAATATGTTCTGAGGCGTGCAATTGAATCACATTTAGAGTTGATATGTACATCAAATGATTCCTGTTGCATTTATCCATTTGGAGACAAGCGCAAAGCAAGTTTTCATTCGCCATATGCTCCGGTATTTCTTCTTATTTATTTTTATATTTTTTCCTACTTCAATTGCGATTAATTCAGCTTCGAACTGGAAATAAAAAGAATGTCAATGTACTGTCTTTGCAGGTTATGCAATTTATATCATATTAATGCAATTTTCCTACTCATTCTCAATGCCTATTCCCGCTCAGTTATTAACCGTTCTCACGACGGCATTCCTTATTATGATAACAGGTTGCAATGTTTCTATGTTATGAAATCTTGTTCCATGATTTAACATGCCCATCGTTTTAGAACGAATAAAAAGAAAATAAAATTTCTGATCCCAATATTTATTGCATGAATGAATGAATAAACGCATTGTAAAAGAAGAAAAACCAAACTAACAAGATGGTGAGCTAATTACGTTAAGCCTAAGAACAAAATCGCCAACGATTGCAATAAACTTTTTCGAAGATAAATTTATGACTTGAGATGAGCATAAGATTTGTTTTGACGATCGGATCGTAAATCACTGACTTATCGCTTTTTTAAAAACAGAAGCTGCTGAGTAAAACCAGACATCATTGACATGCCTCTCGTTGAACCATGCACGAAAAATTCATCATACACGTAAATTAAAGCACCGGTAAATCGACCTCATTCAACGATGATTGTTACGCCATGCTAATTGAATTTTATGTATCGATCGGATTGCAAAAATAAAACTTTCTTCTTATAAATAATCAGTAAAGTATTTTATTTTTAAATGTCCATCAATATAAAAGACTTCACAACCAATTTGTTTCATTAACTGATCTCAAGCAAATGTAAACAGATTGCTGAGCTAAAATAATTTCATCACAGAAGAAAACAAGCGAAAAGAAATGAAAAGATAAATTTCAATAGAAAATCTTAAGAACCGTAAAATATTTGCATTCTATTATATCGATGAAGACTTGAATAAGATAGAGAAAAGTCCATCGTAACCCAATTTCATGAATTAATGGCTCTTGAAACGATTTAACTCTTTTTTTTAGCAAAAGTTCTTGCGTTCTGCATCTTTGGCTTGTAACAATCATCAATTCGAAGTTAAAAATTTACTAGCGTAACGTTTTTCTGTGAATTGTTTGTTTATTCACTTCCATGTGCGACTTGTATCTTTCCATACACTGCTTGTTCGTCCATCAAATGGCATCACTGTTTCATATAAATGTGCTGAAAATCTCAGCAATGAAATCAGACATTTTTTTCCTACTTAATTTCGAGGAAGATTGTTGAATGATGATGATGATGATCTTTCGTTTTTTATTGTTTATTTTATTTTAGTCTTCGAGGTGAAAACTTTAAATTGTGTCGAAGATGAAACAATTTTGTATATAATATTGAAAAGGAGAATTGAGAATCAGAATCGTGAGTCCGTGAAGAGTCAATGGCTTTCAGCTGTTTTCTTTACTTCTATCCGGGGCCTTTTTTGGATGAAATCCAAGAGTTGATTAATTTAGATTTTGAAGAAGAAAGAAGAAAATCAAGAAAGTTCACTTCGTAAGGCTCTGAAGGCTTAAAAATTCTTGAGCTTCAAATACATTCTCGGACTCAAACCAGTTCTTTTTATTTCTTTTTCCTATTTTATCGTTTAGAATATAAATATTTAACAGCGAGGAAGAAACTTAAATTTCAGACGTATAATAACTATAAGTGACCTAAGACTACACGCATCTCCATTATTTTTATAATTTTCTTATGATTTTTACTCGTGCATCGTTAAGATGAATTCTTAAGATAGAAAATCACACGAAATAAAAATAAATGAGTATGTAGATAAAATAAAATTTTCCCACTGTAGTCATGAGCATAATTTTTGTATTTAGCCTCAACTGCACCAGTTCTAAGACGTTAATATCTCGCATTTATTTTATTTACTTTTCCGTCAAGATCTTTTATGTTCTCTCATGAGAACATCAGAATATAACAAGCGATAAAAATGTCGATTGCAGTTTTGCAAGTGACTGAAAACATACTTTAACTTCAGTTTATAGTGACAGCTAGCAAATGATCTTTTGCAGACACTAGGAGTGGTTTCAAAAGTATGTTAGATAATGAGTTAAAATTTATGACACTCAGTCACATGATGTTGCTAAATTCAATCTTGTTGAATTCAATTTAAATCTGGAAAAATTCTGCATGGAAAGAATTCTTGAAAATCAACAAATATTTATCTTAAGAAACGTTTCTTCTTTATTTATTGAATAGGCAACATAAAAATATTTCCCTCGTTTCCAAACAAAGTGAAAACTATGTCGACATGATTATATTTGCTAGAAAAACTCTTTTTCTTCTATTTGCTGCTGACTTCATTTTTGCATGCGCACAACACCGACAAAGTGCATTCCAAAACGTTTTCTATTAAATATTTTAACTCATTTTTTCACGTTCATTGATGATTAAAGTGAAAACTTTTTTCTTTTTCTTTAAGGAAATTTTTTCTTCTTTCTTTTCGTTCATAAACCACTTTATGACATTCTCACATAAACATTGAGAAGTGAGAAAGACTTTGAACCCTTTTTGTGTTCTCGCAATTGTTTATACAGTTGTAACTCTCTTTTTTAAAACCATGCCCAGCGACCGTCCATAAAACCTTACATTTGCCGGAAACAGGAAGTATCAGTCCGAAAATGAAACAAATACATTAAAAGTTCCAGACATTTTTTAATTTTCCTTCTAAAAACTCCAGCAATGCACGACGACAGCTTTGAAATGTTTTGTTTTTTTTTTCTATGCAATTAAATTGTCTTTAGTGTAGCTAGTAGCAGGTAATTAAAGTTCTGCTTTTTATTTCTTAGTTTTCATACCGCAATTACCACAATTAATGCCAATGGAAACCGAATGTGATTGCTCAATACATTCCGTCATCTCAATAAATGTTTCATAATGCGTCAGATATCCGGTTGAATTGCAAAACATAAGACTTTGTTGTTGTCGCTTTGAATGCATTTAATTACAAGCATAAACAAACCGCATGCGCGACTCATTAACCATCACGATTGAAACATTTAAAACATTGTAGAACAAATCATAAATAGCAGTTCAAGTTTAAGTGACAACATCATTGAGCTACATTTTGAAGCTTTTTAAATTAACATTTAAAAACTGACAGCTTATTGTCGAGTCATCTTGTGAGTCGTTTGCTCACTTGCATGCCTGCTTACATGGCGGCGAAATCTTCGGAAAGAGTTACTTATAAATATGTATTTCGCTAGGAGGTCGAAGAACAATTCACTATAAAGGCAGTAACAACAGCAGTGGTATGATTTAAATCTTGAATAAACAATGCATCGTATACTGTCATTAATCAAATGTTTGAGTGGAAGCTATGAAGGCTGAAGGGCATTGAGATGAAAAAATGCGGATATTTGCTAACACATCAAACTGATTGTATGATGACTTTCATTGGAATTTCTCTACGCTACACATTGTTGCTCATTTCAAGCGTAAAACTCCATTAGTCATAAGTAAAATGAGTGTAAACAGCAGGTGATGATCCATTTTAAGTCGAACAACCTGAAAGAATCTTCCAAAAAAAAGCAACACATTTTTTTTCTTTTTAATCACTTCCGAAGCTTTCTCCCTCTCTCTTCTTCCAATATCTAACGGTGCCATTTGGCAGAGTGCTTAATGGGTTGCTAATAATAATTCAATCGTTTGTTGGGCGAATGAAGATGTACCTGACTCATAATGCCATGAATTATGATGAGCAGGTTTTTGAGAACTTATTCATTAATCGGAAGACCAACATCTTCTTCTTCTTCTTACATTCATGTTCTTCCACATATTTAGAACGTTACGTAATTATCATTGAATTGCACTTAACACAACTGTTTTTTGGGCAATTTATTAAACAATTGATGGTGTTTGTTTTACGCTGAAATTAAATTCCCTTACTCAGCAATATGATAATTCCATGGCACTTGTATGTTAATCGATGTGATCGATTGAATGAAGTTTACTGTTCCGTTAACAGAGCTGAATAATTGGAAGATTTCTATGCACTGTGGGCCCGTCCAAAATCAGTCACCCAGAAAAGTTTTTCAGAGTCAACCTTTCGAGAATGACGACACAATCATAAAACATGAAAGCGATGGGAATAATTTTTGCTTTCGGTCAGGAAACGGGAAATGATCATCAAGTCGATGTTGTATCGATGGAATCAACAACTTCTTTAAATTTTTAAACTTTGTTTTCATTTCTATTTTCATGTAATTAAAATGAATTTCTTTTTTTCTGTTATTATCTGCTTCAACATGAAAGTAGCAGAAGCAATGCGCATTTTTTATATTTTATTTTCTATGGTGCAATCGCCATTTTCAGTCTCATCTTTCACAAAGATCTAGAGCGAGAGATTTTCCCTTGAGTTCAATTTCATTGTTAATCTTACATTTCACTTTTCTTTTCCGCAGAAGCTTCTCGTTAAATCTCATCAAAACGGAAATATTTACAGATTGTGTTGCAATTCTGATTTGTTATCGAACAAAGTTTCATTTCCGATCTTTGTTGTATTCTTTTTTATGTTTCTGGTAATTAGTAACGAGTCACTTGATCGTTTGATGAAAACAATACAATTAAAATCTCATGACCTCGCCTTATCGTTGGCAGTGTCGTAATAGAATGTTATTAGCTGCTTATAATTATTAGCAATTTGTAACTTCTTGTTTTGATAAAAATAGCAAAGATGTAATTGTAGAATGAACGATAATCAAATGAAGGAAGTCACTGCTAAAATTCTTTATCGTTTGTCTGAATGCAAATGCAATTGTTATGAATTTCTATTGTATGATGATTCACTTTCTCTCTCTCAAATTTAGTGATTCAGTAAACTTTTCTTTAATGTCTAAATTATCAACTACATGGCTATGCAATTTTCAAAGACGACGCAGATGAACGGAGAAACAGAAATAATTGAGGGAACATTGCTGATTGAATGAAATTGTCGTAAATTACGTTCGCTTATTGTTTTCTACCGAAAATGCCTAGGAAGTCGTTTCAAGAGTTGAAAAACTCATCGGGAGCGATTATGATTCGTAATAACTCACGACGCGACTTCATGCGGTGACTTTAATTTCAATGATTCTGTTTAATTAAATTTTCCTTGGACGAAAACAACAAAAACTTTCTTAACTGTTACAAGAGCAGAAAAAGAAACAAAAACGTTAATGAAGTTGATGTAAGTTACTGGGAAAGTTATTTCAATTTCACGCCTTTTTCAATTTGTTTTTATGATTTTTCTTAATTTGCTTTAACATCAACAAATCAAGGGAATTGAAAGAAAACATTTTTCTTTTTTCTTTTTTTATCTCTCGTAGGAACAAAGTCAACTGTTTAGTTAAAGAAATAAAGTCATTCGAGTTCTTTCCGACAAATATTTTTTCTTTCTTTCCTCCACATGATCAACGCTAAGTGGAGAGGTGTAACGTTCTTTGTGAATTAATTACAGATTTTGAGTTTCCGCGAGTTTCTTTTGTTTATACCAACGCTTGCCTTTTGATTTCGCCCACACAAATGTCTGCTAGCATTTAAGAGATTCGTTTTTGAAAAAAACAAAAAATGAAACTCTTTAGAAAAGTATTTTTCCCATTCTCGATACATTTGAAGTCTTAAGTTAGTGCTTTAACTATGTTTAATAACAGAGGTTGCTTAATTAAGTCGTGACATTATCATTTCTATACAACATTCGGCGTCACCATCAGGGAATAAAAAAATGTCTCGCTCGCGACGAAAAAGCGAGAACAAATTCATTAATTTCATTTGTGGCCCATATTTTTTGTCTTTCGTCTTTAACGTTTTGTTTAGTTTTCTCAGATTTATGTTTTTTCGTTGTTGTTTTTATCATTGAACAAGTCTCAAGTCTCTCTTGGGGAAAGGCTAATAAAAGATCTTACGACAGTTTTTGCGCTGGTTTTTCACGAGAAACGAACGTCTTTTTTTGTGAACAAACTGGAGAAATCTTGCGGGCTTTCATGTTAACCAAGGCCTATGAACAAACAGCAAACAACAGTAAAGTAATTATTTATATTTATAAAATGTTAGTTTTTTGTTAGTTTTACAAAAACTACAAATTAAAGGATTTGAAAACTGTAATCGGTTGTGAGAGTTGAAGGAATATATCTCGCTCTGAATGCAACAATTTAGTAGCATTCGCTCTCAACGACATAATTAAATACATTTACATACATTTTAGCTACAAAGAATACAAAAGTCTTGTTTTTTTGACAGCATCTCAAGAGTTAACTGTCAACTGAACAGAACTTGAAAGCTTTAATTGTGAATGCTGTTAATGTTTCTTTTTCTGAAGGAATCGATGATAGCATTCTAAATAATGTTCTAGCATCATGGAATGCTTTTAGTATTGCGCTGCGTTGAGACATTTCTGAGACAGAGACAAGGGGAAAAAATTACCTGACCTTTACTTGACTACCTGCAAGCACACAGACATAAAATATAAATTCCTCTGGCCTTTGTGCAAAATTATGAAGCAACTTGTAAGATTGGTTAAATATTTAAAATAAAACGAAAAACCTGCATGTTCCAATTCTGTTCGAGCACTTTTCACGATCGTAATCCACGCGAAATGTCAAAAATGTTGAAAATTTATTCAGCGTACTTTTTCTTCTCTTTTGAATAAAATTGCGAGCTCTTAAAATATCTTGGCAAGCGATATTAAAAGTTCTTTCAAATATTGTTGTCATTAACGTAAGATTGAATTTATGCGTAGGCGAAGGAGATGTTTTTTTAAATCTTAGAGATATTTGGCTTCTTTTCTTAAGGCCACCGAACCGGTTGACGCGAGAAAGCATAAACAGAAATTGGCTTTTGTAAATCATTTATCAAACAAGTTTCATGAAGTTTTCGTTCATGTTTTTCTTCAATTTGTATCAAAGTTACATATTACTTTTGGCACCATTCAGAGGTTGTTGTTGTTATTGAAAGAATAATGAACTGAAAATGACACAAACTGGACAATTGGATTTATTTAATTGTTGTTTTCATTTCGATTCATGTCACTCGCTCAAAGGCTATAAACTTTGTAACATCGCGTGGGCGTCTCTTGTTACACAATCACATACATTGAAATTTTTTGTGACAAAAAAACTTTCCTCAGCTGCATTCTCAACAAAATTTTGTGCAGCGATAACGTGAATGACTTCCGAAAAAATGTAATAATAAAATTTTTTAAGCCGAGGAAGAGAGCGAGCATTGCACCATCGATCGCTACTCACTCGAGAGCTCCACTGACACATTTTTCACATTCTTTTGATAATGTTTTCTTTCAGCTCGTCTAACAAATAAAAGCCGAAACGATCGTTTTATGATGATTCAGTTTTGGAAAACGTTTTCCGAAAATAATAAATTTCATGTTTAACCTAAATAGCATTGTTCGAAACAGGTGAAGTTTCGATGCTATGATTGTGAACGCACAAAACTTAAATATGTTGAGAATTAACTTATCAGTGATTAATTCTACTGATATTGTTCCTATGTATGAAATCAGTTGATTAGATAAAGAATGTAATGCACTTCGTTCATTTTATTTACACACTAGAACAAGTCTCATCAATTTGTGCCTCTGACTTATCGACTTTTAATTGATAACGAAAGTGTTTCTGTTTGCCAATTTTCGTAAGAATTTCTTTATATGAAAATTTATTTCAGGAGAATGAAAAAGGCATTGAAAAAAATATAGAAAAAAACCCCACTGTCGATGACTCATCATAGAGAACATTTTTGCGCCTGATCATAATGTCTCAGGTTCGTGTATGAAAATTTATTTTATCGGCATGAATATCCCAAAATCTCTTCCGCGAAGGCTCTTTTAAAAGATGAAGCTTTAATGCACCGAAATCACAATTTTTTCTTTCGTGTCTTGTTCACTAACTGTTATTACATTTCGCCATACAGTCAAAGCAAAAAAAAAATCTTGTTTTGCAACCTTTTTTTCTTTTCTACTGGCCAAATGCGAGACTTTTTTATTTGAGATTCCTTTATTCTTGTTTTATATCTTCAATTTTGAAATTGCAATTTCTAACTTCATGTTTTCCATTCGAAAATTTTCACATTTTTCACATTGCATTGTTTAATTTTTTAATGCGCACATTTTCCAGTAATTTTCTCTTATAAAGTAATCTCCAGCTATGTATGTTCACTGTTGTTGTGTGTGCAGTGGTGACGAATGGGCGAGTCTTTCAATTTGCAGCTTATTGCGAGTCACAGTAATCGAAGAAGGTTCATCAGACACTAAATAAGATTAAAAACACTCACCCAAAGTTCGATTCCCCATGAATTAGAGCCCATATTCATAGATTTTTGTTCTGGATTCTTTTTATAATTGAATTTTGATGTGGATGGACGAGCGAGAAGTAATCCAATGTATTTTGCTTTTTTCACTTGATTTTTATTATTTTCTTCTTTCCAAATATTTTTCTATAATAGTAAACACCTTTCTACGCTATTTGCGCTATTTCTGATTTCGTTTTTCACCACTTTTTCACGATTTTTCCGTAAAATATCTACGAACAAAACACACGAACGTCCTTCTTCGTATTCGATATAAAATCATTTGAGTTTTTTATTTCTGTATAACAGTGGCGTTTGGGAGGGAAACTGTTATAATTCTTCACACACATTGAGAACACTTCAATTCCTCGGAGTTGGATTATTCTAACACTGAAGTGTCGATATTCCATTTGTTTATCAACGTGACAAGAAATAAATTCTATAGAAAAATTAATGACAGAAGAAAGCAAGGCTCAAGAAATAAATAAACGTCCTCAATTTGGGAATCGATTTCTTCCTAAAAATGATGACAACGAAGATGTTGTTTATTCGCAGAACGCTTGGTAATTTTATAAAAATAAGCAATAGAAATTGTTACGAACATACAAGATTTCGAAAGAAACCGCAAAATGCTGATAGAATTCTAAAAACAGAATCTCGTGTTTTTGATTTCAATGCATGGTAAATTACCTATTTTGTTCTTCTGAACTGATCTATTCAAATCATTTTAAAGGGACAACGTTGAGTGGACGGATGAACAGAAAGAACTCGCCGAAGTTGCCATCATGAACAACTCAAACGTGAAATTTTCAGACGAAGAAATTAAGAAAATTGAAGAGGAGCAATCAAAGAATTGGGATTCATTCTATGGTATCCATCAAAATAGATTTTTTAAAGATCGTCATTGGCTTTTCACTGAATTTCCTGAACTGGCACCAAATACTCCAGCACCTGAAAGAGTTTATCCAGAAAGTGAAGAGATTGCTAGAAACGAAAATAATATAGAACCAATTGTAGAAGAAAGTAAAAGGAGAACAATATTTGAGATTGGATCAGGTGTCGGAAATAGTAAGAAAAATTAATTATTTTTATGTTTCTATGTATTTAATCAAATTCTTTCAGCTGTTTTTCCGATACTTAAATACAACGACCCTAATGAAAATCTCATGATTTACGCATCTGATTTCTCGTCACAAGCAATTGAAATTCTTAAAGTAAGTCCAGAATACGATGAAAAAAGATGCAATGCCTTTGTTCTTGATGCAACTGCTGATGAATGGCAAGTGCCGTTTGCTGAAAATTCGATTGACATCATTGTGTTGATTTTCGTACTGTCAGCAATAAACCCAGAAAAATTCCCGAAAATTGTCAATAACTTATTCAAGTATTTAAAACCTGGTGGTTTAGTAGTGTTTAGAGATTATGGACGTTATGATCTCGCACAACTTCGATTCAAAAACGGAAAATGCCTTCAAGAAAACTTTTACCTTCGAGGAGACGGCACACGTTGCTACTTTTTTACACAAGAAGAACTTCGTGAATTATTTCAATCAAATGGCTTCGTTGAAGAATACAATGGAGTTGATCGAAGACTTCAAATTAATCGAGGGAGAATGTTGAAAATGTATCGAATTTGGATTCAATGTAAATATCGAAAACCTCTTGAAGATTGCAATAATAAAAACAATTGAAAATATATTTCTTCATTATTTTACATTCAATAATTTTTTAAAACATTAATACTAACGTAATGATTCTAGCATATTGCATAGTTAAATGTTTTAAACATCCACACAGATATAAGCAACACGCTTCTCATCTTTCATAGTTGCAAACAAAATAATCAAAAACTTCAGTCAGTTAAAGTTGCCGGCTTCATAAACACATAATTTTCAATTGTTTCCTCGTTATCTTATCAAACATTATGGCGGTTGAATTACCTAAATTCGTGACAAGTTCATTCTTGCAAGAAATTCTGTCAAGAAATTACGATAAAAATTTAAATGTTAGAAGCTTTTGGGGAGATTGGGCGACTAAGAAAGGCGATAATTATGCCAGCGACATGTATCGAATCAATGTTTATTATGAAATAAATGGAGTCAACATGAAAAAACCTGTTTTGTTGAAGGTGAGTGGATGAGATGAGAATATATAATCAGTGATTAAAAATGCAGAAATTTTTTAGCTTATGCCAGATGAAGGAATTCAATCAATTGTAATGGAAAAAAATAATCTCTACCCTCGTGAAATTCAAGTTTATTCTGAGCTTTTGATTGAATGTGAGAATTTATTACTCGCATGTAATGATCCAATTCAGTTTGCACCAAAATGTTTGTACACGTCGTTTGAACCGAAAAGCCTGTTAATGTTTGAAGATATGAGAGATAAAGGCTACAAAGGATTTCCGAGAAACTCCCAAATAAACTTTAATCAAGCTTTGCCAATTCTTATAAAGTTAGCGAAGCTTCATGCAACAACTGCAGTTGTGTATGAGAAGAAACCGGAAATTATGAAACTTTATTTGGAGGGCTCGATTTCTACAAATCCTGAACGACAAGATTTTCTCATTCATTATCGAAATTGCGCTTCGACTCTTGCTTTGGTGATTGAGAATGAATGGGCACCCGAATGGAGGAATACTGCACATAAATTAAAGCAACTCGCTGATGTCATCGTTCAAAAAGGTTGCGATCTTTATCTACGTGATGAAAATGCTTTCAATGTCTTCAATCACAACGACTTATGGATCCCAAACTTATTGTTCAAATTTGACGATAATAATTTAATTCAAGATGTTCTTTTTGTTGATTTTCAATTGAGTTACTTTGGCAGTCCCGGAATTGACTTGAATTTCTTTTTCTATGGATCACTGAATGAAGACACAAGAAAATCTTTCAGACATAAACTGATTAGAATTTATCACGAAACTTTGGCTGAGACGTTAAAGAAACTCAACTACATGAAGCCAATCCCATCTCTCCACGATATTCAAATTGAAATGTTGAAGACGGGAATGAACGGAGTGCTTGCAGCTTTGGCTGAAGTTCCTTTGTTATTAATGGAAGATTCTGAAAACTTGGACTTGAAAACGTTGCTAGCTGACACACCAGAAGCCAAAACTTTCCGCTACAATCTCTTCAATAATCCAAAATACAGAAAATTCATTCAAACTCTTCTACTAGAATTCGATGACTTGGGATATTTGGAATGTTAAAAGTTTGTTTTATTTTTCAATAAAAAGAATATTTTGTAAATTTTTAAGATTTTATTGATATGCACTAACTAGCTACATGAAATGTTTTTTACAATATTTTTCTCTTCTTTTATTCAATCTACTGCTTTCAAACTTTTTTATTTTCTCAGACACTTTTCTACTTGTCTTACTGTTAACCCTCTCATTCCGAACTCATGTGACCAACTTTCTCGTCACGACTTCACTTTCATCATCAATAACATTCTTCATGATTCGAGAGCAAGTTGATAAGATTCCTAATAGTTTTTTTACATTTTTATTAGTTAATTTTTCTTTCTTATAGTTAATAAAATTTCTCTTTAATTTCTTTGCAGTGAAAATTGCTTTTCTTGACATTTGTGTATAAAAAAAATATTAAAGTTACTTAAACATTTCAGATCTTTCTATAACTAAACATCAATTAGTATCGAGATTAGAAGGTAAAGATTCATTTCGTTCAGTTGATCTGAGTGTAAGTTGTGAAATTGAGTAAAAGAAATCATAAAACTAAATGAATTGATCAATGTGCATTAATGAGATTCAGTTAAGGCACCCATAAAAATTTGTCTACAAGATTAAGAAACTTTTATGTTTATTTATTTTTTTAAATCGTTTTCAACTCTTATCAGAACTTGTACAGACATTTAGCAAGCATCATTTGAAGTTCAAACTTTATTTTCTTTGTACAAAAATATTTTCTTTCTTATTGAAATTCACTACGGCGCTCTTATCAATAAATCTTTGATATAAAAATTTCTTTAATTATTCGCGTAATTTTGTTTTTCTCTCAACTTCATTTTCATCTTTTTATCTTCAAATAATTATCATTTTGACGTAATTTACAATCTAATTAAAACAAAAACCTTTTTTAATGCCTTTGCTAATGAATTATGGTTCTTAAAATAAAAAATTAAAATCAAATAAAAGAAAAATAAAATTAGACCAGAATTAAAATGGACGGCAAAAATAAGTCAATTAAGTGAAAAACTCATGGTGCGGGGGTGTTAAATAAAATGTTTTTAAGTGTTCAGACTTCAAGAGAGTTTGATGAAATTCAAGATTATTTATAATATTGTGTCATGATTTATGGACACCCCCAATGATTGGTCTGATTAACACAAGAGCTTCACCCAGAGATTCTACTTAAACTAATTTTTTTTTCTTCTTGATCGTCTGCAGCGACAATTTGTTGTTTAATTTCCAGGCCATGAATTCCATTGTGGAAGCAAATTATGATTCGATATCCTGAAGTGTCTGAAAATGACGGCGCTAACTGTTGTAAGAAGTAGTACGAATGAGATTGAAGATTTGAATGCTGCGTTATAGATTGAGCAGTAAGGACATTGCGAACTGCCGCACACTTCACAAATGTTAAGCAAATATGTTGGCAATGAATCGAATATCGTCTCGTTGAACCGTTCTAAAATAATTCAGTTTAAATTATTCAACTCAATTTTAAAGACAGATGTGAAAACAAACCTGGAGCGTAATAATCGTAAACTCTTATAGGCAGATATCGAGACATGTTTGCAACTGGAAGCCATCGTTCAACGGTGAAGTTTACACAAGTGGTTTCATTATCCAACTGAAAAATAATTTAAGCATTAATTAAAGAAGAAAAGTAGAGTTGACAAAAAAAAAGAAACTTACAAAGTCAAAATAGAACAAAACTTTCGTATCAGCAAACTTCGCTCGTTGTAGATTTCGAACTCGTTTACTTAAAATGTAAGAATCAAGTTTCTGTTGTTGAATGATGTAACCAGTTGGTATTGCAACATCTAAAACAGCCATTCCAGATCGTATTGATTCATTCATATTTGCCCAACTATAATTACAATGAATGAGTACAGAAAATTTAATTATCGAGATTAGAGAATGAAAAGCTATGAAAATTTACCTTGCACAACTGAGATAATTGATATGCGACTGATTTCTGCCATGGAAGATTGCTTTGGTGTGCAAATCGAAAGCTTTCGTAGGTGGTTTTGTCTGATATTTCTCCATGTCAACATTATATTGCACTGACATTTGAAGGATCGCAAAACCAGCACCTCTTGCTTGTACCTTCACTGTTCCCCATGCATTTGGAATCTTAAATTAAGAAAAACAATTAATTTAAATTTCTCTCTTTCATTTTTCGAAATTTACCTCAAGATTTTGTAATTGCGCAATATTTCTATCATGAATCTCAAGTGATTTCGTCTTTCCTTGCAATGATGTAGCTTCAAGCGTGATTGACAATTGTGAGACGTCACGAATTCTTGTTCGGATTGTGTATTCGATTAAAGCTTTCATTGCCATTCCTGTGTCTTGTGTCGAAGCCCATCCACCATCAGTCAAACGTTGTGCATTCAACCAACTAACAATTGAATCGACGAGAATTTCCTGACGTGATACGTAAGTCAACAAAGCATAAGCCGTCGTTTCAATATTCAACGCATCGAATTCGTATGGTAATCGTGGCAGTGAGAAATATTTTTGATTCTCAAGTTTCGTGGGTGGCAAAGGCAGTTGATCATTTCCCCAATAAGAATATTCTCCAGTATTCCTCCGAATATTCGCCAAAAGATTAAAAGCAGCTTCAGCTTTCGGTGCCTTTGCTAACATCATCGCATAAGCAACAATCGCAATCTCATAAGCCGTGCCACGCTCCTTCAAATAAACCAACTTCTGATCCAAATACTGCACAGCTCGTTGTTGAGCGAGCGATATTCTCGAACTTAAACCATCAGCAAGATCTTTAACAGTTGTTAATGTGATGAGAACATGCGCAGTCAATGAAATGTTGTGTTGATTATTGTTCATAAATTTGCGTTCGTTATAATTCGATGAATCGTTGACTTTTCTATCTGGCGACCAAGTCACTTCATAAAACGATCCTTCAGGCAGCTGATGTCTTAAAAGCCAAGCCATGTTCTTTTGCAAAACCACGGGATCAATGTAAATGAAGTTTTCCCATTCATAAAAGTTTGCATCTTGGAAGATTCTCGCACAATATGCTGTCAACCAAACTGAACTTGCAGATTGATTCCAATCGGATCGGAAAAGTGAGAAAGAACCGTCAGGCATAAGATAACTCATTTGTCTTTGATATCCAATGTTAATATGTTTGAAAGCTTCTCTCTCTGTCGTTCGATTTCTTTGATTAATCAACCTCATGTACATGATCGTGTATAAGTTTGCAGCAAAACTGAACATGTTTTGTTCAGCTGATTCCATTGGAAGATGAAGTAAAGATGAAGCATTGACAGGCATGTTTGGAAAGATTGGACCGACAACATCACCAACCAGTGAGATTCTCGCTCTGTTACTTCCATAAACGTAATATCTTTCAACTTGATACGGAATTATTGGCGTTTCAGTGACGTTAACATGCATGTATTGGAAAGCATAAGCGCGATTACTCAAATCAAGAAGAATGGATTGATGACGATATTGCGGTAAACCATCAGCTTTAACATTAAGCATTCTTTCAATTCGATCACTTCCAAGCAATGTTGAAGCATGAACTTTCACTTTAATGTCGCCAAGACGCGTTGGAACGATTGGAATGTAAACAATTGTCGATGATTGTGGTTCGAGATAAATGAAGAATTGATGTTCACCATAAGATGTTCTTGGGCTGTAAGACTTGACGATTCCATCTTCATCGACATGAACAAACTTATAGTCAGGCGAGCCATGTAGCACGACAGTCGCTTCAACTGATGTTGTCATGTAATTGAAAACTGTCACACGAATTCCAACTTGTTCACCTTGTCGACATTCTGACGGCATCTCAACATTAATATAAAATGGTTGACATCCAACATATTCAAGTGGGAATCTGATCATTCCATAGCCATCTGATGGACTTACACTGAAAGCTGATACCATCCATAAAGCTGGAATATCTGGAACGTCAAGTGTGAAGACATAACGACCATGTGGACCGATGTTGACATCTTTCCACATCCAAACATTATCATAATGTCGTTGAACTCGATTGAAACGGAATTTCCTGAATTCAGAGAGAAGTGTGTGATTATGATAATCACAACCAGCTTCATCAGCACCATCTTCACAATCAAAGAAACCGTCACATTTCTTGTCAACACGATAACAACGACCATTGAGACATTCAGCATAACCTGTCGTGATGTTGCAGTTATCGGGACGTCTTGGAACAATTCCATCGGTAAAGACAACCAATCCAATGTATTCAAACGTTCGATTAGCATCAATGCCATAAGTTGACGATGGGAAGTAAACAAGTTCATCAGGATTACCTTCATGTGAATACCAACGATGACTAAACGTTCCATTTGTTTCTTCATCAAACTTTGACATTTGTGTGATGACATTAGCGTAGGTTAATTCATTTCCAGCTTGCATGGTATAGAAAGCATTGTCAATGCCTGAAAGTCCAACATATGATCCCGGTTCACCATAAATTGCAACTTCAACCTTTTCTCCTGTTCGATGTTTTCGATTGTTTATAAAAACTGAAAATTCATTACGTGAAATTCCATTGACAGGGAATGTGATGCTGTCAGCAACAATTTGTCCATATGGTCCAATATTCCAAACAACCATCGTTGCAACTGGTGCCATTTCAGCGCTGAGTGTTACTGACATCGTTCTAACACCATCTTTGAATGCTTCAACACCGTTGGTTAGAATTATTCCCTTCGACATCACCATGTATTGGAATGATTCCATAAAGAAGTTCGCCTCAATATGGAAGACAATATACTCTCCAACTTTCCCATCCGTTGTGCTTGTTGTGACTTTAATGTGATTATTTTGCGGTGAGAAGTGAGATAAGAAAAGAATTTCAGCTTGTGCACGTTCACCAAATGGATCGACATAATTTGCAAAGAGTTTCAATTGTGAAATTTCGCGAAGAAAATCTTTGCTTTGTCGACTGTTGTCAAGTTGAAGGTCGTTACGTAAATCAATTTTTAATTCCCAAACGCCAGGCTTTTCCGACATTCTTAAGATTGTTTGTGGATAATCACGACGTCCACCATTCCGACTGTCAACAGTTCCAGTAATTTCCATCACTGATTGATAATAATTCGATAATGGAAGTTTCGAGCCGTCGTGATATTCAGCAATGACGTAAACAGTCATCGGCATCATTGGTTTGATGACTTGTGGTGTTCCACCCATAAATCCAACTTTAATTGATGAATTATAAATCCGAGCAATTGAATATCCTTCAATAATTTCATCATAATAACGTTCACCAACTTGCGCAATAATTAAAACTTCCATGTTAGCAAGATTCGGAACCATTTGCTTAAGTTCATACATTGGATATTTGAATTCAAAAGTTCCATTAAAGAATCGAAGATATGGAAGAGTATTTCGATAGGGATCGGAATATCCAGGCGTAAATCGACTCCAAGTTGACTGTTCTGGTTTATCAATCCAAAATGGCCAATCTTCTTCAAAGTTGTAGCGCGTCTCAACAACGTAATTGTCTTGATAGCCACTGCCAATACTTCCAGTTCCGAGATATCTTGGATCGGTTGTTTGATCGATTGTTGGGTTAAGGTTCGAATAAGGATCACGATTGACTTGATTGATTTGATTATTGTATTGTGTGTTTAAGAAAGGATTGTTGGTGCTGTAGCCTTGCTTACCAGAGTAAAGTTCAGTGTTGTAATTGTAAACTATTCGTTTGTATGCATCATATCTAACATTCCTAGGATCAACTTCCGGCTCGTAACCCATATTCCACACTCTAAACTGTTGGTTTATATTCTTAACATCAAAGAATCCAATTGGCCTGAAGATCGCTCTCAGCGTTAAATTTCCATGAACTGGTGAACCATTTGTGAAGTTTGCCATAACTTTTCCATGCAGGTACGGATCGGTTTCAAAAAAGAAAGCCGGCATTGTCACATTAACTTCAAATCTTGTTTGGTAATATTCTTCCACTTGAAATTTATGTTCTTCTGTTTGTCCTTGCGCAACAACTTGAATAATCCATTCACCATAAACTGGTTGATCGGAAAGTCGATAATCCAAGCTGACAGTTCCGTAGTTTGATTGTCTTGACAACCAACGTCTCATTATATGACGATTTGGATCTAACATGTAAACATCAACAGCATTGTCATAGCCTTTGAGTTCAGTTGTGATGGGAATTGCACGAAATTGCACGAGATCGCCTTGCTTGTAGACCGGTTTGTTTGTCTGAACGAAGATCGTCATCGAACGTTGTGAAAATGTTAATTTCGTCTCATTTAAGAAAGCAATTCCACCGAAAGCTTTCTCATATTTCCCTTCAACTCTCAACTTGTAATCACCAGGCACAGTTGTCGATGGAACACGCATAAGAAGCGTCTCAGGTTCGCCCGTTTTAATGATTTGAGAATCTGATCCCATTTCAACTCCATCACATGAAATTGAAGCTCGAACAGTAATCGGATCTTCACTTTCGATAAATACTGAAACGAAGACACGATAGATTTGATTCGGTCGAACCATTCTCGATGCAACAACGAAGTATGTTGCATCATGTATCAGTGGATTGTCAATGTTGTTAATGTTACTTTCAAATATTGGATTTAATGGATTTCTTGACAGTGGATTGTAATTGGTTCGATCGCGATTCCTTCCTGGTTGAGTTCCAATGCGATTGCGATTTCTGTCTTGTTCTCTTTCTCTACTCTGATCGCGATCACGACTCAAACCAGGCCTTGCACCTGGTCTCGAATCAAAATCTCGTCCAACATTGTTTCCTTGACTAAATGGATAATTTTGATCTATGGAATTGCCGAATGTGTCACGAAATGTCGTCTTCTCGAGATCATCAACAGTTCGATATGCTGGCGTAGGATAATTCTGATTCAGATTATTCTCTGTGTTAAAACGCGGCACTTCGTTTAAATTCTGAGTAAGCGTCACTGTTATCAGTGACAAAATTACCAACGACAATAAAGCGCCACATGACATCGTGGTGGTGAACCGATGCCACAAGCACTTCATTTTGTTGTCAAACTAAAAATGAAAATATAAAATGTGTTCGTTAAATTTGACAAGAAAATAACAAAGTAACAAGTAACCCTTACGTTTTTTAATTAAACTCCTTGTGTAAGCTTGCTTTTGAAATTAATTTCCATTAATTTTCATTATAAGCAAGTCACGGAATTATCTGTAATGAGATTAAAAAGAAAAAAATGAGAAATTGTAGAAATAAATTTCATGTTTAATTTAAATCTTACACATCCAACTAATAAGAATTAAATATTCATAAACCATGTGATCTAAAAGAACACCCACCCACGCAATGAATTCTTCTTTTCGCCCTCTCTTAAATTATCTACGCGGATTCTTGAATAAACTTTCTAATCTGTTTAATGATGTATTCGCATTTCCTTCATCATTTCATTAAATCCCTCGGGTTGATATTGATAAAACTGATTTGTTGAAACGTTTTCCGTCTATTTAATGTGTTTTGAATGGGTCACTGTGTAAGTTGCGTCATAAGAAAAACGAATAAACATTTATAATCAACATAAAACTTAATCTACATTAAATCGAATCAAACTTTCAGCAATTTCCTCGATAAAAAAAGTTTCACAGAATGAGATATTTTTAGAACTCGCACAGATTAAAAGTTCGATGAGAAATCGACGTTAAATACCGAAGGTGATACAAAAAAAATGAAGGAAACAACACGAAGAATAACTTGAATGTTATTTCGTTAAAGTTAATCTAAGTCATTGAATGAAAGTAGTTCTAAGTAAGTAGGTTAATGTTCTTAAGAATGCGTCATTAAAGAAAAGGGCAGTGTTTCATTAAATTGAATTAGACAACGAAAGCTGAAGTCCTTTATCACTCTAGTGCTTGTTCATGGCATTAAATCAAAAAGGAAAAAGTAGAAAAGAAAGGCAGGAAGTAAATCATATGATGTTTCAATTATACTCATAACAATAGTTTCAGAACGGAAAACTTCCAACTCGAATGTTTTCTTTTGTGATTATTTCATTAAATTTCGCCATGATTTTCATTTCTTTTCTCTCTGCTTTAATGTTCTGCAATTGAATGAATGTATCAAATTGTGAGTAGTACAATCAAACAGGCAAACATTTTATTAGGGTTCATATTTTGAACAATTGTACAAGTCATGTAACTAAGGGTTGGTTCATACTGCACATTTCACTCCACACTTGCACTAATGCAATCGTCAGCCGACATAAATAACAGAAATAAATTCGATTAGAATGTTAAGAAGAGTGGGAATTGAATAATCAAATCGGCCATGAACTTCCACGTTTCTCGATGTTCCTTTTAATTCAACGATATGTTATCGATTTCTGCACTATCATGCCGTGTCGTGTTCGATATTGTATTGAAATTCAATCTAATGTTTGTTATTAAATTGCACCCTTCGCTGCAGCATTTCCCCATGTAAAAATGTTCATTTCATTGATGTTTAAAATGGAAGTAAATAAATAATCATTGAACGAGACTTCACATAAAGCTTCTACAACTACCTAAGAGGAGTTTTCGAAGTATCAGCATCACCTGTCAAGAATGTAAGGATTTTCTTGAACAATATGAAATATGATGCGAAAGGCTAACTGTATCTGATGTTTACAGACTTTTCAAAACCTAATCCATCTATTTTAATGCAAAAGTTTCCCCTATCTGAAAATATTTCCACAGATACCGAACGAAGGGATGACGGGTTGGAAAAGTATAAGAAAGAAACCCCATGACCATTTAAATGATTCTTTTTTTGTAATTTCAAACTGTTGCAAAAGGAAAATCCCAGAAAAAAATATTAAATTTCTCTCATCTCTTAAATTTTTCTCGGGGATTACGACGCACATGTTACAATTATTTGCCTATGAACACGGATTTATGGGTGAAATGTATGCAAACTGTTTCAAGTATTTTCAACTTTAATGTTTGAGTTTCCTTATGGAATTGAAGGTTTAATTTCATGAGGGATCCAAACTCACATTGAATCATCAGCAAACAGGAATTTAAAGTCACTGATTAAAAATTCCTTCAATTTTATGTTTTCGTGTTTATGACTTAAATTCGTATTTAAAAAACTCGCTGATGTGATGAAATTAATTTCCTTTATTTAAATAAATTTAATAATAAAAATTCTCGTGCGATGAAAAGAGCAGAAAATTATGAGAAATATTTGAAGGGAAACGCAGAAGTTTTTTAAATGGAAATTTGTCAAATTTAAACTTAATTGCTACATTTGAACAAAAAGATATTTCGTTTAAAATTATCGAACGCTCGAGCTCATAATTTATGAGAAACTGATTAAAATGGAACAATTTTCTTTTTAATTCAATGCGGCGGCAAAAGGTTTGTTATAAATATTTCTTATCCCTTAAATACCTAGGGTGACTCGCTTGACTGTGTGCAAGCCATAATGTTCATCAGTTTTAATTTCAATATGATATATCGCACATAAAAATAATTCAATGGATGAGAATAATGATAAAAGTGCCTACGACACAAAAATTGAGCGAATGAAACTGTAGAACCCTCAACGCTTTTGTTATCGAATGCGAAATGCGTCCCTTGAGAATGTTGGGAAGATTTTCCATCTCTTTCTCGACATTGGAATCACGTTCACCGAATTTAAATTCTCATCTTCTCTCGAAAAAGCTTTTTTTGATATCACACTCCCAAACAACATTGCCACGCGACCTTGGGAAAGGATATTCAACTCTCAGTTGAATAAAAGGAAGAGGAAAGCTTTATCGACTTTCTCCCCCATCATGAAACTTTAATGGAATTCTCCACTCAAAATATTGCCGCCTATTGTTTAGTAAGGAAAATCTTAAGGAAAAGCAATCGGAAATAATCTATCGGGAATGCTTAATTAGAACGAATTTTTAAGACTTTCCTTCTTTCCTTCCATTTTATTGCACAACATTAACAACTAAAATCATTTTATGAAACATGAAAAAATGCCTCTTAAATTAAGAGTGAATAGCAAGTTATTGTCGATTTCAATAAAACCTCATGAACTAACTTTATCACGTAAATTAAATCTTTTCACTGAATGACTGCTGGCGTTACTCAGAGTCGGCTTTCTTTTTTGAAGGGACAGTATTTAAATATTTTCTCTCTAACAATCGTCAATTATCACCCTTTCTGAAAACTATACATAGAAGCATAACGTTGATTTTTTATGATCATAAAAAACATCTAAAACTACATGCATAAAAATCCAACTAACAATTTTTGAATGTCGTTGTTGTTGCATCCAATTAACGATCTGTTTTTTTTTCTTTTTCAGTTGATTTAGATATGATGAACTGGCTTATTTGGAGATTAACAAAGAAGCCCACTTGAAATTCTCTATTAATCATTTTTTAGGCTTCCCCCTGCACTTGGATGAATATCCCTTCAGACTTCAGACTTTCATGTTATTCAATTACATGTTTAAAAGTTGAATTAACAGAAAACTGTATAAACAACATTTTCTGTTATATAGTGAACCATTCTCTATCCCAACTATGTTTACAATCATCTAATTACTCATTTTCAACGACTTCTTTATTGATAAATATTTCTTCATATAGCATTTGAGTGAATTTATTGTTAGCGAGACTTCACGAGAAGTTGTTCTTCAAAAACACTTCCTTAATAAGAAAAATTCTTTACGATTTGTTTTCTGTTTCATATTTTCCTGTTCTTCATTGCCCTTAGCGGCTGTATGGCTCATGTTGATGTAATGTTTACACAATAACCCTGCGTGCCAATGTAAATACCAGAACAGTTCCATCCAACAGAAAAAGAATGAAAGGGGATCGGAAGCTACTCACAAAGAGATCTTAATAGATGTTTGGTGTTGACGAAACGATCCAGAAATCAACTCATCTTACAAGATAGACTCGATTTAAGTTCTTTGCTGGTTGAAGTCATTTCTTCTTTCATTCACACCATAATTTTCCCATTTGGAAATTCGTTTAAATCATTAAAAAAAATGAACTACCATCACATGTTGTAAACATCATTTTCCGAGTTCTCGAACTTGTTCTGTTTATTTATCGTGAACTATACACATGATTCATGAGTTTTTGTGAGTAGTTTTTGCCATTCCGAGAAGTTAAGTTACGGTTAATCGTTTCGATCAACGAGAGATTTTCATTCAATCACAGAGTTTGATGTTTTGAAAATTTTCAAGGCGGTCGGCGAGTGTTAAAGCATTTGAGGCAATTATTTAATGATTTGAACTTCTTCTCAAGGAATTCAAGTCTTTCCCCTGGGACTTGACAACTTTGAGTGATATGAAATTAAACTCTTTCGCTTTCACTCACTTTGATGTGATATCTGACAAGTTCTTTATGCATTCGTTGAACTCGCTAATTATTGCTTTCCTGCTTTTTGCTCTTCCAAATGTTTCACATTTTCTCAAATATTATTTATTTCCTTCTCCAGATACAGATAAATTAACATAAAAAGTTTTAATCGACATGGGTTGTGTAGGTTTAATACAGAAAAAACATCATACGGAGGAATGGAAAGATACAATTTTATAATATAAATAACCATTCCCAATGAATTATTTCGTTACATTTTCCTAACGTAATCTTTTCTCAATCTACCATAAACACCTCGCGAACATTGTCAGTTAATGTCATAAATTTCTTTGTGTCTTAAATCGTCTAAAACATATGTCACGTTGGGCTAATCTCGAAGCAACTCAACCATAGCGGTCATATGTATGCATGTGAGATAAAACAATGGCCGAAAGTATGTGGTCAATTAGCGATGTGCCAAGCTGAGAATCGTTTTTTAATTTATTCTAATCTTTTTGAAAAAACAATTTTAATTAGACAGAATAGATTAATGCCCAACGTTTTGTCAAATGGTGCCACTGGGGAGTTTTCGATAATCTGGCAGGTAACATAATCGCAAGGTGGGCTTCTTGTTGTTGTTTTTGCTCTTTCGTGACGGAAATTGCTTTGCCTGATGAACTTTAATAATTTTTTATTTTCAATTAAGCCGGAAAATTGTTCATGTGAAGTTGGTCAATGAATTACGGCTGATTATCGATTCCGTTTAAATTGAAAAATACTTTTTAAAGGATACTTTAGAAGCAATAGCACCTTTCACCCCTTCTCATGTTCAAAGGTATTGAAGCATAAGATGAATTCCATTAAACATGATCATTAGCTACGCGTGCATGCTTTTCAGTGAACAATTTAAGATTCTAATAACAAACAAGACTCAGACCAAGCATATTAGATCAATAAACTGCTTTCATGATTAACAAATCATTAAACCCGGAGAGAGAACAAAAATGTTTTCGTTTTCTGACTACTTTGTGTAAAACAGAAAAAGAAAGAGTTCTACAAATTAAATTCCCATGAAGATAAAGAAATAAGATACTTTGGATTTTTCATAGTTTATTTTAATTAACTTGAAATCATAAACGAAGAAAATCTAAAATTTCCAGGGCAATTAAAAACGGAAAATTCTAGTTTTCTTTTCAGTGGGTGTCTAAATAAATATCAACTTCGACACGAAACATGTGCCATATAAAGTTTATTTGAACTCGTTTCTCTGGGTTTGTTTTTATTTGTTCTTTCATGAGGTGAAGTCGGTTAGTTTAGTAGATGTTTGATTGCTTTGATTTCTGGAAAGAAGAACATGACATTAAGCTGCGCATACATTACGACAAAGTTTTTCAAATATAACTTAAGAAATCAGAAAGAAAATTAAAATAATTGAGCAGCAACTTTTTATTTTCTTTTGTCAAACGTCGAAATATTAAATAAAAATTTTTCCGCATGACAAAAGTTCTATGAAAATCGATAGATTTGCTATCGACGAAAAAGCCATTGTTATGGTTTGTATTCATAAATTAGGTCACTTGACACGTTATTTGAAAGAAATCTTTAAGAAAAACATGGAAGCAATTTTCAAAAAAATTTCTTATTGTACATGAAATTTAATAAATTTGTGAATAAATCATCAACACATTATGAACGCCGACAAAAGGTTACTCGAGTCCCTTCCTCAGTGCGCTCAAATTCTACCAACCTTTTCTATTATTTTCTTGTCTTTTGTGTACAGAATGACAATCAAGTTGAACAACCATTTAGTTGAAAATCAATCAGGAAAAAATGTGCGTCAAATTGTCAACAATGTTGCTTTTTTTCTCCGGTGAAATGTTCTAAATTTAAAATGAACTTTTTGTTGCTACGCATTTTTCGAGGAATCACTTTACGAACAATAAGATAAAATTAAAAATCTTGAGTGTCGTCAGCTAATGATCTCTAATTTAAGAGAAATAAATGACAAGAATGTGAATCATAAAACCGCTTTTAAAATGTTATAAAAATAGTTTAAGGGATGTTCGATTTACAATGGAAATGTTCAATGAACTTGGTTTGTGTGACGGGGTCATTATCATCAACTGTGAGTGTTTATCTGCGAAAAGCAAACGAAAACATTCCATAATTTACACATATAATTGAATAGGAAACATAAATGAGACATTAACAACTTTTATCAACAAATCGTGCCTTAGTATGTCGTTGAACAACAAAAGAAATCATTTTGCACGTGTCGGCGTTGCATCGACTTGATTTCAAATGTAATCAGCGATGATTTCACGTTCTTGTAAAGAAGTTTGTTGTATCTACGAAGTCAAAAAGGGATTTAAGCATTAATTTTAGATACTTATAATGTACATGCGTCATGTATCTATTGAATGCTTTTAAATTTCACGCATGAGATCAAACAGCAGGAAAAGAAAACCGACTGCGGGTACGAAAAATGCGACAATATTTTAATTCGTTTTTATTTTACCATCAAATCAAGTTTTAACATTTTCTTTTCTCATGTCGACATGATAAAAGATTTTGTTAATTTATGAGTGTCTACAAAGAGTTAAAAAGAAGAATCAAACAAGAAAATGTTAAAGAATTCTTTCAATAATTTTGCACTTCTCTTCACCCTTTTCTCTGTTTTTAATTTGCGCTCTCTATCTTTATTTGCTTAATTTATTTCAATTTTTATATCATGAAAAGGAATTAAAAAAAGAAACAAGTTTTTGACTTTGAAGCAACGTTTCTTTAAAAAATTCTTATTAAATAAAACTTTGTAATATTGAAAAAATGTAAATTGATGCGCGAAATTATTTGATTGGCGAAAGAGGGATAAGCAAAACGAGAAATTTTGTTTCTTATTTTAATTAATTTCAAGCTCAATTTTGAATTTTTCTATAAATTTCTTAAAACCGATATGGTTATAATCAAACCAAACCAGGATTTGTTATCATTGAGAACATTTTAAAGAAATATTTTATTCGTTTATTTTCAAAAACTTGATTTGTTGTCGTTGACCTCACTCAAGTGCGTGAAATGAAAAGATTACGTCTCATCGTCAACACATTTGCTAAAAATATCGTAGACTAAAAATCATTTAAATTTCACTTTCTAACTAGACCCGGCAGTTTCAAGTATCATTAAAATCGTATTAACAACACGACAATAATTTATGCAAACAAATATTCAAACGCACATTTTCTTAATGCAAATATATGCAAAACTAATTTTTCTATGCTTCTGTCTACTGTTTGTCCGTTTATAATGAGTTTTTCCTGTGACAGTGCTTTTGGCGAGACATGCAGCTTAAACCCGTTATCGTTGTTATTGCTACTTTGGGCATTATGTTTTCACCAGAATTCTCTCACCGGCTTATTTAGCATAATACACTTTTACAACTTGTAAATGGCATTGCATACAGAAAAGGCAATGTGTACATAATTGAAGTGGAGTAGAAAAAAAACCTGGCCGTTGTAAAATACGAGATCCATGCTATTTCATTTCAACTCGTCATAAAAGGGAATGTCTCGGTCGAGTGGATATGCAGACATGTTTTTATATTCTTTGATAATAATAATTCATTTCAAGAAGCTCTTAGAAAATTCAATGAACGAACGATAAGCGACATGAACACTAAACGCACGAATTGCCTCTTGATCGAGTTAGATAAACGATCAAAACAGTTGCATAATGTGTCGACATTTAGTTACTGACAAATGACTTGATTGTTCATAAAATCTGGATTTATGTGAATTTAAATGCTTATTAAAAGGTTCACATCTTAAAAGAAGAAAAAGAAAATGATTTTTTATGAATTCATAAAGAACAGCAGATGCCGCAATGCCGAAAAAAAGTTTTACTGGTTTAATGAAGGCAGAAGGAAAATAATTAGAACGAACAAAAAAACATCTCGAGACAACAAATGATCTTTAGATGGCAGTTGGAGCCGTTGATGGATTAATGGACTAAAGCCATCAGAAATTAGAAATAAATTCAGTGATTGTGAGTAGCCTAAGAATAAAGTAAAGCAAGCGTTCCCGTTTTCATATTCAGATGATCTCAGATACTAAAATTCAAATAAAAATTTGTTATTTAGTCGTAAAATGAATTAAAATTGGCAGATGCATGTGTAATTCATTCCATTTCAACACGAGCACATATCTCGCATTAAATTCAACCTTTTCTACTTTAATTATGAAATATAATCTAACATCAGCAATACATTTGCTGCTTTTTTTAAACCGAATTTCAAATTTTATTCAATTTCAACCCTAACAACGAAATGCTGAACAACAACCCATCCTGGTGCAAACAAATGAAAGAAAACATTCAAAACTATGCCATCACCAGTTGTGAATTGAAATTTCCGCACGTGGCTTTTCAAACATCTTTTTTTTTTGTAGTTTTCTTGAATGCAACGCTCATGAGTTTTGATTTATAAAATCAGGTCTAGAATTAGAGTAAGTTGCATATTGCTGCTTGTTAGATTCCGCTTCATATCACACATTCTACGCAATAAATCTCTTTGTATACCTTTCATCATGTGTCAGTTTTGTTTGCTTTCATTAGATTAAAATATATCCAAAAATATGTTTCTTTTATTTTATTTAAAAAGAATTTTTTTAAACAGTTTCGGTTAAGCAACATTGAAGTTCATAATCCAAAAATGTTTACAGATTTAAAGTTTTTATTGGGATAAGTTTAACTAACCCGAGGATCATGAAAGTCATAAAAATTAAGCACGAAGCGACAGCTGAAATCTGACACTTTTATTTTCATTCTCTTTCGAAAAAAAAGTTTAATTACAATTCACAAAACAGGGATTGACCACATTAGAATGTTTTATTTTATAGTTTATTTACAGTTGTCGGCTGATGTTGAAGTTTCACTTCAAAGAATTACAAACCAACAAAAAATTTACCCCAAAAAAAAACGGAAGACGAATGTGATGGAAAGCAGATCATTTAATACCGATAATTTGCCAGTCATTAAATGGCTTTAAGCAGACTCGACAGATTTATTCAATGAATTATTTCATTAGTCAGTAAACAGAAATTCTCCACTTAATGATCAAAAGTGTTTTGTTTTGAATTCTATTAAAAGAAAATAAGAAATAATGCGAAGAGTTTAAGAAAATTTGATTTAATTCGATTACTTAAGGCAATGCTCGATGCTTCATGATTAGCACACAGAGATCGCTTTGGTGTCTTACTGACTGATTCTCATTGTTCTAGGTCAAGAGGTCATCAAAAACTATATGTGAAGTGTTCTTAAATTATCGTCATGTAGATGTGTGTAAACAAAATGGATCTTGAAATGACTCACAAACTGTCACAAGTCTAAAGTTTCATTGACATTCAACACCGACAAAAAAATATGTTTCTGTACTCTCTCGACACATCTTCGATATCTTACAAAGTATTTTTTCTGATATTATCATGTAAAAGACGTTGGATAAACATTCAAGGAATTCTTTGACGTTCCATGTCATGACAATATGTTTCAACACCATGTGGACAATTTTTATTGGCATCAAAAATAAACATTTGACATTTAAATAAAGTCAACAAACTATTCTTTCACTTTCTTTCTTCAGGATGTTACCCTAAAGAGTATTGAAATTGTAAGTTGATAGTTTTACTGAGAGGTTAATTACTATAACATTTTAATTATCATAGAAAAATATCCTGACCCTTGCTATGAAATTGATATATCATTTCGATATGTTTATGCTGTAGACCAATTATCCAAGTCTTAATTGTAAATTGATAAGACCTCCCGAAACCTTTGAAATTTAAAATTATTTGGCAGCAGAAAATTAAAAGTTATTGAACCTTAATGAAGAATTATCGTAAAACTTTTTCAATTTCCAAAAATTATAAACAAAGAAAAAAATTAATTAATGCTTTGTAAGTAAAATAAAAGTTTAAAAAATAATAATTAAGTCCAATCATGTTTTTATTTTGAAAACCCTGCGGTATATTTTTGCAAGAATTTTTTAATGAACATCTGTAGTTTTTTGGCATAGCACATTGGACATGCAATAATTTTGAAAGGCATGCAATTGATGTATGCAGGTAAATGAATGTGTCCCTTTTGTCATAAAACACCTTGAAGTATCAAACATTAAAAAGGAAGTGCAACCCCAATATTATTCTAGATATGATATTGTTCAATGGCACAAAAGGATTTTTATTCCTTTTTTTCTCGGTTCCGCATCTTTACAGCTTTTCCGTTGAAATCTTCTCTTTTTTTCTCTTTCTAGTGTCGATGCCGAAAGCGCTTGTTTTGATTTTAGTTAGCTTCTTTGAAACATTCTTCAACGGCGGACAACTTACACACCATCATGCATTACAGTGGAAAACCTGTTTCATTGTGTTCACTTTTGCGTGTGTTGATGTTATACGTCACTTAAAAGGTAAAAATGTTTTGTTTAATTGTAACTTTGCTAAGGTATTTCCATCTAATTTGAATAAAAATCGATATTCATATCATCCAGAACGAAATCATTCAACATAATCGAAATACTTGTACCATCGGTAGCGTTTAATTGATAAAAGTTCTGCTTTTATTATTTTTTTGTCGTATAAAATTGTTGAAGCATGCTTTAGCTATACAATGTAGCTGTGTTATTCCACACCCATCGATCGCTTTTTATATCGAATTTTTTATTCCATTTCCCCGAAATTTTCTTGATCCACAAGTGTTTTTCCGAATCACCTTATTGATCATATAACCGTCGTTTGTAATCGAGGACAAATTTAGGGAGTTGCAATGCAATATGATCGCGAAGACAAGAATTGGTTAACGCCCAAAGCACAAGAGTTAGTCATGTTAATTAATTTTACCTGCTTATGTGGCGGACTTTCCTCGAATTAAACTCTTGCTAATCCTATTAACTTTTGTTTTATCACTGTTGTCTTTCAATTGTACATTAATAATTTACTAATGATTCTTATCATATAAATAATTTCAAGAAATTATTACTTCAACACTAACACTATCAACTTCACACCAATTTTCAAAGCTTAATTCAAGTTATTTTTAATATTTTCAGAGAATTTTATCACTTTTTATGAGTCGGCTTTTTAACTGTTTACAAACTTGCACAGGAGAAAATACGGATATTGTCAGGATTAATGGTAAAACAATCGTTGTAGAACTCGGCATACACTTCTTACACTTTCTACAGTTCAGAAGAAACTAAACATCGTTTGAGAGGTCGGTTTTTGTATTAGCAATCTTGCGTACCCTTCAAAAATCTAATAAAACGCCGTCGAAAAAATTAGAAACGGCGGCGAAACTGAAAATTGTTTAAAAACAAATAAAAATTATTGTCTGCAATTAAAATTCATTTATTGCATTTGAAACTATTTTGATGACATTAGTTTGTAAAATATAGAAGCAATTTAATCATATTTGATTTATATACCAATTCAAATTCCATTGATAATGAAATATTTTGTAAACAAAAAACTGCAAAAAACCATTTTTGCCAACTTCAACTAGAAAATTATAAATTTATTTTTACCATTAAACATCCATACTTATTCATTTCAGTTGCATTCAGTAGAAATAAATTTATGTCTAAATAAAATTGAGTTCAACAACTAGATTGTTCTTTAAGATTAAGAATGAACATTCAGTACATTTCATGAGTAATAACGAAGTGATAACAGAAGCCGGTATGGCACTTTATTATTATTAAACAAGTATGAAAGTCTTCCTTTTTTGGTCTCGAAATGTTTTCTGAAAATTTTTTTACGTCATTCTTATCTCCTAATTACATATTCTTAATCAGTATTAATCAGTAATATTTTTCTTCGTCTTACTTAATCATTCCCATCAAGATTGGATAAAAAAATAATATAAAAGCTAACACTTAGTGGTTGGAAATAAAGTCTTTGTTCATAATGTGGTTGAAGATTGTTCTCTTTTTCGCTGTCACCAATGTCATAACTTGTCAAATTTTACCTCCATCTGGCCTTCGGAGGTTGAGGCCTGGCCCTATCATACAAACTCGAAGTGGTCCTATTCAGGGACAAGAAGAAACTTACGATTTATTTCGAAGGATTTACACTTACAAAGGTATTCGGTATGCTCAACCACCAGTTGGTAATTTAAGGTTTCGCCAAGCACTTCCTGCTACACCATGGACAGAGACCTTGAGAGCGTGGGAGTATGGATCGGAATGTCCACAATTTGGATTAGTAATAAATGATAGAATATCAGGCGAAGAAGATTGTTTGTTCCTAAACGTAGCTACACCAACGAACATCAGATCGAGATTACCAGTTGCTGTCTTCATTCATGGTGGTGGTTTGCATGTGGGAAATGCCCAAATAAATTTATTCGGTCCCGAGTTGATTATTCGAGAAAATATTATAACAGTTGGATTCAATTATCGATTAGGCGTCCTTGGCTTTCTTAACACAGGTGACAGATTCTCACCAGGAAATTTTGGAATCAAAGATATGATTTTGGGCTTGCAATGGGTCAGAGATAATATTGATTTTTTCGGTGGTAATCCTAATGATGTAACAATAATTGGTGGTAGCGGTGGAGCAGTTGGTGTCAACTCGTTAGTGCTCACACCTGCCGCTAGTGGACTTTTTCATAAAGCTATTGCATCATCAGGTTGTTTATTTACTCCATGGGCTTTCAATAAAAATCCCCAACAAAATGTTGCAAATTTAGTTCGTGATTTAAGACTTTTTGTAACATCAAATGAAGATTTAGTCAATCAATTAAGGGGAGTTTCTGTTGAGAGTTTATTGAGAGCTTCGGGAGGGTTAGACCCTGATTTAATATTTGAAGAACAAAATTTCATGCCATCAATGGATCCAGTTGATTCATTGGAACCAAGAATATTCACAGGTCCCATTGATGATCTTATTAGAACGGGAAACATCAACACAGTTCCATATATTATTGGATATACAAGCGCTGAAAATCTTTTTGTCATTCCACAAGTTCGTGAAGACCCGACAATTTTGGAAAGATTTAACCGAAACCCGAATTTATTAATTCCAGTTGAATGGAATATAACTCCTAACACTCCACAAGCTTTGGAAGTCATTACAGCATTCAGAAATTTATATTTCGGTGGTGCAATCAACATTACTGCGGATATGGCATTGCAATGGTCAGATTATTCGTCAGATCGTGATTATAATTTCCCGATGTCAAAATTGGCCCGACTTCATAGACTTCGTCAACCTGTTTATTATTATAGATTTAGCTATGATGGAGCCCTAAACTTCTTTAAAATTGCTTTATCTGTAACTGATTATCCTGGTGCAGTTCACGGTGATGACGCAATGTACTTATACAGAATGAATTTTGCTGTCAATCCCGTGCCATCGAGCGATGAAGCTTTTCTAATTCAACGACGTAAAGTTCGACTTTGGTCAAACTTCATAAGATATGGAAACCCCACAGTGTCAGCATTGGATCCATTGATAAGCGTAACATGGCCCATGCTTACTGAAAGAGAAGAATTTTTGGACATAGATTCAACTCTCATTTCAGATGTTCATCCTTTCAGACAACGTTTAGATGTTTGGCATGCTTTTGATGCAAGATTTAATCCTTAAACATTGATTTATAAAGTTTGACATCAATAAAGCATTGACTATAACTAACAAAATAAATACAAACAGTTTAATTATTGGAAGATTATTTAAATAACATATTGGGAAAGTTTAATCTTTGCCAAATATTCATAAATAATAAAAAGTTTTTAAAACATTTAACTGAAAAATTTTAGAAAATATTTGACAGTCAGACATAAATAACATTTTCAATTATTTGAGCTAATTAAGAAAATATTTCTTGTTGTTTCACCAATTTCGCGCGATAAAAACGAAAATAATATTTTAAACTTCTTCACAAGTATCAAAAATTATTGCAAAACTATAAATCAAAGTGTGTGAGTTAAAGACATTTTAGATATTTATGTACTTCATTCGAAATTGAAGTTTTTTTAAAATCATCTTTAGAAAAAAGAATGTTTCAAAAGTAAAAAAAAGCAAGAGAATAAAAGTTTTTATTCGTATTTTGATTACTTCATAAATCGCTTTGAAATTTTAAATTTCATTGTAATAACCAATTTCAATTGGTTTATTTATGGCATAAACATGTGATTTATAGGAGATTTACGAAACTTAAAATCTTTATGAAGACGCTATGGTTAAAATTTTAAAGTATCGTCGGGTACATATTATTTTTGAAAAACCCAATCACCGATGTACATTGGGTTTTTCGAAGTGAACAATGAACCAACGATACTAGTTTGCAATGTGTTTTCAATGGGCGCGAACTAACTTTTCTTTTATTTCAATTATTCCTTAGGTTCATGTATATCTTTCCAAAGTAACTAAACTTTAAAAATAATGGATGAGCCTCAATTAACAACTCCTATTAATGACAGTGACATAAATACCGATAAAAATAGTTTAAATGAAAATGTAATCGACGAGATACAAGAAGCATCAAAAACGAATCCCTTGGGAAATTCAACTGAGAATTTTTCTCCCCAACAAAATGATAACTTAAGTGAATCGTTAGCATTACCAATACCTGAGGAAGCAGATAAAATGATAACAGATTCATCGGAAGTTGAAAATGAAACTGTGAATGAAAATGCCGGTACAAGTCAAGACGTTTCGATCACTGATTTGAATGATGTTCATATGGAACAGTCAATGGAGCAAGTGATGTTCGAAAAAACCGGCCCAAGCTTAAATGAAACAGAGAATGAAAATAAAAGCTTAGATTTTGATAATGAGACATCAATAAATATTTCTCAATTGGTTGTTGATCGACAAGACGACAGTAATGATGCATTTAATGCTCTCAAAGAATCGGAAACTGACGCTTTACAAACACCAAAAGAAGAACCAAAGGAATCTGACAAAAATGAAGCATCAGAAGGTAAAGATGAAGATTCTTCAATGCAAGTGGATTCTGAAAGTGCATTTGATAATATTAACAATGAAGAAAGTTCGCATTCACAAAAGCCAACAGATGAAGATGCGAACATTCCTGAAAATGAGAAGCAAGTTGATACTGAAACAAATACTGACTTAAACACTGAAGCACCAGAACGTAGCGATGCTGCTAGTAACACTGATTCTCAAGATAAAGCTGATAAAGAATTTGAAGATGCTGAAGAAGCTCCTGAAGGTAAATTTTGTTATTTTTTTTAATTTTCTTTCCTAACTTTTATTATTTTATTATCTAAGATGATATTACAACAGAAACAACAAATGAAGGTGAAGGAATTGATGAAGACGTTTGTTTATTGGGAGACGAATCAGTTGTTGAAATGGACAAAGAAGCTGGTCAAGCAGAAGAAGTCATAGACGATGATGAAACAGAAGGTGAACAAAACTCAAGTAAGCAACAAAGCACCGCAGAAGCAACAGATGTTAATGATGTTTCACAAGAAAAAGATGATTCGGAAGATGTTGAAATGACTGAAGAAATTGTTGAAGATATTCCACAGAAGGAGAATGAAATACGCGAAATTTCTGAAGATGAAGCAACAGAACAATCTTGTCTAAATTGCGAGAATTCAACGAAATGTTTATATCAAATGTTGGAAGAAAATGGAGAAATGAAATATTTATGCTCATTCACGTGCGTGAAAGAGCATCGCGATGATAATCCAGATAAATATTCTTTAACTCATAAAAAACTTTTCATTCGTGAAATTTTTCCAATTGAAAATGTTTGTGTGAAATGTAACGAAACGAAAAGTTGTAAATATCTTTATCGATTGACAATCACAAAAACAATTACAAAGAGTCAAGAAACAACACCTGGAGATGAAGTTGAAACATCGGAAGGAACATCATCTGCTGAACCAACAACAGAAAAAGTTCAAACGACAGAAACGAAATATCTTTGTGATGATTCATGTTTGAAAGAGTTTATTGGAGAGAACACTGAGAAGTACGAAATTATTGCATTAAAGAAACGTCCCTCCAAAGTTCAAGAAGAAAGTGGGCAAGTTGTTGAGCAAACAAAGGAAAAGGAAGCAGAAGAAGAACAAGAAGTTCCAAAGATTGTCGCTCGAAGTGACGCTGAAGTTGAAGCTGCAAGACTTGACCGAGATGAAAGCTTCAGACGTTGTTGTGCTCATTGCTTCAAGGAAATTAATTTCACATCAAGAACAGCACATTGGGAGAGTTTTGATTTCTGCGATGAGAAATGTTTAGGACTTTATCAAAGTATCATTGCAGCAACTTGTTGTCAATGCAATCACGTTGTTTCTTATTCAGCTATGGGTAAACTTTGCGTTCGATTTGGTTCCGACATCAAACAGTTTTGTACCACGCAATGTTTGAATGATTTCAAGGAAAATCATCATCCATGCTCGTTGTGCTCGAAGAATTTAAAGACCGACGACGATTCGAATCAAACTTTTAATAAGAAAGGGAACAACTTTTGCGATGAAATATGTGCAAAGCGTTATGACGACATTGTCAACACGAAGAAGCGTCATCCGCCATATCTTTGTTCGGTTTGTAATAACAAAAAAATTCCACGAGTTCAAGTGTTGCTGGATGGAAGCATTCACCGATTTTGTTCAACGCCATGCTTTTCTGCTTTCAAGTTTGTTAATAATGTCTCGCCAGATAAATGCGAAATGTGCACAAGATACTTTGAAAGAAAGTCAAGCGAATCATTCACAATTTATCAAGGAAAAGATCCAAAAATGTTTTGCACACAAGCTTGTATGAACATTTTTATAACGAAGAATCGCGAGATCTGGAAATGTAATTGGTGTAAAGTGAGCAAATATAACTTCGACATGGTACAAATGAACTTCAATGAGACACGAATGTGTTCGCTGAATTGTTTGACGCTTTCTGAAGTGTCCACCAATGCACTTTCACGCAAATCTTCAACATGCGATCAATGCAAATTACAAAAGCAACCTCAATATCATCTCACAATGACGGACTCATCATTCCGTAACTTTTGCACTTATCAATGTGCTCTTGGCTTTCAAAGTCAATTCACAAAGAATCGCATAGCGGGTGAAACACCGGAAGTTGTTCCAACTGGAACTGCGAAACGAATCAAACCAGCATCGCAGACATCTCAGAAGTCAAAACAACCCGTCATTTCACTTGTCCAGTCGTTAAATATACGTCATGGTGGACGTCAATACAGTTCAGGGTCAGGTCGCACTTCAGGTTCACCAATTCCCGTTCCTGAATTGACAGTTCAACTTGAACGTTTATCTGATGTACCGACACGAGTGAAAATTTCATCTCTGCAATCATTAACTGGTGGAACTTCATCAAGTTGGCGGCCAATATCGCCAGCTTCATCACCAACGCCAGTCGAGTACAAAACTCAAGTTGTGACTGTTCCCGCTCTTCCGAAACAAGTTGGAAATAAATCAACAATGTGCAAAGCTTTGACATTAAATAAAGCCATAAATTGTGTTCCAATGACATCGGAAGCTGAATGTCAAACTGAAGATTGGCTTGAGCAGAGAATGTTCGTCCCAATACCGATTCCAATCTTCGTGCCACAACCAATGTACATGGTAAGATAAAGTTAAAGTTTTATAAAGAATGTTGTTATAATTTATTGTTTATTTTCCAGTATAATTTACCAACGCCCATTCCTGTTCCTTTCCCACTTCCCATTCCTGTCCCAATATTCGTTCCAACAACAAGAAACTCATCAAATGGCATCATGAAGGAAATCAAGAAGATTCAAGAGAAAATGCCGACAGATCCTTACGAAGCTGAACTTTTAATGATGGCTGAGATGGTTGCAGGGGATAAGAAAAGAGAAGAAACTGATTCTGACTCGGATGAGAACAATGAGATTGAATATGGTGATGGAATTGAGAACAATTCTTCGTTTAATGAAGATCTCGTTCAAATGGCATTTAAAATGGCATCTGGGAATGACTTCGATGATCCACCAGTTGATTTAGAAAATGAAATGACAGCAAACACAATTTCACAATCATCAAATGCTTATGACGAAATGGATCCAATTTCACTTCAACATCATCATCAATTAATGTTACTGCAACAGCAACAGCGTGAAGCAACAGGATCAATGCAATCAAATCGTGGTCGTAAACGAATTCAAACTCAAGTTAAGCAGACGAATAGTCGAGCGCCAAGCAAAAGAATTAAAAGGGAAATGGAAGTGATACAACCGGAAATGCCGCGTGAACCAGCAGAGAAACCTGGTAAGCTTCTTATCATTTCTATTCATTTAGTTATTCATTTAATGATGTTTTATTAGACGCAAACATGTGCTTAAAATATACATTTGGAGTCAATGCCTGGAAGCAGTGGGTGGCAACTAAAAATGCCGATTTTGAAAAGTCTTCAATTCGTCGTAAGCCAATCAAATCAGAAATTCTTCAATTAACAGCTGACGAGTTGAATTACTCGTTGTGCATGTTTGTGAAGGAAGTTCGAAAGCCAAATGGCAGTGAATATGCTCCAGATACGATTTATTATTTAGTTCTTGGTGAGTTTTAAATTTGTCGATCGGAAAATAATCTAAAGGCTTGTGAGTGTGGATCGATCAATTACAATTCTCGATATTTTCATTATCTTTAGGTATTCAACAATACTTATACGAAAATGGTCGCATTGATAACATTTTCACTGATCGTTATTATGAACAATTCACTGATTGTCTTGATGAAGTTGCTAAGAAGTTTTCAGTTTTGTACAATGATTCTCGTAAGTTGAACAGAACATAGATCGAAGAGTTTCATTAATTAAATCATTGTAAATTTCGCAGAGTACATTGTAACAAGAGTTGAGGAAGAACATTTATGGGAATGCAAACAGTTAGGTGCACATTCGCCTCATGTTCTTCTAAGTACGTTGATGTTCTTCAACACAAAACATTTCAATTTAGTCGTAAGTTCAAATTGCAATCGACAAATTTTAAAAGATAAATTAACATTTAATTACCATTTAGACTGTTGACGAACACATGGAGTTGTCGTTTTCTCATATTATGAAGCATTGGAAGAGAAATCCGAACCAACCTGGTGCAGCTAAAGTCCCTGGATCTCGCAATGTTTTGCTAAGATTTTATCCGCCACAATCATCCTTGGATGCGAATTCGAGAAAGAAAAAAGTTTATGAGCAACAAGAGAATGAAGAAAATCCTCTTCGTTGTCCAGTTAAACTTTATGAATTCTACTTGTCAAAATGGTAAGTTAATTAGATAAATAAATAAAGAAATTCGAATTTTCATTTGCGTTATTTTTAGTCCGGAAAGTGTCAAAACACGCAACGACGTCTTCTATTTGCAACCTGAAAGATCTTGCGTTCCTGATTCACCAGTTTGGTATTCAACGCAGCCTCTTAGTCGCGAAGCACTTAGTAAAATGTTACATCGTGTGAAAATGGTGAAAGAAATTAACATTGCTTTATTGACAAGCTAAGCTGATTGCGTGGGTGGTCGTAAAAAATGGAAGAGTGAAAGTTTTCCATTGCATATTTTATAAAAGAAGAAAATTATCTGTAAATGAAGAAATGCAATTTAAAAATATTATTGAGATGTAAATTTTACTCATAGATATCTAATTAGAATTAACTTCAGCTTCAATCATTTTCTTGATTTAAAATGTTCTTTTTTTTCATAATGAGAATAAAATTAAAATGTAAAAGATTATAAATTTAATTAACTGAATTTTTTATTTATTTACTAAGTTTAAGAAACAATTTTTTATGCAAGCGTTTTAGGCTTTGTAATGGATCTTTTAGCTTTCATATTCTTCTTGTGTTCATCGTTAATTTGTTTCATTCGCGAGAATATTTCTGAGAAAATCTTTTTCTGCTCCTCCTCTGGAATACTTTTACGATATTCTTTCATTAAATCGTATTTTTCCCATGGTGTGGCACGCATTGCTGCTAACCGACGATGTTTATCGTAAAGATGTTGATTTATATCTTCAACTCCCTTCAATTCTTGTCGCTCCCATCTTTCGAGCCATGGTCGAGGTTTTAATTGAACTTTCAAAGGATTCACTGGAACTTGAGAGCCTTCCGGAATTAATTCTGGTTCCATATTAAGGTCAAAGGTGCTGTATTCTGGTAAAGCATCACGAAGATAGTAAAGCTTCTCATCAAGTCGCTTTTCAAGTTTAATAACTTCAATTTTTTGAAGCGTTGGATCATACATTTCAAATTTAATTTCAATGCCTTGATGATCGATGACATTTCGTAAAATGAAATTTGCTTTCAGTCCACAACGTTCTCGATCAATGCAAATACCTAAAAATCTGTTTGTTTTTCCTTGTGAATGAGGATCGGATGAAGTTGCTGCGACAATTGATCCAACATAGAATTCGGGGATGTAAATTTGAGTTCGCCGACTAAGCATGTCCTTTCTTTCTAATGCTTCTCTAACAGAATTTCTTAATCGGTGTTGAGGATCGGGAAGAAACTCCTGATATTGAAAACGATATTCTGGCGATATGAATGAAGACTTCTTTTTTAATATTTTTTGCTCAACATTAGATTCTTTAGCTTCTGATTCCGGTTGTGCAGATAAATATCGAACCAAAACATCTATAAATAATAAAAAATCGTTTACACCAAACATCTATCATTAATATTAATGAAACTCACTTTGTTTTCTATTTATTTGCCTCTGTAAAACTCGTATCATATTTATAATAAAATTTAAAAAATGAAAAAATTCTCGTGTTTTTGTTTTTTGTGTAAAAACGTTTTTATGCAACCATTGGCGGCACTTTGATCAAGGAGAAAATTTACCATC
>CVRI01000048.1:1707707-1834111 GCA_900005825.1 Clunio marinus
TAATGCGCCACTATTTGTAAGAGTTCTTTGGGGGCGCGCCTTCTATATATTGGCAATAGATGTCGGCACTTTGATCAAGGAGAAAATTTACCAGCGGCGTAGCAATCCCCTCGTTTGAAATTCACTGAAACCGTTGAAAAATCGCATGTATCTCTCTCTGACTTACATAAATTTTTGTGTTCAAAAAACTTTCTTTTTAATGAAACAAATCTGAATTTTTAATTTATTCCATACTTTGTTACATTTAGGTATTTCTTTAAAATAAATATTTAGACAGTTTAGTAAAATTATTTGTAAAAAAACGAAAAATTATTAAGATCGAGATTTCCGAGAAAAACATCAAAAGGGACTTCTTATAGTTAATGAACATTTTGCACAAATTGCATCTCCAAATGTTGGTAACAGGTTCATCTTAAACAATTGAATGACAAACACTGAAAGATATTAGGAAGTTCGAGAAGTACATAAGCTTGAAACTTGCTGTGATACTTCAGCATACATTTTGAACATTAATCCAACTAAGCTTAATCTCTTTGTAAGTATTATTAATGCATTTAAGATTTAAGTTTAACGTCTGTACGGTGTTCTTGAATATCGTCCGCGGTCGTTTTGCTCTTTTAATTGTAAGAAGTGTGATAAAACAACATACCACAAATAGAAGTAAATGACTGAAAAAAACCATTAAAATGTCATGAGTTACGCGAAAAAAAAAATTTTCGCAATTAACCTACCAACACAAATTAGTCCGATGACAAGCCAAAGTATACCAGCAGTTGTATGATCGTCGATGAAGAAGACGACAGCAGTGTAAATAACGTCAACTAATAGACCGATACAAAGCATAATTCCCAAAATGATCCATGGCAGGAAGAGATATTGATTACGCTATAATATTTTTAAACATAATGTAATTCAATATTTATAGCTTTCCTTTTAAAATATTATACTCACAATGATAGCCCCAACGATTAAAAGGGCCGAGAGAATAATCGTCATGCAGAGATTTACTATCAAGATGATTTTTATGGCCGACTTCGAGATCCAGTCATCAAAAATCTGTGAATGAGATTAAGCGAGTGTTTACGACTTCAATGTTATCATCGCTTAAGCTTAAACATGTAAATCAGACCACTTACAACTGTCTTAAAATCAATCTTTGTTGTTAGAATGATGACAATTGTGGCAATACTTAATAAGATGCCCAACATGCCCGCGATTATTGTACCAGCTTTGAGACTGCCACATCCGCAGCATGACGTTAATCTATCCACTTTGCATCCCATTTCTTCAATGAACTTCTAATATCGATTCACGTCAATAAAATTACTATAATTAAAATTTAAAAGAATGAAATGAAAAATTGATTAGAAGAATGACGGCGCGTTCTGATAATGTATGACCGTCGGCTTGTCATCTAAATTAATGACAATGTAAACAAATTAGTTGTCGTAATAAAGCAAGAATAACAAATAGGTCATAAGATTCTCGACATAACAAAATAAACTGTTCAGCTTTATGAGCGCGCTTAAATCACATTCACAGTAACTTTAATTCTTCTTTTTTAAGAGAAAAATGAGATTCAACTGTAACTTTCAAACAGCGCCCTTTCAGCTACCAGTTACGGTTCATCTCAGATTACAGCATGACAGCATCAACACACTAATTAAATAGTTTTTTTTTTCTCTCTCTCTCTTGCTTAGCTTTATTCATTTTCCTCTATTCTTTATTGAATAAACATTCCTAGAAAATTCAATATTATGAGTCGATGTCATTGTTTGCCGAGCGTGTTTGTCGATCGCTTCGCTCGTGGAATCTTAAGCAACATATTATCCACATATCCAATGGAAAGCTTCAATTTTCGTTTTCATCTTCTCCATGCCGATAACATGAAGCTCTATTGTTTTCACAATTGATCACGATTTGCTCGAAACGTTGGTAATAACTCATGTAATTAATTACTCGACAGTAGTCTTCGGCTTTCGTCGAGGGAGATTACTGACTTCAATGAAAAAAAATTAAATATATTTTCGGCTCGTAAACAATTTAGGTCAAGCTCTATTAAGCAATATTCATTGTGTATTGAAAATAATTTTGTTCGTTCCTTTGCTATGTTGATCGCACAAATTTCCGGCCGCATAAACCTCAGAAAATGAAGAAAAAAAAAATTGTTTCGATGGGAAATGTAAATAAATTTAGATCGCAAGAGTTTTCTTCTAACTTTTTGTATATATTCATATTATCTTTTTCATGTCTGACAAAGTGATTCATGTTTGTAAACTTGACTTTCTTTAGCACCTTCATCCTTCATAAACTCGCCTTACGACAATCGTAAAATGAACTTGAAAATCACAGATTTTATACATATTTTTTGTTTTGTTATTTATTTGACTGACTGATGTTTCTCGCGAGTATCTCGTCGATGAAAAATTCACACAAACAAACAAATAAATCCCACATCTCGCCAAAAATATCGTTTCGTGATGAAAAATGATCATTATCATTAAGTGAAAGGAAATTCAGGGAAACTTAACTCACTGAACAACTTCACCTTACGCAATAATTGAAGAGGCAACACCACAAGTAGATGACGACTAATATTTTATCGTGAACGAATCATTTCATGTAAACAATTTATCAGCGTGCGCAGATTTATATAACAAAAAGTGTTAAACATTTTGTGTTCTTTTTTTCGAGTTATAAACATGCGTGGGAGTTCATTTTAGACTTCGAAAACGTAACGGCGGCATTTATCTCATTCAAAACACATTCCGATTTCTCAACAATGAAACAGAAACTTATGAATGAATAAAGTCAGCATGTGGAATGAGAAATCGAACGCGTCACAATTTTATGAACCAGATGAGGACGTTTTACAAGCGTATTAATGAATTAGATCAGCTTTTTAATTGACCTATTGACGTGCACGCAAACGAGTTTTATTTATCGCTGACTTAGAAACTTAGTCGGTCGACCACCAAAGTGTTCAATCTTATTGCGTATTGGAAAATCGTTGCAACTCAAACATGTGTTAACAACACCGCTAATGTAAAGTTCGTTTCTATTCACTTATGTCCGTCTTTTTACGACTTATACACGTTTCATTGAAAGCATCAAAATGATTTCTACGTTACTCAAATCTTCATGCATGCTGAACATTTAAAAGCCGTTTAAACAAAAGATCAGATAAATTTTTCATTTTTCAATTGCATTTTGTGAGTTAAAAGGAAGAGAAGAAAAATGTGATGAGAAAATATAAATTGAAAACAACAGAAACCTGTTTGCTAAACAAACGAGCAAGTGAACAATATTTCACTCACTTTATTTATCTTGGGGAAAAGTTTTTTTATTGTCCGTCGTTTTACGAGTAAACTTTTTTGTTGTCTTCTTCTAACATTTAAATGCCATGGTAGGGCGATGGATGTCCCATCAAATGACACTTAATGATACTCATGTGATTATTTACGAACTTCATACATATAAATTTGTCATCAAAAAAATTTCAACAATCAAACAAGTGATCTTAGCTACTTACACACCGCGACCGTGCAATAAATGTTTCTTTAGTTCATTTTATTCCAATTTTGATGTCAAGGTTACTTGTGAATAAAATTAATAATCGCAAGAAAAGTATGGAAATGTATTTGAAATTCAGATTGTGTTTGTGTCGTGCAATTTAAGTTTTTTTTCTTCTCTCTGTTGATTTACTGTTTAACATTGTCGAAAATCGCAAAATCGGCTGTTTCAACGATGCTCATTGAATTGATTCATCTTCGAGTTCATTTCTTTCCCATTCGTTTTCACATTTCTCATGTGTTTATGCATGTCGGAAAGTCTCTTTTGAAAATTTCTTTTGTTTTGTTTTTAAATCTTACGAAACCGCCGAAAAAATCTGAATTACATTCTTCGTCTTCTCGGTTTTGAAACTCGTGCAGAAATTCAGATTATTGTGTGATCTTTCGAGAACCAGTTTCTTTGGTTTTTTGTGATTATTTTTTATTCATCAAGTCTTTTTCATTTTAGGATTTGACGAGAAAGAGAAACTGCGATCATAAAATATCTAAACATCAGCACTTAAGAATCGCATGTTAATAAAGCAAATAAAATATTCCAAAAATTCTCTTGAGATTATTAAGCGATCTTTCAGCCTTCACGAAAATTTCATCCCATAGCTTTTCCATGAATCTTTATTTTTAGATATTTTGCGTCATAATCAAGATTTCTTTCTCATGTGGCGTCGAGATTTTTGTTTTAAAAAATTATTTCATTTCTTTTTTATTTTTCTTGATGAAAAAGTGTAGAAGGAAAATCTGTTTTTTATTATTTTTTCATTAATTTCTTTCTCAATGTTTGAGTCACGGTGGAGATGTGAGCTAATGTTATGAGAGTTTACATGACCAAGGTCGCAGTATTTCAAGTATGAGCAACACTTCTAATCTCCATTGAGAGTTCGTTAAAACTTTTAATTATTCAAATAACTAAATGAAGTAGCTTTGAATCTGTTCTTCCATCAGTTTTGTTAGAAAAGTTGACCAGAAAGTCAGTTTTTGTGATATGATGTGACAGGTATGGATATGGGAAAAAACCGCAAATAAATAAATTGGAATAATATCGAATTATGTACATGAGAAGAGAAAATCTTTCAATCGCTTCTTTGTTCTATTTTTCTGTTTTCACGAGAATTTTAACCGCAAATAACACAAACAGCAAAACTTGATATCCATAATGTTTCCTTATTTGGCTATTGTACCAATATTTTTCTCCTTCTCTCTCACTCTGTCATTCGAAAAAAGATTTCAGGCTCATTTCGTGATTTCCAATTCGTTTTACAATGACTCGACATTGAAACAACTTTTCGCGAACATGTTTATAAGTTTGATCATCAACCCTGTGCACCGTACATTTTATGCATACATACATCATCTTTAATTATAATTTCTTATTTCATTCCTCCGCACTTTTTATTTTCATCGTATTTCAAAGAGAATTAATTAGAAGTTAGATTGATGATTCAATCGGAACTAACAAAATTAACTTTGCTCATTAAAGCGAATTTCTATTTTAATCTTCTTGTCAACCACACACATAAAGTTTGAATAGCTGCTGTCAATTAATTTTTATTCTTTTGTTCTTGCAAAATTGAATTTTTACACCTTTATACGTCTACCTTGCTAAGTGGGCAGACTGAGCGCGATACGGCGAAAATAAATTACATCACTATTTCTTTCGACGACGTATGTTTTTCACTCTACGACAGAATATATTTAAATGGTTATAAAATCGTTTAAGCATAAAATAGACCATTCAAATTTCACTCGACTACTTTGAGTCATCAATTTCCTTTCGTTTTCACACCTTCTTCTATTTCTTCTGACCTTTTGTTGTTATTTTTACTTTGCTTTCTCGTGAACGAAGAAAAGAAATAAATATCAACGTCAAATGATAAGATTAGATTCACAATAAATGACGTTGCGCGAAATCGTGCTTGAATGCTTACTATATGATTTGATGTAGATGTTTGCTCGAAGACGTTTCTTTTAAGACTGTGAAATATTTCAAAATAAATTATTACGGAAAGATTTCTTATAAAGTTTAACGGTATGTTCAAATTTGAACACGAAGTTCTAATGAATTCGCTTTTGTTCAATCATAATATTGAACCCCTGCTGTGTGCGAACCCTGCTCGAAGTTCAAAATAAAATCATCAACAAAAACATTATACCGAATAAATTTTATAATATCATCCTTAAAAGCTCAAAATAATCCTCAATCTTTCTATTTCATATTATAATAACATACTAAGAGAACATTCTAGTAATTGAATATCTTAAAGATGGCTTTGTCAATGCAAAAACGAAATAATGTAAGTCTTACAACTTTAAAATTTGAAAACATGAATTAACTTTGAATACCTTTATAAATTGCAGGTTCGACTTCCTCCAGAGGTGAATAGAATACTTTATGTTAGAAATCTACCTTATAAAATCACATCAGATGAAATGTATGACATATTTGGAAAGTATGGAGCGATCAGACAGATCCGTGTTGGAAACACTTTAGAAACAAGAGGTGAGCTCAAATCGAAGTTATCAAGAGATTAAAATTATATTGGAAGCTTTTTCACTTTCAGGCACAGCTTATGTGGTATATGAAGACATCTGGGACGCCAAAAACGCTTGCGATCATCTTTCAGGTTTCAACGTTTGTAATCGATATTTGGTCGTCCTCTACTATCAAGCAACAAAAGCTTTCAAACAGCAAGATTTAACAGCAAAGCACGAGGAGCTTGAGAAGATGAAAGCTAAATACAATATAAGTTCTGATGATTTAAGAAAATAAATAATTTTAATTTTAATGAAATGTTTTTGTGTTTTATTCGGTGAAAATCTTAAAATGGGATTAAAATTTATTCAATTGTTTCAATGAACCCACATGAATTGTTAGCATCAAAGAAAAAATAATTGAAATGTGGAGCTTCTTTTTGAGAAACAGCTTTAATTACTTCATGAGCAACAGCACCACCAACAATAGCAGCACTTGGAGAAATTTGAGCAAAGACATGCTCGAAGTAAATGTCAGGAACAATTTCAACTGACGAGATACCATTACGAATTGCGAGAAGCTTATTGATATCTTCTTCACGAGAACTTGGCATTGGATCGCGTTTTTCATCTTCTCGGAAGTTTTGAAGAATTTTCATGACGAGATAAGCTGGACCAGACTTCTTCATTCGCTTGGTGAAACTTGGAGAGTTGTAATCAAAGTTGATCACCGATTCAAGTGAAGGATACTTGAGAGAACGTTTTGATGGAGTTGTGATGATTTCCGTCTTTATCTTCTCATTCGGTTTAGAAATTATTTTATGTTTCACGACATCTCTGAAAAGATTTTCTTCGTCAATAAAATATTTAAAAAAAATAATTAAATTATTTACTCTACAAATTCATGATCTTGTAAATCAATGAAACTGAATCCAAACATTCCCCACATATCAGTTGCATAAAATTTAATGTTGTTTGCACGACAAATGTTATTGATGCGAATTTGTTCAGCGATTGTTGATTCAAGAATGACAACAACATCGAAAAGTTTGAAGAAGTCTTCACCTTTATCCGAAAGTAATCCTGTATCAATCTTCACTTCAACCATAGGATTCAAAGCTTGAGCTCTCGAGAATGAAGACTCTGCACGATTTTTATTCAAACAATCTCGTGGAACAAGGAAATTCGATGCAAAATCATTTTCGGTGACAATTTGATGATCGAGGAATGTTACAGATTTCACACCACCAAGAATAATATTTTTAGCTATCTCAGCTCCTAGTCCATTCAAGCCAGCGATCAGAATTTTCGAGTTTCGCAATCTTAAATTATTATATGAAAACATAAAATTAAAAAGAAACCTAATCAAGATTGAAATTTACCGTTTTTGATTTTCCAAGCCCCATAGGCGAATTTGTCTATCGTACAATTCAGCTTCAGCAGGAGTGAGTTCACTGTGATCATGTTCTACCATTTTTGAAGTTTAAATTAAATGAAATACTGCTTTTCGTAGATAGTTATAAATGGTATTTCGGCAACTCTCATAAACAACACCGGCGTCAATTTGCCTTTAAATTGAACTTGAGCGAATTGAGCTTTTGATATTTTTGAACTTAAATTGATTAAAATTTTCTGTATCGTCCACAAAGAAAAATAAACAAATTGTCATCATTGATTTAAATAACAAAAGCCGCATTAAATCGGGATCTGTGCAATATGAAAGAGTGTTGCTCTCATCAAGAAGAGGCAATTGGTGATTTGTTTAAAACGTTAATAAATAATTACATCCCTTTTTGGATAATATTCTCCATCAGCTGCTTCGCAATTGTTATCATTCGTTTCATCTGGAAGAAGAAAACTGATGATGTAGGAGATGTTGGCAACAATTTCTCAAAGAAATTAAAAGAAAATTAAAGTAAGAATAGCACAAATTTATTAAATGCCACCAGAAAAAGTTTTCACCTATAAAATTTCTTAAAATTAAAAATTTCGTGTAACATTCTAAGACGTAAAAATTTTATTTGTAAATATCTTCTAACTAATTGCGCAATTCTTTAAAAGTTTATGAAGATTTTTTTCTAACTGCTGCTGTTGCAAAAAAAACAATAAAGCTGAAAAGTTCATATAGCGTATTCTCATGAGTTCTATCTATAATTGTGACCTTAATTAATGCAACAACAATTTTAAATTTCATTTTTTTTGTTTGAATTACAAATAAAACATTCAAATCAATAAAATAATATTTACTCTTATAATCGATTGAAATAGCTTGTCTAAACTACATTTAATCGACAAAAATGTCTTTGAAGTCATTAGCTTTCGGCAGGAAGAAACTTTTCTGTTTCACTTTTATATCAACAGAGCTTTCAGCATCTGATGTGTACACATCAGACTTGCTGATTCTTCTAAACGCTTCATTTTCAATAAAGTTTTGTTCGTCTATCAAGCAAATTCTACCAAATCTGTCATATTTGATTGGTAGAATATTTTTGTTTAAATTGTCGCGATCGAATTTCTCCAATCTTTTAGGCAGTAAAGACGACGAACTTTTGACTAATGGACAATCTCGATGTGTGCATGTATCATCTGTTTTCTCACTTTCGCTTGCTGTTTTTCTCAAATATCGCTTCTTCCTGTTTTTCCCGTAGAAAGGATCACGTTCACTTGCTTTAATGTATTTCATCGGAGGATTTCTGACACCCCACGGTGGTCGATTTTCAGATTTCTTTTCCTTAGCCTTCCCCAAAGTGTCTTGTTGATTATAATTATGTGCTGCGTCACTTTCATCAATCACTTGACTTTCCATACAATGTTGATGATGATGTTGAATCTTGTGCTGATATGAACAATATTCGCAAATTAAAATTGATTCGGTTTGCGTTCCTATCGTATTGGAGTTGTTTCCTTTCACTCTTAATTCGTTTCGATATTTTTGTGGCGTTAAAATTTTAACTTCACGCGCTTCATCGTCAAATTGACTTTCGGTTGATGTTGACGTAAATGCGTCGTGCGTGTGACATTCGTCTTTGGTGAAGGTTCCGTCATGTGGCAAAGTTGTAGGTGTAGAGAAAGTATTAACATCCGATTCGTTTGTGGTTGTTGGAATCGATTGCGTGACATTTTCCGGCAAAAGTAATGTGTCGTGTTGTTTATCGAGTGTGTCAGAAGATTTAAAATCTTTGCCTTCTTCCAATGGTTTTTCACTTTGACAGGAAAGATCGGGAGAAGGCGGGACAGATTGAATCTTCATCGTCTGACAGTCGTCATTGACAACTTGCTTTGGTTGTTCAACTTGTTGAATTTGAAGAGTGATTGTTTGCTGGTTATTTTGTGGAATTATAAATTGGCTCAAATCCAACTTGTCATTGCTGTTACTGGTTATCATTGTCATGTCTTTATGGATTAATGGAAGCATAAGATTTGGGCTGTTTAATCGATTTTGTGTTGCCATCAATAGAGCTAAACTGTTTAATTGATTTATCGCAAACATTTCATTTGTTAATGGAACAAAAGGAACTAAAGGCATCGATTGCAAGACCAAAGCAATTCCATCAAGTTCTGAAAACATTTTCTTTTGTGGCTTTTCCTCCGAAGAACTTTCTCCAGATTTCGCTGTTTTTGGAAGTGCTTCATCTTCATCACTCGTGGTCTTTGAATCTTCAACATTTGATGATCGTTTGTTAATAAATTTCTTTCGAAATGTTTCGAGATTCTTTTTCTTAAGCTTTATCGGTGTTCCAATCAAAATCGTTTCGCCATCCCCATCTTCATCATCTCCGTCCATGTTTGTTGTGTCAGATGAAAGTGTTTGCGATGCATTTGAATTTTCATCGCTCGCTCGAGGTGTATTGTAGCCCGATTCCACCTTCTGATTAATAATTATTTCTGTCTTCTCGCCAATCTTCTGAACGCTAATCGTTTCATCAACTGCATTCTGCATCGCTAACTTTTCACGTCTCTTCCGTTCTCGATCTAATTGTGCATCGAGTGCAGCTTTTTCAAGAGCTTTCCTCATTGCTTCTTCTTTCTTTCTCTCAGCTTCAAGTTTCTCATATTGGAGATTCTGTTCATACTCGAGTCGTTTCCTTTCCATCTCAACTTGTTTTGCAACTCGTTCTTCTTCCATTCGTTCGAGATGAAATTGCTTTTCCTTCTCAAGTTTCTTTAAGTTCTCTCGTTCTGCAAGTTGTTCTTTTATGGCTTGCTGAAGTTCTACAGCCTTTCTTCGTTTATTTTCACGCTCCGCTAATACCATTGGGTCAACCGGCACATTCTGTCCTCGTAAGAACGATGACACCGACTGCATGGAAATCGACATTGTATCTTCCTCACTATCGCGAGCTTCATTCAAACTTTTCTCCAACCAAACTGGGCCATTCGTGTTTCTAGAGCTTCGTCCATTATCCTTTGAGAATGAATCAAAGAGATAGGAGCCCCACTTAGCCCTTCCACCTTCACGTGAACCTTTCTGATATGTCACTGACGATTCAATTGCCGACGAATTCGCAAAAGACGACACGGAAAACACATCATGGCTTGTTACTGATGACGTTTCCGATGACGGTGTGCCAAGTGATCTAGCGGGGAATAAAATATCGATTAACTATGAAAAAACATTTGTCGACACAATTTGCGATAACATAAAAATATGAAATCGTAAAAGTACTTCTATTTCTATTTCTGGATGAAAGAAGGAAATTGTTTCAATGTCTTGTTCTTTTCTTTCTGTTTCGTTGTCATAACTTATTAGTGGGAATTAATATTAAAAAAGTTGGCTACTTACTTATGACTGTTGTTGTATTCCATTTCTTGTTCATTTGTTGTCGACGATGAGTAATCGTTTAGTGACGAAGTCAACGAAAGCTTTTTTAAACTCTTTTGCTGTTTCTGTATTTGATGTTGTTGATGTCCCTGATTAGGATGAAACTTTTCGTCTAAACTATCAAATCTTGTTTGACTGTAATTGTAGTCATAATTTGGTTGAGTGTCAATGGTGTTGTTAGCATTTGGTGGGAGACTATTACTTCCATCACCACCACCGCCACCACTCAAATACCCTGAAGATTGATCAGAGTTGTTGCTACCTTGACTGTGAACGAACAAACAAGCGACAAAAATGAAATGAACAGAAACAAAGAAAGGGCTTTGAGTTTTATGGCGAATAATTAACATGTCGCCCACCAACGAAGGTCACTCATCGTCACTTTACGTAATTTTTCGCTCTTTTCTTGAAGGAAAATTCAATCAAATCAATCATTCGATGAAAAAGAAAATTCTTGACTCGTGCAACCCTTTCAAGCACGCGATCACAAATCAATGACACAATTTACTTATTTTCGGAAATAAAATAAGTTGAAGACGCGTTTTATCAATTTATAATAAGGAAAATAGAACTTACCGTGTCATTGTCTTGTCAATGGGTGGAAGACTCGGGCTTCGAATGCGTCTCACGTTGAAGTTTTTCTGGTGGAAATTATTCTTCTGATTAACGACTTCCGTGTTGGTTATCAGTTGGGTTCTGTTGTTACTATAATTATTTATATTTAAAGACAAATCGAACGTGCTTTAATTTACCTGATTGTGTTTCTTTCATATTTCGATGCGAGTTGCGAATGGTATTGTTCAAGCTTCGCCATCTCTTCTGCAAATAAAATAATTTTCCACTTTTTAGCACTGAAAACCTTAATTTTACTTATGTTCACTCATTTCATTGAAATATGCAAATGAAAACTTAAGCTACGATATTATTCAGCATAAAAATAAATGAAAATGAGATTTAGGCAGCACATTCACCTCGCTCCCTTGCCCATTGCATTTTCTTTTGTTCCACTAACGAAAGCTCTCGATTTAAATTGTCTTTATGATCTTTAATGATCATTTCTGGTAATTTCTAGACACACAGTTTAATTTATTTTTCACTTTATCTTTAATTAACTAAAGACAAGAGAAAGAAATTGAGTTTTAAGAGAACTTTAATTCAAACACGCACCAGTATTGGAAGGTGAACGGCAACTAAAGTACTGGTCTGAATTTGAATTGCTATGCTTGTAAAAGCGAAGGCTTTTTCCCTTCGTATTTGATCAATAATTGTCACGTTGTTATGGAAACTTAAATGCTTCAACAAGGAAAATTGTAAGCCGTGAAAGTTCTGTACAGAAATGCAACAAAATGAAAATAGTTTGAATTACGGTATCAGACAACTGACGGTATTGCCAAAATAACAAAAAAATTAACCGCAAAATGTTTGGTGAATATCCTCGAAAAGTTGAAAGAAATTTCAGAACGTGAGAACTAATGCAGGAAATGGAGCAAGAAAAAGAGTTTCCAATTTGGTGGGTTAATATCATGCACGGCTATGAAATAAAATGAAAGATTTGGAATGAGATTCAACAAGCGGATTCACGAGACGAAGAGAATGAAATGTGTTTGTGGAAAACTGGGCCATCACTATGAAAATCGGAAAAACAACAAATGTGTTGATTGTCTGTAAATGAATAAATGAATGGAATGAAACGAACGAGTGAAAGTTCCTTGAACCGCAACGAGGGTGGCATTGGGTTGACGCCAAAGTCTCGATCTCGATCGTGCTAAAAGAAGCTTTTTTCTTGTATTTTGTTTCTCACACACGCTTCTTAGAAATGAATTTTGTTTAAATTAGTTTTTTCCTCTCTTATTCACTAATGAAGCACGTTCAAGGTGCTGAAACTTTTCGAGTAATAATCGCGACAAAATATTTTTAAACATCAGACGAAAACAAATTTGAAAGTCGATAGGAAGAAACAAGATATGGGGTCGAAAAAATTCTTCAGAACCTTAAACTGGTTCTAATCGGATCGCCGACAGCGTTGCGTCTTCTTCGATCTTGTTTCTTCTTTCAATCGATGTTTTTTTTTTCGAACGTCTGAAAATTCTTAAATTACATATATTCGATTTCCAAACTCAGCCGCCATTTGATTATTAAAGTTGAGAATAATTTTTTTTCGAAAATTAAATTGACGATGATCACGACATTGAAACGACCTCGACAGACACGATAGCAGAATTATTCATGAACGATAATGATGCTGATGGAAGGATTGAAGAACAATTTTCTCACATTATTAAGACGCTTCTGTTTCTCTTGGTAATGCTTCGCTATTGTTTACTCAACTGGCAACTCATTGATGAAAATGTTTTCAACTAACAATTCCGTTTCTCGTTAGTTAATTCTTTTTCTTTTATTTCTAACGACAATGACACAAAAGACTCAACTTGTTCTGCAAAAATTAAACTTTCTTAACGACGTGTTGAATGCTGATGTCGCGCGTACATTTTGTACGTGATGTTGTCAAAAATATCATCGAATCACGACTGACCAACTGGGATATTATTTCATACATGTTTCTCCTTTTATTATTCTCCGAGAAGAAAATTTATGCTTCTAGAATAGAACAATAAAGATTTCTGTTGTTGAAAGAAATTTTAGGAATCACGAAAATGTTTTGGTTGTGATCAATGATGTGTTAAATAAGCACAATGAAATTCAATCGAATTTTAGGTTGAGTTGATTTTTTCAATTAACAACGACAATGGCAGCTTTCAGTTTATTTTATCTGATAACATTAAAGCGAAGCTTAAAATTATTAAAGAGAAATTTCATTTTTGTTTACTTCTTTCTTTTCAGATTACCCGCAGTGCAATCATTAATAGTTACGAGATTATTTTATACAAAATTATTTATCAGTTACCTCATTACAATTAAATCCTCTGGTGCAATATATCTACATGAGTTTTATTGGAAATATTTATTTAAGTCTGTGATAAGTTGGAATTTTATTTGTAACTTTTAACACGATGAAACATCACGCAACATAAATTTCGTCAGAAATTAGATAAACGGTAAGTAAACATCATTAATCTTGATAAATATATTTAACAGGCCAATTACGTTCTGTGACATTAATTAAGTAAACCTTCTTCTTCCTTTTTACTCTTAAAAATAAAATAAATTAAACTGTCACAACAATTGAATTAATTTTTTAATTGAAACCATTTGAAAAATCCGATTTTTAAATGCACAAAATCTTGTTTTTAGTTAACAATCATGAATGTCAATCAAGAGAATTATTGAGTTGTTAACATCTTACCGGAATGTAAGTTGTCGAATATGTAAATAGTTAAATGTTGTTAATCGTCTTATATTTCTATGGAAAAATTTATTATTATAAAAGCATGAGAATTACGAACAAGTTGTTGGTCATTTTGCTAGCAGCTCAACAAAAGCCGTTCACTTTCCAGCTGTCAATTATAATTCCAGTGATTAAATGTAGGTTATCGATTGTCGCTCGATGCAATAGTAAAGCAAACTTGAAACGATTGCGAGCCTCTGCAAGTGAATTACGCAACATTTGCTTTTCCAAGTCGATGAACTTTGTTTTGTATACATATCTACATAAATTATTTAATTATTGATTTTTTCCCTTTCATAACGAAGCGATTTCTCATTTAGATGTTGTCGATTTTAAATTACAATTCATGGCATAAGAAATTCTAAGAAATCACATTTATGCATAAAGTCAATTAAATTTCTTCCGATTTTTATTGCTTGTCATTGTTTTGTGACATTTTGTGCATCTTCATTCAGTTACAGTTCTATTAATGATGATAAAACGATGTACAAATGCGAACATTGACTCATGTACACGATAAAGAGAGAAGAATAAGGCATTTGAACTGTGATTGGGACAATTTGTTGAGAGAGGGAAATGAACGGCAGTGTATAACCAATTTAATCGATGAAAAATGCAATAAAACGTTTCGTTGTCAGATGACACGATTGAATGATAAATAAAATGTTGAGTAATAATTGAAGGCGAGCTTCTCTGGTGGTTCGTTGATCTCACGCAAAGCATTTGAACCTCGAATGTGTTCGTTTGTTCATTCGTTCGACTGCTTGCTTACTCGTTGTTGTTTGTCAAGCACTTAAATGTGCAGTGAAGTCTTTTACGATTTGGGTTATCAATTGTTCTAGATTTTTATGTCTCCGTCTTCAACAATTCAACAAAACAAAATCTCTTTTGGTTTTTCGTGAAAGTTTCTTTCATTTAAATTTATTTCATTCTTAAGTTTCGGTTTATTGTTTCAATTTCAATCTCGCGTGAGTCATTTGTTAATGTAAAGCAACATCTACGCCAATGGCGGTTTGTAGTCTCCTTCATAAATAACATGCATTAAAACCTGTCATTAAATTGCGGTTGTAAATAATTGGTCCATGGTGCAAAAATGTTCGAAAGTTTATTGGCCGCGTAATGCAAATGAAATGAATTCCAAGATTCGAAGACTCTTTTTAATTGCCGACTATGATTGAGTTTTTTTTCGGCGAAACGAGAAAAAGACAAAAAAGGAAGAGAAAAACTACAAAACATCGAACATTGAACTTGTTGCACGAATTCAACAAAACACCACTAATTGAGCTGAATGAAGACACGAAGTTAAAGAACTTCAACTTGTTTGCTTTCTGATGATTCAGAATATTCTTTCCTTCGTCTCTTTTTATTTCGGGAGAAGGAAGATAAAGATGATTAATCATCATCATCATCAGCACAAGATAAATAGTGGAGACGAAGTAAAATACTTAAGAAATACCTTCGAATTCTTTACGAAAGCAACTGTAAATCTTTTTATTCAGTTCTTTGTGCATCATTGTTCCGTTCTTTAACGTTATCCACACAATACACCGCATACTTACTTACTTACATTCAGTTCAAACTGTCAGAGTGTCAGCTAAAGAATGGTCAGTGTCAGTTTATGATCGCTGCGCAATTGAAGAAATTTTCTGAATACTAAAATAATAAGAAAGCAAATAAATAAGAAAACAAGAAAGTGAATTTGTTGAGTGCAACATAAATATTAACATACAATGACTGCAAAAGTATTTTTCAATTACTTACAACAATGAAATGTAAAATGGATCATCGTAGATATTTAACTGGATAAATTCACTTTTTATTATCGATATTGTCGAAATCACCCCAGACCTACCCCACATGACAATATGTTGCGATTATCGAAGTGAAACCACAATTTCAATTCAATTGAATTTCAAGCTCGTCGATTGACGTACTTTAACAACTTCGATCATCATCATCTCCTACATAAAAGCTTTTCTTTTCTTTTCCTCCATTTGAATTTCTCTTTCGCAAAACCTGAATGCAACATTGTTGCTGAAAACAAAATAAACTTTTTAATTTCTTCCCTCACTTTGACACAATTATTTTCACTGTAACAACAACATAAATGAAGTATCAATAATATCTTTTAAACTCTCATTTATAGCAAGAGTAAACAACGCTTAACATTTGTCATCTGCAAATATAAAACTTTTCGATTAATCATCAATAATAAATAATTTCATTTCATTATCAACTCGCAGACTGTTGTGAGAATTGTAACGACGCTATACCGTCCGGGATCGATGATGATGAATAAAGAATACTTATTTATGTTTTATTTTAAATCGTTTTCTTTTTATGTCTTTTCGTGACCGCGGCTCGCTCTAGACTGAACTCGATACTCTCTCGAGAGAGCGAGAGAGAATCTCAACCGGTACAAGAATGAAAAAAAGTTTTAATTGAAAATTGAGGCGAGGAAAAGTTATGCGTGAGTTGTTCTGTTTGTACTTAAAAATTAGGTCATTTGACATTATCAATCGTTAACTAAGCAAACAAAAAAAATTTACGAATATATTTTCATGGCTGATATCGCGAGGTTTTCATTTTTGCAAATGTGTAGAGTTAGAAAAAATATTTTCGCATTGAAATTTTGACATCGTCAATTTTATGGCGGTTTTCTTGCGTGTTTTAATGACAGTTTTACAAGTTTAAAACAGTGAAGAACATGATGGTTTGCTGTTGAGGTTGTTCGCTTGATAATTAAGATGCAAATGTTACAATCTTATGCTAATCGTAAAAAACTTTGTAAACAAACGTCAGAAGATTCTTAAAATTATTCCTTGATTGTCTTCACTCATGTTGCACTTTGATCTCACTTATTTTAAAATGCAAATCAACGACAATGATAACAAGCGAGTTACATCGAATCACAAACATTTGAAATGTGAATTTTATTTTTCTTTTTATTTTGCTTTACAAAATAACATCGCGAACAGAAACGTGATGAATAATTAGAGACTTGAATAAGATTATAAAAAGAAGCTTAATTCACTACACTGCCATCATGATGAGCTCCACCAACAGCCAACATCCAACACATTGCATGGAAAGCCCACATGACTCACTCAGGTTTTGCACATAATCTGTTGGACAGAAAGAGAAGAGAAGAAAGTGGTTGAACTGTATAAATTATCGTGACAGCAGCGGCTTAAACTAAATAAATAGCTCAATATCGGTGCGAAAAAAAAACTTTACTACGTGGATCTCTTCGTCTCATTCATTTGCCGGTTTTAACATTTATCACGGTGGCAGCATTTAAATAAACGATTGTAACAATAAAATATCGAACGCACAACCAACAGCAACTTTCTCTCGCTCTCATCTGTTTGCTGTCAGGTATTTACAGTGATAGTCGACTACATTCAAAAACTATCTCAAACTTTTCCATCGTTTGTCTTAGAAAACTCCTTCGAATTGCCAGCAACACTCTCGACACGATTTAATTCTCTCGTGACGATATCGCACTCAAGTGCATTCACATTAATTTATTTTTATTCATTTTTTTCTTATTATCTCGCAATTCAACAATCACTGACCGCAATTCTAGTCTCCTTCATGACATGATGAATTGATAAATATTCCAACATTTATTTTAATGGCCATTTCACTTTCTTACTTCATCGCTTTTACTCTCATTTCTGTAATTTTCCTTTCATGTCTTTTTACTTTCGTTATCTTTCAAACTATTTTCTTATAAATATTCTTCGTGTTGTCGACAAACAAGCACGTGCATTTAAATAAAATTAGAAGAGAGAGAAGTGATGAGCTGAAAGAATTGAAAGAATTTGATGCTCAATGAAGAAATATTTTTAACTTAAAAACTCGTTTTGGTTAAGAACATAAATTATATTTTAAGAAGCAACATTAAAGTGCAATCTTGTCTCACTCTCGTTTACGATGATTCTTTGTTAAGTTTCATTTGAGACCGAAACCAACACATGAATGTGTGTAATGGTAACAACAATTATGTAAGAAAGAATCAACTGCGTAATCATGAGAAGCTCAAAGAATTTATTTAGTAGCTGAATGAATGTCATGCGTTTGATAAATGATTAAACTCATTGCGTAGTCAACTAAATTGAAGAGAGAATTTCATATTCTCTGACTCAGTGGCCACCCAGAAAAATCTTACAGTTACGCAATTTAAACTTCAATATTTAATTTGTCATCAAAACATCTTTGTTGCGGAATTTTCTCACCTGTTTACTTTGGCGATCTTCAAATACTAAACACAAAGTATCGCGAGAGAGCTTTTTCATACTCATAGACTTTTTTCCCTCACAATATTTTTATTTTTATTATTATTTTGTTTTTTTTTTAATTCCATCCAACGCCAAAAGCCGAAGCGACTCGTACAAAAATATTTTCCAACATTGAATGAAGCACAACACACAAAACAAAATAATATTTCAGTCTCTTTTCAATCGTTGAGAGGAGCAGTTGTGGTGTGAAGCAGCTGACAAGGCAACGGTTGAGATAGTCCGTTTATAAAGTTTTTGTTCGCTCTGTGTTTTTAAGCAAATCATCGCCAAAAAAAAAGTTTTTTTTTAAATATATTTTCGTATTTTGTTGATGTTCCCATTACTGTTTACACACTCTTTAAGTTTTCTTTCGTGAACTCAACATACGTCAAAGCTTTTCATGTGACAGTAGACAAAAGTTCAAACAGTGCGAGAGTGAAAATACAAAAATGCATCAGATGACAACGACGTAATCAAGCTCAAAAGACTCACAAAGTGGCTTTAACCCAATTTTCTCTCCGTCTAAGCTCGTGGTGGTAGGAAGAAAAATCAAGCAAATTTCGATTTCATCTGTTTGAGAGTGAAAACTGTGTCGATTGATGAACGAACGAGTACGTGTAGCGTGAGAGTAAGAAATATCAAAAAACGTCGCTTTCGAATTAACTCAAATAGTGATAAAACTTTAAAAGTGTTTTTGTTTTTTGAGTTTCGTGTTTTTTTTTGTTTCTGTCGGTGACGAAGACGTTGAAGAGAATTTTACATGAAATTGCAAAAGCTCATCGCATCGTCAGTTGATGTTGTTCTAATTTTAAAAGAAAAATATTGAACTTTAAAGTAAACGGCATCAAACAAACCAGAGTGGAGAATCTAAAAATAGAAGAAAATATTTTTTGTTGCTTTAATTAACACGAGTGGATAGTGAATTAAAGAAAGAAAGAAGTAAAGAAAAAGGAGAGAAGGAGAATCATTGTGCAAAACGAAAAACGTATCACTCGTTTGATAAAATATCGTGAGGGTTAATCGTGAAAGGAAATCCCGGAAAGAAAAAAACGATAAAAGAAAATCTTGTGTAAGTTGATTTGATTGATTTTTCTTTTTCTATTTTCGAGAGTTAATTTTTCCGAAGAGAAAATAATTTTTCCATTTTTTGTGACGAAATGTTAGTTTTTCAATGGTAACCGTAGCAGCGCAAATGACTTTTCCATGAACAGTTCATTGAACTTTTCATCAAATTACTTTCAAATCTAATGTCTTGCATTTGAAGGCGTTCCACGAACGTGAATTGTGATTGAGAAATCGCTTTAACTATTTTAATTTTTTGTTTTTGCAACTTGAACATTTTCAAAGCCTTGCTTAGAATGTAAATTGATTTCCTGTCGATTATTCAAGAAACTTTATATCAACTTTGATTGCTTATGAGGCATATACGAATGTGTGTGTATGTGCTGTTGTGTTTTCTTATCTTATCATGACCGATAACCTATTTGGGACCGTCGTATGCCTTTACGTTGATCTTATGTTTGGTGGTGTTTTTCGAAACTTTTTTATCTCTCATTTTGACACTTTAAGTCACCTAAAGATAAGAACGAAAATGCCTCTAACGAATGTAAAAGACGTAAAACATTTAAGATAACCGCGAAATGAACGCTTGTAGTCGAAAAATGAATAATTAAATATCAGCTGCTTCTCAGCATTATCGTTTCATTATCATTCAACACCATTTATCAACGTATTGAGTTAAAAAATGTTTTCCAAGTGATCAGTCTCAGGGAATGATCTTGAAAGAGTTCATTCACATAACGCTCTCGCGCTGGTTTCATGGTCAACGTCAAAGAAAAACAAAACATCAACTAACCAACTCGCGATGTGCTTAGAAACGTGTTGAATTTGTTGTTGGATATTTTGGGGGAGATTTTCAAGGACGGAATAGTCAAAACTATAAAAAGACTTCTTAATGCGTCGTAAATAAGTTGTCGGAACAAAAATCTTTTCTTACACTTTGCTTCACTTTCATGTAGCAGAGAAACGAAGAGATAATTGCGTCATGTTGTGTAACAGCTTAGGACGAAATAAAACTCGATTAAAATTCTTCTACGATTGGATTAGTTCATGAAGATTGATGTAAAGGTTAAGCTGAGGTCGAATTCATTTCATAACAACTTCATCAACCCTAAACTTGACTTGATTTTCCGCCTATTTTGTCATTGATAATGGCCAGAATAAAATTAATCAATCAAACTTATTTATGGGAGAAGGCTTTGGGCCTCTTATGAAGTAATTTTTGTGTCTCTAGCTCTCTCAGTTTTCTTCGTTCACGTGTTGCTAGAAAAGAAACTTGTTTAATAAATAGTTAAAACAAAATTCATTCACGCCTACAATTAAGTTTTTAAATGTAAGACATTACTAAAAAACCGTAAATAAATTGTTTTAATCATAAATTTTAATTGATTCCACTTTTGTTGTTTATTGCAAGAAAATTTTTCTTGAATATTGTTAAAGGCTGTCGAGATAACAAATGATGTTGATATGTTGCTAATTAATTGGAATTTTAAAGATTGTAGGTTTTCGATTAACGACAAGAGTTAATTAAGTAGAAACGCCTTACACTTAAATGAACCTGTAGATGAGAATTCGCGTTTTGTCAAATTGGGAATCAATGAGAGTTGTGTAGGTTTTTTCCCTTTCAGGTGATTAAGTGTTTTGGGGTCACAACTTTCAGTTTTTTTTTTCAAAAAAAGGTATTAAGCATGTTTATTGTGTTGCTGTTTTTTTTTTAGCAAAACTTAACACAAAACCAATTTCACTCGCACTCGATTTTTTAAAACTCTCATCGTAGACTTGTACAATTTTTCATTTACTTTCATTGACATTACACGCTAAAAAGGCAATTCGAGTGATGAAATTTCGCAAGAAATTTTAATGTCTTCATGATCAATAGCGAATCTGATCAATCAGCTTGAGTTTAATTGATGGGAAAAGAAGAATGTCATGACATTGTACAAAACATGAAACTTTCCATTTTCAAACCAAAATTTCATCTGTCTCGTCGTAGTCTAATTCACTCTTTCATCGTCATATGAAAGTCAAAATAAATATTTTTGTTAATTTTATTTTTATTTCTCTTTTCTCGCGACTCGCGATCAATTTGTGCGAATTTGTGGAACTAGAACTGTGCCAAAATAATTGAGTTATCGAGAATTGCGGCCATTAAAAAGCATGACAAGTTCACGGACAAACGTGGTTGTTTATTTGTTTATGTAGATAGAAACTTTCATAGATATTTATCTAGAAATTCAAATGAAAGACAACAAAAGCTGAAGAAGATTTTTGACCGACATGAAGGAGAATTTTAAATTATGAAAAATGATGTTTGATGTTTAGATATCTTCTAGAATGGAAGGTGAATTGATTTGATGACTATTAATAATCATTTCATTAGTTTAATAAACATTGTTGTGGTTGTAAATTTTGTTCTTTTTCTGTCTTGGTACTCATGTGACTTCATACGTTCAGTTAAAATTTAATTTCTCTTCATTGCTGACTCAATCTTTCAATTTCATCTTTATGGAGATTCCGCTTGAGTTTCGCAATATTCCGAATTTAATGTACAATCTTAAACATATAATAATAATAAAATAATTTTAAAGCGGCAAAAGTCGCTTATTGCATCATGTGAATGAAATTTTAAGTCGTCAACCAACATCTGTAATGATTGTGGAATGTTGAGATAGGTTCGTGGGGAATTTAGAAAAAAAACACAACTGTAAGTGAAAAATGATTCTTAAATAAATTAAAAACAACACAGTCTTATATTTGATATGTTAAAATGCTAATTAAGCTGAAAATTTATTACATCAAAACTTGATTGCGTATTCGAATTGAAAATTCTACGAAACTCGATCCAACAATGAAGTCGCAGTCAATTAATTAATTTGATTCTTTTTAAAATTATTTTGTTGTCATAATAAAGAATTGTGTCGAACTATGCACAAAAAAATATAATTGCATTGGCCTTGATGGTGATTTTTTTTCTCTCCTTCCACACTTTAATTTAATAATTTCTTGAGTTTCATTGTGGACAAAATTTAACCATAAATTGAATTAAATTATGATTTCATCGTTCATAAACCTTCACGTATTTTTATGAACTTTATCTTCAACCAGTTATCACGAAGCGTTATCAGTTGTCACCAATACATCAGTGACATACAAGCAAGCAACTTACATTTATTTGTTATCTGCAATCAACCACCATTTACGATCTAAACCGGTTGCAACTTGTGGGAACTCTGCCTTTAAATCAAACGAAATTCAAAGGTTTCAAAAACAAAAACGACGTAAAGTGCGTGTCGTAAAGATTTTCAAAGTCATTCTACGATAAAAATCACCAAACGCACATGGTGATGTTTACAAATCTGTCATCCAAAGCTGTTGATTATTTCGCGGAAAAAAAGATCGCAAGCTTGGTTGACTTTTCCTGACACTCAAAAAGCCGAAAATAAATAAAATTTTGAATATTTGCTGATTCAGATGATGATTTCGCTGAGATTTGTGTTTGACAATGACCTCGTTATCAGTGTTTTAATAAATTATTTAAGATGTTATCATGGAAATTAAACAACGTCAACAATGACAGCTTGCATACTTAACCAAAATTAAATTTTCTCGTTGAAATAAAAAGAAAGTTTGATTTCTAATTAAAATCTTAAATAAATGATTTTAAACAAGTTTCGTTTAATTTAATTTTTGAGTAAAAGTTTTCATATTTAAGATTTCACATATGTACATTAAAAGTTTTAAGTTTGTTCAGTTGATTTATGGTTACGTTGGCTTATCTTGTTGACTTTCAGTTGTCTTATTTTAATTTTTTTTTGTCAACATGTCTGAGATTTTATTTAGTGTAAAAATATGGCTTTTAAGCCGACAGCAGTTGGAATTATCAGGCAAGAAATAAGTTGACTTGCTTTTCTTTCGTTGCTCGCTTCTTTGGTGTTAAGATGAGAAACAAAAAGAAGTGAGAATGATATAAAAGAATAACAACAATAATAGTAAGAATCAACAGGCCTTGATCTTGAATTTATGAGTGTTTTTATTCAAGTGAACAAAGTTATTGATATTCTAGACCTTCACCGATATTTTGTTGTTCGCTCTCTCTAACGTAACGTTCCCAAAATATCTTTCCAGACATCTTTTATTATTAAAATGCATGTCTCGAAACACACACAAAACAAAAAAGTTTCTAAAGATTGAAATAAGAAATAAAAAATAATTTTCGGAGGAATTTATTTTTTACTACAAGACTTTCAATTCAATCTAAATTGATTTAGAGCCTTATGCAACCATGACAAAAAACGATATTGAATGTGCTAATAAGAAGCTGAGATCTTAGAAGAATTCAGCAGCACAACAAAAACTTGTACATTCCAAAGACATACGCTCCAAGTAAATAAAATGAAAGACGAGAATGCTTTATCTTGAAGCAAGAAATACATAAATAAAGCAACAAAAAAAAGTGAAGACGAAACTTGACATTGAAAGCGAAAGAAAATTAGTGTTTTTGTTGGAAAATGGAGACGAAAAGAGAGACCGCAAAAAAATAATAATAACAACAGAAAAACGTGATATTTCAAGTTCAAAGTAATTCTGTGAAGTTTAAACTTGAAAGCGGAAATTCGTTAATACATATCGTGTAGTTACAAGCAATTATGATTCACATTCATTATTTTATGCATATAAATTTTTTATTGCATGCATTCAACATTGATGGTTAATTAACCAACAGACAACAAGACGATTCTTCTTCTTCTATTCCTTCTGTTATCACAATTTCTAATTAATTATATAATCGTTGAAGCATACGATAAGCTTTGCCGTCTTTTTTTTTCCTTTCTACCACATCACACAACAACCTGATATTAATGATTTGGTCATGAAACTCACGAACTTGACATTTTCGCGACAAAAATGAGTGAAATTCCGACTGCTGTAAATCGTTAAAAGAAATTTACGAGCTCAAGTTGTCTGTCTGGTGACGATCGTTACTTCAACAAGCACACGAGATTCCTTTCTTCGAATATCGTATCGAAATTCGCTACATTTTTTGGCGATTTATAATCAATCTCTGAAACCTCAAGGCTAACACAGCATCGTTCGTCCGACATCAAACAAACAAATCACCAAACTTAATATGCGCTTTATATTTTAACTTGATTTTAAATCGATTTCTGCTTTAATGTGTTTTAAATAAATTCATGACTTTCAATGAGATTGAAGGAAGAGACGAGGGACGAGACCGATGCAAAACTCACATAAAATAAAATATTTTAATAATAATAAAAAAATTCCAATTTGACTTTCAATCGTCTCTTGAATCTTCACGATAAGAATAATTTTATCAACACCTGGATTCGTTCTAAAGTGTTCTCCATTTTAAACTTTCAGATTAAATAAAATATCAAGAAAAAAGATCATCACACAAAATTATATTCTTCTGGTTAGAAGATGAGTCTCTTGAATGGATCGGCTGATGATAACAGCGATCCGAATCAGAGATCAGCAAACGGACTTAGCGGAAACTTTCACAAGAACGGAAGAAGTCCACAAAAACCTGTGATAACAAAAATCATCGACAATGGTAACGGTTTGAATAATAATCAAGATGAATACAAGATGGACATGAAAACGAACGGAAATGATAAAATAGCGGAAGACGATCCTCTAACGGGGCGTAATAAATGGGAAGCTGCTGGGCCGAGTAAGAGTATTCAACCAAAATGGCAACAGAAATTTGCATCAACAAAGTTCTTTATGGTGATATTTCTTCTCGCATTTGTGCTTCAAGGCTGCTATTTCACATACTTTGTGAGTGTCATAACAACAATCGAGAAGCTTTTTCACATCAAATCAGCCAACATTGCACTCTTGTTGAACTTTAGTGAGATTGGACAAATTTGCACGTCACTTTTTCTCACTTATTACGCTGGTCGTGGTCATCGTCCCAGATGGATTGCATGTGGCATGTTCTTGTTTTCTCTTGCTGCTTTTGGTTCCGTGTCACCACATTTTCTCTTTGGATCAAAGCTTTATAATCGTGGTGTGACGAGTGGAGTTGGTGATGTTGGGAATGAGAATCTTTCGTCATCTTTCGATAGAGTTATCGAATATAGTAACAGTACGTTATGTCTTACAAGTGACGAATACAATCGCTTAGGAGAGTTTGATCCAAGTAAGTTGAAATTATTTTAAGAAAGAACTTATGAATTTGATGTTTGAATTCTTCTTTTAAAGCATGCATGGAAAACACAAGTCAAGAAACCAATGCAGACCTTAAGTCTGTCGTGTTGGTTATCTTAGCAATGAGTCTCTTAGGTATTGGCATTGGTCAAACAGCAATCGCTACACTCGGCATTCCATTAATTGACGATAATGTTGAGTCAAAACAATCGCCATTATACATGGCCATCACGATAGGTGTAAGAGTTCTCGGCCCAGCATTTGGCTACTATTTGGGATCATTTTGTATTCGACTTTATGTCGATTTAACAAAGAACGTTGACCACACCGATCCTGACTTCATCGGAGCCTGGTGGTTGGGTGAGTTTAACAATCTTAGACTTGTTATTTATTTTTTTCATCAAATTTCGGTTCCGCCGTCAAAATTATTTACCTTTTTCTTCTTAAAAAGGAAAGAAGGAAAGGAGGGAAAAGAACGACAAAAAAAATAATAATAAAATGAATCAAAAACCCAAACAGACGGGTCTCATGAATTAAATTCCAGACGAAAAAATAAGAAGAATTTATTTATTTTTTTTTATGCTCTCAGAATTAGTTTTTTGTGTCGAACGATAGAAAGGAGTACAAAAGGAATGAAGTATTAAATCATAACAAAAGATGCAGTTGCGTGATTTGCTCTTTAGATTTCGACATGATGTCGTAAACTTCTTGTTTTCAATTTATTTTTGTTATTTTATTTTGGAAGAAATCAAAACTGAATCATACTAAATTTCATACTCGATTTCATGACACGTCGATGGATGATTTAATGGAATTTTAATCATACTCGATTTCAGGTTTACTTGTCGTATCAACAAGCATGTTCTTTGCATCTCTTGTCATGTTTACATTTCCAAAGAATCTACGTAATAAATCAACAACACAAGTGTTGCCAGCACCTCCAGCAATGATCGATGAAACCTTGAAGACTGAGAATAGAAATGATAAGCTTGAAAATGTTGAAGATGAAAGCAATTTGAGACCAAAGCTTCAAGATTTCTTAACGACGATCAAAAGACAATTGAAAAATGATATTCTCATGTTTAGAACTGCTTCATCGGTTCTTCATCTTCTTCCAATTACTGGCTTATATGTTTTCCTTCCAAAATATCTCGAGAGTCAATTTCAAATGGCAACACACAATGCAAATTTTATTTCGGGAACATTTGGGATTCTTATGATGGGAGCTGGAATAATGATCACTGGAATTATCTCGGTGAGATTCTCTCTTTCGGCTAGGAAAGTTGCTTTATGGATAGCATTTACTGCTTTGGCAACAGCGGGAGGGATGCTGGTTCTTTCATTGATAGGATGTCCGATGGATAACTTTAACGGACTTCAAGTTCGTGATGACAATGGAATGTGAGTTTCCTTTCAAATATTTATCTTAAAAGTTTTAACATTAATTTTTTTTAATAAGATTTGGATCATCAAAAACTTTTGTGCCACCATGTAACTCATTCAACACAACATGTCGTTGTGATGATCAAGCTTTCGCACCAATCTGTGGAAGTGACGGCCTCAATTATTTCTCATCGTGCCATGCTGGATGTAAATTTGAAACGGATGTTAATGGAAAAAGAAACTTTTATGAATGTTCTTGTCTTAGTGGTGAGTTGAAATCTTTCTAAGTCATCACCAATGATAAAATAAATTTTACATTTTCATAGATATCAGTACAGCGCCAGAAATCACAGCTACAAGTGGGCTTTGTGACGGTGGACGATGCAACACAAAACTTCATATTTTCGTAGCCATTTTCGCTTTAACTGTTTTCATTCATTCGACATCGGAAGTTGGCGGAATGCTTCTCAACATGCGATGTACTCATCCGAAAGATAAAGCTATGGCAATGGGAATCATTCAATTTTCCAACAGTCTTCTCAGTAACATTCCATGTCCGAATATTTATGGTCGGATAATTGATGCAACATGCATCTTTTGGACGAAGATTTGTGGTAAAAATGGGCATTGCTCGTTGTACGATTCTGATTCATTCCGTGGATATTTCTTCGGTGAGTCACAAATTAAAATGGAAGAAGTTTTGCAGGAAAGTTGGGAGAGTAAATTGAAAATTTCTTTTTTTTTCTCCATTTAGGCGTATCATGCTTTATCATGATGCTCGCATTTGTCATGGATATTGTTGTGTTCTTTAAATCACATCGAATCGACATTGATCCTGAGTCACATACCGCCAATGATGTTAATGGAAGTGCACCAAAAGATTGTGGCGAAGAGAATTTATTAAAATTACGAAAAATGTCACACGACGTAGACGACGATCAACAACATATGAAAATTGCCATTCGAGATGAAATTTAAGATAAAATGTGATTGTTAATTGTTTTATGTTACGTTATGTTGCTTTAAATCATTGAAAATTTTCTTTTCCCTGTCTTCTTTAAGAACTTTAACGTTGCAGTCATTCGTTAATTGTGAAACTCAAACAATCAAAGAAGAACAAGAAAAAAATTCCTATAATCAGTGATATGATTTACGAATGACTCCAAAAATATTTCAATTTTAAAAATAATTTTACAAAAACAATAAGAAGAAATCTCTTTACACATTAGCGTAAATTTTAATAATGCAAATTTTTATTTTGCGTCGATATATCGGATCTGAACCGATCTTATCTTATTGGAGTTAGATTAATAGTTGAAGAAACAGCAAGAAAAAATGAAGAAATGTTAAGTAAACGTTAGTTACATCAATAATTTGTTTAGGTTTTTAGTAGTTAGGTCTAATCTTCATCGAAAGTAAATTTTCCAACTTTTAATTTTTTTTATGTGAAATTTTCTTCATTTTGAGATGTGTTGAAAGAAAATCGAAGGAAAATTGTGCCATAGAAATCTGTAGATTTGAATAATTCTGTCATTGAAAGCTCTTTAATGATGATGATCAACATTAAAAGCTCTCAAGCTCAAAAAATTTTAAATAAAAAACCGTTTGACAGTTTATTTTTTCTTGAAGAAAAGTTTCAATTAAAATCGAAGAATTCATCCGGAAATAAATTAGGAAAAAAGGAAGGATCAGAAGAAATAGTAATATAAGCTTTTTATACAGTAATATTTCTATAAACATGTAAACTTTATTGCATAAACACTAAATATTATTTGTCCACAATAAGACAAAAACAAAAAGACATAAATAAAAAAATATTTGTAACTTTTCTAACGATCATCATGGAAGTTTTGGATTGCTTCAATTCTTTCTCTTGAATCAGGTGGAAGTGTTTGCATGAAACGAGAGTTTGAAATTGGTGACTCAAACACATCATCTTCACTTTCATCACTTGCCAACCAATGTGAAATCAAAGGACTTCGCTCGTGAATGATGTTTGACCGATAATGATGACGTCGACATGGCGAAATAATTCTAAATCTGTGTCTAGCTGATGATGAATTTGGAATTCCAATCAAGCATCTATTTCGACGATATCTCGCAACATTTCTATTATACTCGTCAACATCGCCACCACAACGTATCAACAATTCATTATGGCTCTCAATGTTACGAGAATAGATTTCTTTTCGAATTGTTAACATAACTGCACCAACAACGTAAACAGTTATTAAAGAATAATCCAACCAGTTCAGAAATATTTTAGAATTGATGAATTTTCGTCTATATAATGACCATATATGATCTTTCGTGTTATATGCAGAAAAGAGTGCATGAAAATTATCAACGAAAATGCGATGAATATTTCCACATTTCGATAAATATGACAATCCATTGATGAGTGCAAAGCCGCCAAGAAAAACTGAGAAAGAAATCCTAAAAATTCCTAAAGCAAGTGAAAAGAAAAAAGCGAGTCCAAACTGCAAGTAAATTGACGTGATTTCATTGAAAAATAGTTCCATTATCAATGCTATTGTTATGTTGCTGAATAATAATTTTGATAAATACCGACCAACACGATAACGAAGCGAAATTGTTGCGAACAAAGCTGACGAAATTAAACCGCTGAATATTGTCGTCATAAAAATGTCAAACTTTGTCATCGTCACATGGCGGCTCTCAAGAAATGCAATCATGAAAAATGATCCGATGAACATCCCATTTAAACCTGCTTCGATAATATCAGGCATGAGAAGATTGAAAGTCATAACAAGGGAAAACATCACAAGAACAAATCCGATCGACTGCTTCAATAAGCTAATGTTATTACAATGGCTGTTCCAAATGTTATTCAAACACGAATCAGTCATTTTAGGAATGTAAAATCCTGTCCGTCCTTTCCTATCCACAACAAACGAGTTGAAGATGATTCCAGTGCCTGGAACTTTTTCAAAGTATCGATGAAATGGAGAGAAATTTTGTGTCGCCTTTAAGTTATACAACTGTTAGTGATCATTGACATTTGATTTAAACATTTACTCACTCGATAGCTTTTTGGTGGATTAACATCAAAAATCATACTTTTAATGCCATTAAAGTATGTTTCATGATTGAAATTCATTCTTTCGAGATAGATGTAGTTGGTGAAATAATGCAGTGGCTTTGTTGAGTTCCTCAAACATCTAACACTTCCTCTCTTGTCATGTTCCTTTGGAGAGACCTCAGCTATTGTTGTTTCAACAATCACAAAATCTTCAGTTTCACGTAATGTCAACATTGGTTGAGATTTTGGACATCCACCGGGAATTGGAGTGGTTCGATTGTAAATAACTAAAGCAGCCATGCAACTTACAGTATCATTATTGTCATTCCAGATATGAAGAGTTATTGTAGAATTGTGTGACTTAAGAATTAATCCAATGTTTGTTCCTGTTTCGTGTGGTTCAGTGATATTTGGAGTGAAAGACAGTGACATGTTATAATAGAATGAATGTAGTTGAAAAATCGCAAAAGATGGAAATTTCTGATCGAATCCATGTACATTAAAAGTGCCGGAAGATTTGGCAGGAAAATCAAGCCTGCTGATAAAATTTAATTCATTTCTTTCTAATCCGTTGCTTTTTACATCAATATCGAAGCTTAATTCTGAGAAAAAAAGAATTATTTTGATATTTTTAAACCATTCTACTACTTTCTTACCAATATCGTAAATTAAAGATTGAGAAAAACTAAAACATGCAAGAAAAATAAAATAATTACAAAACATTTTTTTTAATCACATCAGGATACATTCAAACGGATTTTGCTGATGATTAGTGCACAACTTGACACAACAACTTGACTTGCATTTTTGTTTTCAATTTTACTTGACTTAAGGAGAAGTGAAGTGTTGTAATAAGAAGCTTTATTTAATTAATACTCAAGTTAAGGATACATTTTTGTTCTTTTAAATGGTTCATTCAAAAATTTATGGAATTCTATTGAAACCATCATAGTTCATTCTTTTCATGTCTTAAATTGATTCTCTTTCAAATTTCTTTCTCAAACCATCCAAAATGGCTTCGTGTTGTTTTGATAATTCTTCTTGTTTGTCAAGCTCTTCAAAGGCCTCGATTAGTTTGGGGAAATTTGGACAACATTTTCTGACAAGATTGAAACATCGTCTTGCTTCTTCGTAATGTTGTAGCATCATGTTTGACTTTCCTTTCTCTAATAACATTCTAGGTTGATCTCTAATCGATATCAACTTTTCAAGATATCTGATCATGATGCAAGCTTTTTCAGGCTTATTAATTTTATTATAGCAAACGATGACGTTATTATATAATTTGATAAGAACCTTACTCAACGCTTCTTCCTCATCGCAATTTTTAATCGGTGACCCATCAAGGATATTTATCCATTTTCTGTATATTCCAATTGCTGATTGATAATCACCAAACTTGTAATGTTCAGCAGCAATTAAACTCTTCTTCGCAGCTCCTTTCAAAAGATTCTTCAGTTCACGTTCAAGATTTTGATTCGAACTTTTTTCACTTTCTGAAACACTTTTGATCTTTGCTTGAAATAAAATGTCGGCTTTAGGAGGAACTCTTGGTGGACATCCCAACTTTCCAAACATCAATTCATGAGAGATCCAAAAAATTGCTTCTTCTCCTTTCTTCATTGTTGACAAAGCTAAACGACATCCAGGTAGTGGTTCAATGCCAATCGAAACATTAATACAGCCGATGGAATTGTTCAAAATGCTTGAGTCAAAAGGACCTTCAGATCCTTCCAAAAACATTGAATAATCATAATTGACGATACAATCGTCCAAATAAATATCAGAGCCATTTCCTGCTTCAATCACTTTCTTATAAAGTGATTTACTAATTTCCTTCATACTGTAACGATATTCTAGGAAAGTTTTTTCTATTGGACATGGATTCTTAACTTCTATTGGAATGTTGTAGAAAACTCTGTCGAAAACTTCTTTTTCAACGTCCTTGACGAATTTATTTTCTTCTTCATCTCCACCAGATTTTAATTCAAATGTGACTGAACCATCAGTAGATGAATTTCTAAAAAGAAAGATTAATTATTTAATTACATTGAATGAAGTGAAGAATGAGATAAAAATATCCTTACAAAACTTGCATAACTTCAATGTTTTCGACTTGTTTGGTAAATGCATTAGATTCCGACATGATTAAACGTAAATTATATTCACACTATGTAGTTAGGTAATTAAACTTCCTGACGTAAAAATTTTCTTTCGAATTTTTTAAACTCTTTAATGCGTGAAGGCGTCGTTTGTAATGTCAAATATAAAAAACACATGTCTAGTACAGTGACTACTTTTTACCGACTTCTTGCCATGAGGAATCATTGAACTTACCATGTTCAAATCATTTAATTTAATTTTTAAAATAACCGCTATAGGGTGAAAGAACCTACTGTGGAATCATTCAACTTTCTATACGATTTTCTTCGTTTTCTTAAAAATTAATCAATTCAAAATTAGTTTTAAAATCCTTTTACTTTTTACTTCTTAGCAATCCTCCGTCATCCGTTTTGTATCACTAGTTTCAATATTTTCTTAATAAGAACATGTCAAAAACATTGACAAATTCTCGGTAATTATTGTTAATAATTCAATTTTTATCTCATTCTTTTGTTTTTTTTCAATGACTCATATTTTTCACTTCAATTCCTTCGTATAAGAAAAAATGTTTTGAAAAAGTTTAAACGTATAGAAATCCCAAGTATGACTTCTGAACTAAAACTAACTAAATATTTTATTACGTGGCTGATCTGTTTGCTTTAACAAAAAGCTGCAAATTATGAATGATAATGAGAAAGAATAACGTGAATTTAAATAATCTCCACATTCTTAATTTCAACCTCAGTACTTCCAAAAATCTCGTGAAGATAAGACGAGGAGATTAAAATTTTAAAGATCTAAGTAAGAAAATATATAAATCATGAATAAAGTTTACAAAATTGTGATTATTTGTGCAACTGCAGTTAGTTTTTTACCATGTTTAATAGCACTTTATACCTTGCGTAAGTACAATGTGTTAAGAATTTGTGTAATTAAAAATATATTGTTGTCTTTTTATCTTAGCACCAAGCATAAAAGTTTGCCATCGTTCATCGCCGAATTTAGTTGAATGTGTTAGAAACTCAATAGAAAATATCCGACCTGTACTCAAAACGGGTGACTTTGGCGATGGATTTCGTATTGATCCAATTGAACCTTTAGATATTCAAGAAATTGTCATTCAACGTGGTCCAGATTTTTATGTCCGCCAATATAATTTAAAGGCATTTGGAGCAGTAAATTTCCAACTTAAAAAACTTCGAGCTTCGTTTAATCCACTGAAAATAGAAGGAATTATTGAAGTACCTCAAATTGATGCAAACGGTCTTTATGATCTGGACATGAAACTTGGCCCACTTCATTTGAAGGGACAAGGAAAAGTGAATGCACACATAAGTAAGAAAGTTTTTCTCGATGTTTAATAATTTCATCCAAAATTTTCATTCTTCTTATTCAGATCGCTTGAAACTTCGAATAAAAATAAATGGATCGAAATACATTAAAGATGGTGAAGAATTTGTTAAAGCTGACAATTGTGTTGTTGCCGTGAAATTGGAGGATCTTCAATTGAACTTCTCTGATTTATTTAATGGTAACAAAGTTTTAAGTGATGTAGGCAATCAACTTATAAACGATAACATCGATTTATTCATTCGGGATATCGAACCTTCTTTAGAGAAGTCCCTAGGTAAATAAAAGATTTATTTTTTTAATATCATGAATCACACAAGAATAAATATTTACTTATGCAAATATTTCTAGCCAAAAAGTTTTTGGAGACTGCAAATCAAGTCTTGGAAAAAGCGCCGTTCAGAATCTTCTTACCTGATTAACTTCATTAATATCTTCTTACATCATTTGTGTCATGTGAGAATTTAAAATTTATGATATTAAAATTCGTTTTTCTTAATGAATGGAAAAAATAAACTTTTTGTTTTGTTGCTTTTCTATAATACTGGAAATATTGTTAAATGTCAGATTTATGATTAAACATTTGTGACCAAATAAATTCACTATTTAGTTTTGGAATTCCATTTGTTACTGGGAAATCTTTGCTTTCATAGCATGCGTCATATGAAAACATTGATTTTTCACACTTTATCATCTTTTTAAAAAGTTAAACATTGCATTTTAACAAGTCGTCAGTTCAGTGTCTTTGTATGTTTTCAATATCTAAACATCTTTATGATAAAATGTCAACGGTATCGTAAGTATCTATTAAAAAATTTAAAGGAAAACATAAGCTTATTAATTAATTTTCTATTTTCCATAATCAGCTAATTCTTCTTACTTCTATTTGAAATACTCTTCACTATCTGCATATTTATCAGATTATTTACCCGCTAGTGATGGGTGATTAAAATATAAAAGGATTCAAATCTTGTTTCGGAAATCGCAAAAACCTGGAATGCAAATTTTTGATAATCTAAGAACGAAACTTTTCGTTGTGATCAGTTCGATTTGAGCTTCTGTCTGAATAACTTGTTCATCCTTTTATTTTATCTGATTCTTTGATATTCTGTTAAGGAAATTAAAAAAAAAATGGCGAAAAAAAATCTTTTTCATGTGACTGTTTTCATTTTTCTAATAAATTTGTGCACACCAGCATTGCGTGAGTTAAACTGAAATTTAATCATTGAGAAACAGGTAAAAAAAATATTTTATTCTTGCAAAAGCACCACAAATAAAAGTTTGTGAAGAAAAATCACCGAGACTTGCTGAATGTGTTAAAAACTCAATCGAATCGTTGAGGCCATTTTTGAAGTCTGGCAAAATCGCGCCAGGATTTGTTATTGAAGGTAAAAGGAAAATAAAAAAAATGATAATAGTAAGAAATTATTTAGTGAAATTTTCCAAGGTCTTGAACCTTTTTTTCTTGGAGACATTGTCTTTAATCAAGGATTCGAAGTGTCACTTTTCAATATTAAAGCTTACGGTGCTTCCAACCTTAAGATTGAGAAAATTCGGATAAACACTGAGTCGTTCAAGGTAAGTTAAATTTGCCTTTTTTAAGATTAAGGCAGAAGATTTTCAAATGACAAATTGTAGATTGAATTAGTTGCCTTCATGCCGAAAATTACAACTGAATCAACTTACGCTATCAGCTGGAAGATATCATTGCTTGATATTAAAGGACAGGGAAATGCTTACGCTATTTTGGGTAAGAAATTCAATTTATATTTTCCCATTATTAACTTTCTTCTTCTTACTAGAAAATGTGAAAAGTATTCTAAAACTCACTGGCAGTAATTATCAACGACAAGGTGCAACTTATTTGAAAATCGACAAAGTTCAATTAAAAATTCAACCCCAATCCACAAAACTAAGGTTCGATAATTTGTTTAATGGAAATAAAGCTTTGGAAGATGTTGGCAATGAAGTCATCAATCAAAATGTTCATCTTCTTTCGGCAAATATGTTGCCTCTTGTTGAACAAGCTATTGGTGCCAGAATCTTTAAAGTTGCTAATCAAGTTTTTGAAAAAGCTCCACGATCTGAATTTTTTCCTTAAATGCACTTAAGAAAACTTTATCACGTGTATGTAAATATTATTCTTCTGAAGTTTAAACATTTCTATGCTCAATAAAATTATAAGTTAATAACAAGGAAAATTTGAATATTATATTTTCTATTGTGCAATTTTTTTAAAATTTATATCACATCGATCGCAATAAATTTTATGACATTTCACGATTGTCTGCTGCATAGTCTGGAAAATAAAAAGTATTGAAAAAGTTTTCCTTTATAGCTTTGTGTTGAAACTTCGTTGGAAATATCACAATCGTGAAGCTTAAATCTTCTTATAAAACAACAAAACTTTATTTAAGCTCATTTGAAGGTAAAACTTCATTAAAAAAATTAAATAGGAAAGTTACACCTTAATTAATGCATTTATAACTTTTGATTTGACATAGAAAACTAGATGGAGTACTCAGGAGTACTGGATTAAAGTACTCAGTTATGTACCAGCTCATTCTATATTGACACTGCTAATAACGAAAATGTTCATCTAAGAAAACTCCAAATAATGAAAAATAAATTTCTAAGAATGGTTCTCAATGCAAAATTCAAAACGAGAATAAGTTCGAGAGAAACCTTCATGAGAAAATTATTATTCTAAAAATACAAATCCATACAAAGACATTTTAACATCTTTTTTATGAAGTTAAACATTGCATTTTAACAAGTCGTCTTTGTTTGTTTTCAATATCTAAACATCTTTAAGATAAAATGTCAACGATTACTTACGATATCTATTTAAAAATTTAAAGAAAAATATAAACTTATCAATTCCTCTGCCATTTTCCTTATCAGCTGATAGCTCTTGTTAATTGTATTTGAAATTCTCTTCACTATCTGCATATCTACGTCATTGGCGGGCGATCAAAATAAAAATAGATTCAAATCTTGTTTCGAAAATCGTAGAAACCAGAAATGCAAATTTTTTATAATCTAAGAACGAATCTTTTCGTTGTGATCAGTTCGATTTGAGCTTCTGACTGAACAACTCGTTCATCCTTTTATTTTATCTCATTCTTTGTTATTCTGTTAAGGAAATTCAAACTGTTTTCGAAATGTCGAGAAATCTTTTTCATGTAACTTTTTTCATTCTTCTAATAAATTTGTGCACACCAGCGTTACGTGAGTTAAACTGAAATTTAATCATTGAGAAACAGGTAAAAAAAATATTTTATTCTTGCAAAAGCACCACAAATAAAAGTTTGCGAAGAGAAATCACCGAGACTTGCTGAATGTTTGAAAAATTCAATCGAATCGTTGAGGCCTTTGTTGAAAACTGGCAAAATCGCGCCAGGATTTGTTATTGACGGTAAAAGGAAAATGAAACAAATTAAAATAAAAGAAATTATATAGTGAAATCTTCCAAGGTCTTGATCCTTTTCTTCTTGGAGACATATCCTTCAGTCAAGGATTCGAAGTGTCACTTTTCAATGTTAAAGTTTTCGGTGCTTCCAACCTTAAGATTGAGAAAATTCGGATAAACACTGAGTCGTTCAAGGTAAGTTAAATTTGCCTTTTTTTAAAATTAAAGCAGAAGATTTTCAAATGACAAATCTGCAGATTGAATTGGTTGCCTTCATGCCGAAAATTACAACTGAATCATTTTACGCTATGAGATGGAAGATATCATTGCTTGATATTAAAGGACAGGGAAATGCTTACACTATTTTGGGTAAGAAATTCACTTAATTTCTTTTTTCTTTTTCTTTTTCTACATTTTCCCATTATTAACTTACCTCTTCTCACTAGAAAATGTAAAAATTGTTTTAAAACTCACTGGTACTGATTATCAACGACAAGGTGCAACTTATTTGAAAATCGACAATGTTCAATTGAAAATTCAACCCCAATCCATAAAACTAAGGTTCGATAATTTGTTTAATGGAAATAAAGCTTTGGAAGATGTTGGCAATGAAGTCATCAATCAAAATGTTCATCTTCTTTCGGCAAATATGTTGCCTCTTGTTGAACAAGCTATTGGTGCCAGAATCTTTAAAGTTGCTAATCAAGTTTTTGAAAAAGCTCCACGATCTGAATTTTTTCCTTAAATGCACTTAAGCAAACTTTGTCACTTTTATGTAAATTTATTCATCTGAAGATTAAACATTTCTATGCTTCATTAAATTATAAGTTAATAACAAAGAAAATTTGAATATTATATTTTTTATTGTGCAATTTATTTTTAAGTTATTATCACGTCGATTGGAATAAATTTTATGACGTTTAACGATTGTCTGATGTATAGTCTGGAAAATAAATAGTTCATGATAAAGATTTCCTTCAAAGTTTTGTGTTGAAACTTCGTTGGAAATATCACACTCGTGAAGCTTAAATCTTCTTATTAAACATTAAAACTTTATTTGAGCTCATTTGAGGGAAAAGCTTCATTATAAAATTAAGAATGAAAGTTTCACCTTTTCATTTTGTAACAATATTTTAATTATATATGTCTAGAACTTTTAATTAATGTTTCCATAACATTTGATTTAACATGAAAAACAAGGTGGAGAGTGTTGGAAATCTAAGTAAATTGCTACTGTCATGTGACTTTCCACACATTGCAATGATAACAAAAAGTGTATAAAAATCTTCCCGAAATTAATAAAGAATTCAATTCAACATCGAAATTTAAAGTGAGAAGTGAAGAGTGAAGAAAAATATTTTGACATGGAAAGAATCTATAAATTGTGAGTGATTTTTATAATAAATAATCTCATACCTGTCTGGATTTATCTTATTTGGCTTTTAACTTTATAACTTGATTTATTTGTATAGATTTGTTGGTCCAATAAATCCAAAGAAACCGAACGAATCATTTGCTCTTCAAATTTGGATTCTCAAGAGAACCGGCTATTGGGAACCTGATACTGATAGTAAACTCATTAAAACGTTCTACAATGTATATTCATATGTTTTTCGCTGGTTTTTCCTTTACATCTACACATTCACTCAAGCCATGTTCTTCTTGAACGTCAAAGATTTGAAGGGAAGTAAAAGTTTTCCAACAACTTCATAAATCAATTTAATAAAAAGAATGAATTCTTTCTTTAACTCTCATAGGATGCTGCTGAAGGCTTCTTCCTTCTACTAACTCAAATTTCTTTACTTTACAAAGTCGAAAATTTTTATGCTAATCGTCATAGAATCAAAGAATGCGAAAGATTTCTAAGAAGCACAATGTTTAAACCGAAAAACGAAGATGAAGATTTGTGCGTGAATATTTTAAATCTTAATTTGCATCTAATTAAGTGATTAAATTTATTTTATTTTTTTTCGTTCCGTTCTATGAAGAGTTGTTAAAGATGCGATGGCAAAAACATTTTTATTACCTTTTTTATTTTTGACTTTTGCGCATTTAACTATCGGTCAATGGGCAATTTCTGTGTTTTTCGACGATAAACACGATAAACTTCGATTGCCTATCAGTGCATGGTAAAGTATAATCTCTTCATTATTGAAATTGTGTTAGGGTAATTAATGAAATTATCGCCATTCTTAGGTATCCATTTAGTTATGAGAATCCATGGGTTTACTCCATCGTTTATATTTATCAAGTGTATGGAATTAGTATGAGTGCGGTCGTCAATTCAGCAACTGATACATTTGCATCGTCAATGATTTTTCATTTAGACTCTCAAATTAAACGTCTTGGAATTCAGTTGTCTAAAGTGAAGCTATTTAAATCATCATTATATTATATAATATATAAAATAATTATGAATTATTTCAGATTGGATATGAAAAAAACGATGACAAAAATTTAGTTGAGAGAAAATTGTTTTTCATGAATTTTCATTTTAAAAGATTTTTATCTTATTCAGGTTGAAGAAGTTGATGAACACATGAAGACTGTCAATTCTCATGTCAACAAGCTAACAAAATTGAACGGAAAACACTACGGCGAAGTTATGCATTGCATTTTGTTTCATAAAAATATTTTATAGTAAGAAGAATTAAATTAATTAATGATTCATGAGGAAATATCAGCTTCAAAGTAAAGTTTTTAATTAAATTTTTTTAAACTCAATCAGTTGGTGCAAAGAACTGGAAGATATTTTCAAAGGTTCAGTCTTTGGGCAATTTATTGCATCTTGCGTGATATCGTGCATGACTTTGCTTCTGATTGCCAGCAGCACAAGCAGTCCACTTAAAGTTATAAATCAATCAACGTATCTTGTCACAATGATGACACAACTTTCATTATTCTGTTGGAGTGGAAATGAATTAACTCACAGTGTAAGATAAATAATTAAATTTATTTCTTGATGCCGATGCATACATCCCGATTTAATTTAATTACATTTTAAAGTCTCATCAATTAACACAAAAAGCTTTCTGTTCAAACTTCATACACTTCGATAAGAAAACGTCTCAAATACTATTGATTTTCATGCAGAGGTAAGTGACTTTAATGTTGTGTTAATTAGAGTCTAAGCTTTCTGTTTGTAATTTAAAAAAATTTCATTTCCATCTGTAATAATATCCAACAAATATTTCATAGAACAATCAGAGATGTTGCTATTAAAGCTGGAGGCTTGTTTGCAGTTCAATTGAGCTTGCCAACATTTGTTGCTGTAATGTCGGAGATAAATTTATTTTTTTACAAATAATTAATTAAATCTTTTTCAGATAATGAGATCTTCATATTCCTATTTTGCTGTTTTGAATAGCGTTCAAAACAAAGAAAACTAAATTGTAAAAGCACCCAAGACAAATCACTTTATTTGATAGTATTTACCATAAATTAAGCTGATATCTGAAAAGTGAAAATTGAATAAAAAAATTTGTCTCAAAACATTCCCAAATCTCGTCATAGGCAATTTAAAAGAGAAAGTTTTGACTTTTATAAAAGTAGGAAGTTTTATTCATCAGAAATATTGAATTCTGTTTCTACAAATGTACAAAAACAAAAAACAAAATAAAATTCTTGGTAAAAATGGATTTCAAGAGCTTTACAACCACAACAACCCACACATGTCACAAAAATGTTTTTATTAATTTTCCTTTCCAAGGCATTTATACGAATTAAAATTTGATAATTGGTTGAGATGTGCATTTCTATGTGTGGGAAGGAAGAGCTCATTGTTACTACTTATGATATTTTACAGGCTGATCTTATTGCTTACAAGAAATATTTTATCTCCATGAAAAAGCTTTCGATTTAAGTTCATAATGAAAAATATATGAAAGGATTTTGTATCTATGTATGTAAGTAGATAGAAGAAGTGATAAGAAGAGTAGAAAGAAATATAAAGAAGGTTTGATTATGTTTGAGAATCAGTCAGCTGATCATTGACAACATCATCAATTGGCGGCGGTGGTGGTGGCGGCGTTTCAACAAGCTCAATCTGTGATGATGTCGGCGGAGCAGCGGGCAAGCCATAAGAAAATTCGTCACTAGATGGCGATTCAGTCTTTTCTTTTTCGGAAAATGCTGAAAAAATGTTATTACGAACACCACGATCGGGATCTTTTTCCAATGTTGCGATTTGTTGAAGAATGTGTTTCTTTGAGTCACGGAACTCATTATTGTAATAAGCTGAAAAGAGCAAGTAATTTTCTGATAATACTCTGAAGAATTATGATGAAAAGTTTTCACTTACGATTTTCCATTAAAGTGTACGACAAGCATTTGGCGATGCAAAGACGTATGTTGGGAATCTTATCAACTGCGAGTTCAAGCAACTTCTTCAAAATGTAATTATTAAACATTTCTGGTTTAATTGCGCGATGTTCAAGAAGTTTGTCAACTGTCAAGATGTAAATTTGACGTTCACGCCAACGCGTTGAATTTGCAAAGTGGAATGACAAGAACTTAAGTAGTTGTTTCTTCTGTTTTATTCTCTCCACACAAGACACAAACTGCAAAAAGAAAAGAAAAGTTTCGTAAACTTTTCATGAAAGAAATATTATCTGCAAACTTACCGCATCAATTCCAATTTTTCTAACACAATCGTATTTATCCATCATCAGTTTTAAAGACAATCCAGTCAAATACAGTAAGCAATTTTCCTTTTGAATTCTCGGACCGAGCTTGTTAAGCTCAACAATTTGAATTCCTATCTGTTCTCGTAATCTCCAATTCACAACATGAACCGTTGGATGCCAGCACATCTCAAGTTGATTCACAATAATCTCATGTTTTGATGGATCAATAATTCTTATAAAGTTTGTCACATGCTTTGCTACTTCAATCTTAATATCATCGATATCTTTAAAGAATTCAACGAATGGTGCTACTAAGTCCTTTGTTGCTTGCTCCGATCCAATGATAAGAGCGATTTGATAAATTGATTTTGCCATAGTTTTTCTTACACGAACATTGCTTTGCAGGTCATTGCATAACGATAAGAAATGTTGATGGAGTAGTGGCCAAAACTGTTTACCCAGTGTTAACATCACTGCTGGGAAATTGTAAGCACACTTGTAGCACAAATTGTTGTCGATGTCTTTCATGAAAACGAAATCTTCGATCAAGTTCCACTCGACTTCAGCAGAATCATTATTCTCTCGAATGCTTTCATCGCCCTCTTCTGGCGGCATTTCCAAGTTCAAAGTAAGTTGAGGATTTCTCGACTCACTCTTCATAATCTTCATGCTATCATTGCTTTCAGTTTCAACGTCATCTTCCATCACTAATGTCGATTGATCAGCAACAGCATCAACATCACCAGCACCATCATTAAAATTTGTTTCATTCTCGACACTTCTATCATTGTCTTTCTTACTATTGTTGTTGTTCAACTCATTTTGATCGATGAGATCGTCAAGTGTTGGTGGCTCAATATACCAATATTGATGTGAATTAAACTTCTCAAGTTCAACATCATCGCTACCTGAAGAACTACCATCAACATTATTATTATTCAGCTTATCACGCAATGTTAAGTTATTTAACTTTTTCTCGATCGAAGATGAATCATCATTACCAACATTCTTCTCTGAAGATTCATCACTATTGTAAGACATTATATTTTTATTTAGATTATTGTCAAAGTCTGTAATATCATCATCTTCGTCTTCATCATCATCTTCTTGCTCAACTGATCCATTTTCTTTAAAGATATCATCGTAGTTATGTAAGACGCCATCATTCTCACCACTTTCGCCGAATCCCATATGCCAAACGAATGTTGATTCCACCGTATCGGGTGTTAAAATACGATTAATAAAGTTGTTTTTAAATGGTGTGTTGAACTTCATAAACTTATTAAATGGATCATCATCATTGTTGTTATCATCATTTGAACTCGAGTCATTGTTTAAATCATCGGTTGTTGATGAGAGTCTTTTCATAAGTGTAACGGGATTTGCTGGATTTTGTATTGAAAACAATTCACATTCATCGGATTCTGAGGCTGTTGTAGATGATAATCGACCTCCGGACGTGTTCATACGATCATTAAAATGATTAGCTTTGATTATTGATAGCAAATATGTTTCAATGTTGACTTTTTTCGTTCCCGTTGCATCGTTCATTGGTGAAAGTTTAACAGATGTTGTATTTGGAACTGACAACGAGCGCATTGATTTCTGACCTTCAATCGCATTACCCGACATCCCAACAATAAGTTCTTTCTCAAATTCTCTCTCGTAATATTCAAGATTTCTTAGAATCATTGCAGAATTTGGCTGATTGCTGAACAACAACATATTTGAATGATATTGTTGACGAAAATCAATATCAGCAGCGTTTGTAATGAAAAGTTCTAAACGGTAATTGTAGGCGAGTCCAATAATTGGCGGCTGTGCGAATGTTGCTAAGAATTCTCCTAAGCTATTAAGAGCTGAAGTCACAACCCAACGTGATTCATCAAACATAAACTTCTTCATAATTGGAACTAAAAATTTTCTACGTAATTGCAAGCTGCAGAGAATGGAGACCATTTGGATGTTTTGAGCACAAGAATTTCTTATATTCCACGATGTATCATTGCAAAGTTTCACGTAAACTGGAAGCATACTTGATTCCAATAAATCACAACCAAGCACCTCACACATGACTGGGAAGATTGTGGCGCAATGTTTTCTTACAGAAATCATCTCAACTTGTGAAAGTTCCATAAACTTTTCGAAGAAAGTCTCATGAGCCATCTCGGTGCCAATTATTGGTGCAACTTTTGCCATCACCTGAAAGTAATACAAGTCATGACATTAATTAAATGTTTTAAAATTCAACATGTTTAAATTTATTTAAAGAAATGAAGATGATTCTGATGAATTAGCATCAATTTTCAGCTCATCAAAGCTGGCTGTGATATGAACATTAATACGTAAACATTTCACAACCACTTTGAGAGTTGAACTCAGTGCTTTAGAAATAAATTTCAACTTTCATGTCTTATCTGAAAATAGAAGAAAATTTATTGCGATACGTTCCACATACATTCACTGAGATGAAGGATGAAGGATAAGAAAACAAAAAAATTCTTCATTAATTCAATAAAAACTTCCAATCCCATTTCATTCCATCCCATCCCGAAGGCACATATTTCACTAAACCATTTTAATGCTTCCTATGTCTTGTGATAATCCCGGAAGAAAATCGGCAATAACAAGTGGCACGATAAATATCTTTCGGAAGGGAAAATGAAGAAAACGATGCGAGTGGAACGACAAAAAAAGGATCGAAAAGCAATAAAACTTCGACGATAATTAGATTTCATTCTCCACATTAAGTGATGCTGCTCTTCCCACATCGTAAATTCGCGAGATATTTTTAATGAGCAATTTCACAATCATAATTTTTTACATTATTAAATGTCACCATGATGTTTATCACCACATCAACGATCGATCGTTAAATAAATGTTTATTAAAAAAAATGCGTTGTCACATCACGAAGAATTTTTGTAATTTTTTTCCTTCTCCAATGACGATGACATTAATCGATGCTTAATTCCACAACATTAAGCTCTTCAAAGCTGGCTGTGATATGAAAGTCAAATTGAACATTTCACAACCTCTTTGAGAGCTAAAGATTGCGGTTGTTTTCTTTGTCGCTTGTTGCTTCTTCCTTCGATCAACATCAATCAAAAGTAATGTGATTGTAGCCTTTGGCCCACCACTAAACTCGTCAAAATGGCTGTGATATGGAGGTGAAAAATGTCATCACGTCACAACCAGTATTGACGAACCAGTAATGGGAAGTTTTCCTTTGTTTCAACTGCACACATATAAACACACACAACATAAGTCTAACAATTTTCGTTGAGTCACAAACCTAATTTTTTCCATTGGATTGTCAGCTGTTCGTTTGGGATATTCGAATGGTCAAAAAAATTTCCCAACTGAGCTCATCAAAATGGCTGTGATATGAATTGATTATGATGTTTGTCTTTGTCTTAATCTTTCGATTTTTTTGCTTGTTTAATGGTGAAAATGAATCTGATAATGAATTAACATAAAAAAATCATTTCCATTTCAACAAGTGACAACGAATGTGAGAAAATAATTTTTTTCTTTCTTTTTTGACATATCACAACCAAATTGTGAGTTCAGGCAGGAAAAAGAAAACGGGATGACATGAACTTCACTTTTTCATTATTGTCGTCGTCATAATGTGATTGTTGAGATTTCATGTTGATTATCGGAAGCAGACGTTGCTCATCAAAGCTGGCTGTGATAGAGGAAAAGAAATTTTCTAAACAGAAATTACTACCGAACAGCCAGTTCTGATGGCGACGCTCACTCCTCCTGAAGATTCAATCTCGGATGCGGGTGGGTTGGTTCAATCCATTATTAACAATTAAAGTTACATTTAATTTGTCACTCACTCGTTCACTATCTCGTTGCTTTCGTCCATCAATCCATCACATTTAATCCTAATTGCTATCTATTCTTCATGTGACAACAAAATGCATTTAAGAGCGCACGTATGAGAAAAAAAATCTGTGAAAATTGTTAGTTTTCATCATGAATGAGATCATAATGAAGCTTCGTTGCTACCTGCATGCCGACATAATTAAAAGTGATAAAAATGATTTATTTATCTATGTGATGCAGATTTTAAAATAAAATTCTTAAATGCAATCTGTTTGATATCAAATTTCTCTTTTTCTATCTCGATGATGTTTCGCGTTTCCGTTTTGTTTCACTGTATTTTACCCCACAAAAGCTCCTCCATAATTAAAACTGTCGCCATCTTTAGAGAAGAATTATAAACTTTTTCCTTTCATCTTCATTTTATTTTTTTCGAACGATATCGCAATAATACAGAAGAAAGATATTAACACAATATCCGGTTGTGCTTTTAAATCTTTTTCTTTTGTTATGAAAATATTTATTGATAGTAAAAGAGTAAAAGCATAAAAACTTACTCCAATTGCATTCAGATGAATGTCGTTTTCTCCAGATGAAAGTTCTCTGACGCTTTCTAATCTATCGACTCTCAACAACTCCAGAATGACCGGACAAACGGTTCGTTTAATAACTTTCTTGTCGAGAAATCCGTTTTCTATCAAATACAGCAATGTTGAATTTGCACTCTTCCGGACCTAAGTAACAGAACAATAAGAAATTTCATGAAAATTTCATTCATTGAAGTTAAACATTTGGTCGGTTGGCTCTCATATTTAAGTCGATATATGAAGTCAAATATGTAAGCTCATGAATGGTGAAAGAAATAATAAGAAGAATTTGTGAAAAATATACTCAAATTGGATGAATATTTTGTAAGTCGTGTGAAAAGGTGTCAAAAAGCTATTTAACATCAAAAGAAAACAGAAGAAGAATTTACCGTTGGCTCATCCGACAAGTATCGAAGCACAATCAGGAGAATGTGATCGAGAAGAAACACACCAAAGGTTTGAACGAAATTTTGATCGAGTTGTGTGAGACATGTACAAAGTGATATCATGTTGCCACTGCCGACCAGAGCAGCTCGAACTTCCATTTCTGTAATGAGAAAAAAAAAAATTAAAATATTTCTTTGATTTAATTTTCTTTTAAAGCTTTTCAATGTTTAATATGCACGAGTTGACTTTTTTTAATGAATGACTTCAACACACTTCCACTGATGAAACATTCACAATAGATGAGTGTTAGGATTCAGAATCCGAAGTTCCCTTGATGACCTTTCTTTCGGTCGTTTGCAATCTTTCTTTACAACCTAGCACGAGTCATCGATTTTTGATTCAACTCATTTCTATTGCACCTTGATAATATGGAAATGAATTGCAAACAGAGATCACTTTTGCTTGATATTTTTTCTAGCGTTAAAGCATTTTTTTCCTTGATCTCCATGATATTATAAAAAAAGAAACAAAGTTGTTGAACGGGAAGTGAGAAGAATATTTTGTTGCTAATGATAATAATGATGATGATTTAAAAGGGTGAGTTAAGAGTAGGAGAAAGTTTAATAGGATTTCTGGGATTCAATCATAAAAGTTTTTCCATTCTACTGAGTCCATTGTCGATGTTTGAGTAGCGAAGGCAAGACGAACATCGACAATGTGATTATAAAATGTAAATGTCGTTGCATTCAAGCAGACATTGCTCGCCACTTTCAACATTTTTTATTGAGAAAATAAAAGACTATCAACTTAAAGATTATTCATCATGACGGAAGTAAAAGAATTCAATTACGTTTGCAACATTGAGTGGCTACTATAAAAAATTATTTCTATCCAACTGCTATTCTATTCGACTGCTATTCCAACAATTTCCAATCACATTTCAATTTCTCAATCGATTTGTTGGACGCTGCTTAAGTTTGTTGTTCCTCCATTTATCATGCATTTACGCTTTAAAGCTTTTTCCTTCACTGAACGGCACATAACAAAACTTAATCTGATTTTAAAGCACTTCGGGAATACCGATGGTGATGATGATGTAAAACGAGAGAACGAGAGTGAAACGGTGTTCACACAATTCATGTTCTTTTTTTCCTTTCTTCGATGATGCGCATTTTATTCACAACGCCTTTTGCCATTGCACACACTACACCCTTAAAAAATATTTCGCACAGCAGCAAAGCTTTTTTCCCTTCACTTTTTCGAGGTTATGTCACATTGTTTTTCACATCGACGTGCTTTTCACATTTTTCATTTTCATTCTCGCTCATAATATTTTTCTTTTGTATATTTTCTTTATAATGAATTTCCTTGTCGCTTAGAATACTTAACAAGGTAACCCAATGATGTTGAAATACGATAATTGATAACTTATCACAATTATCTAAGAATAAGCTTCTTTATTGGATTCAGATACTTAAAAGAACAAAAGTTAATCGACATTGTTCTCTCTCTATATAAATAAGACACAAAATTATTCTTTTCTCTTTTCAATAAGATCCACTATCGATACGTATAAAGCTCTCACGTTGATTAATGAAACAAGACATCGTAAAGCAAGAGCTTTTACCATGAACGAGACACTCGAATGAGATAGGCCCGTGATGGATTCTATTTTATGTTCACAGCACACTGATTGTGTGTAATTTTTAGCTTGCTGTTCGGGATCTTGAGGAAAAAAATATTTTTTTCTTCCATCAATTGCGCATGTGAAATAAAAGCGCTTCTATAATAATTTTTTGTTCTTCTTTTTTCCCTAACATTCTTCGTCGTCGTCGACATCGTCGTCATCGTCGTCGTGCGCCACCGACAACAACATTCGAAGCCCGACGATATTTATTGTTTTTCCTTGCCTCATAAGTATAAAAAGAAAATCAGGCAAAGATGTGAGAGAGAGAGAGAGAAGGAGAAAAAAGGGGAGAGAAAGAGAAGAGGATAAAAACGATTCATTTGTGTTATCAGGCCCAAGTCGTAAATAACAATAAGGAAAAGAAGAAAAGGAGATTGGTTTACTATCGCAAGGATATCCACTTGTACGAGGGTTTCATGCTTTGTGTGGCGGGTAAATCCGTCATAAAACAGTCTTAAGAAAGCAAAATTCAAGGATGAGTAGAATTGTGCAATTGAAACAAATCCCGAGGCAGATTACGGGTCTATAAATTGGGACGATGTGAAAGGTTGAATGACAATAGTCACCGGAACGGCAGTAATGAGCCGTTACACAAACATTTTGGGCACTTGAGAGCCACTCTCGATTTATATCTTAAAAGCTTAAGACAAAGCAACCGTAAAAGCTATTCAGGTGGATCAGGGATGATTTTTCTTTTATCGTAGCTTGTTTGTTTCTTTCTAAGCTGAGCTTTGCATTTCATTTCTCAACATTACGCGTGCCGTCTACGTTTATTTTTATTTTATATAAGCACAACACCGTTACGTGTGAATGTTTGAATATTTATGGAAGGTATTTAATCAACTATAAAGCTAACTCATAATTATCGTTTTTTTTTTCTTTTTGGTATGTAAGTATTTCCAGAAAGGTCAAGCTACGAGACCAAATCAATGTTCAAGCTTTGAACTCATAAAAAATATTTTTTTTTGTTTGCTTCCATTAGGCCTAAGCTAAGCCAAGCCAAGCCATTAACCTTTCATGTCACGTGAATGTCTGTATGTAGATAGAGCATTCACTTTTTTATTGATCGTGATGTATTGTTTCATGCTTGATGTCTATCGTTCATATAAGAACGAATGATTCTGACTTCCTACAAGAAAAAACCAAAAATTCTTGGAATAATATTTTAAAACGAAATAAAATTTTTGCACAACATGAAGAAGAAACGATTGAAAATTTCTTACCCGCATACTTATGAAATAAAACCACCACACACTCATATGAGGTGGTCGGGGGATGGTTAAATAAGAAACATTCAAAATTGAAAGGGAGAATACATTTTTGTGGGAAAAATTTTAATGAAAATAAATGGTCATTCTTGTGGCTCAATTCTCACCACCCTCTAAAGGAATAAGTAAATATGCTTTGGGTGCTCACCCTCAGTTCTTCTTGTCCTTCTTTTTCTTATTCTTTGTTTTTATTTCTGCGTTATGCATCGAGTTGAAGAAAGTTTGCTGAATCAACAAACATCAACAACAAAAATGAGTTTTAATGAAAAAAAATTAGAGTCGATAAATTATTTTAATTCTTACGCTAAATGAGAGACGAAATAACTTAAGTCGTAAATGAATGTTGAAAGCGCACATAGAAAATTTAGTTTTAATCTTTTTTCTTCTGTTTCTCAACCCTGAGTCGTTGCCTTCTCGCTTTGCATCATCAGCAAGGACATTCAGAGGAGATGAGGGGGAGAAGAAAACTACCAACAACGCCTTTTTTCGCCATGCTTTTCTCACATTGCTTCTGCTGCTTTTCGGGTTCGATGGCATGAAAAATTGCTCCATTGTGATAGCGGGAACCTTTTTCAAGAGTCTTCGTTTTTTTTCAAAAAAAAAATGAGATTTTCCGGAACAAAATATTGTGCTCACTCACACACACTCCTTAATTCAGCACGCATACATAAAAGAAGATAATTTAATATTCTTCCATCGCCTTTTCTCCCCCACAAAAATAGCATGAAAATCTAATAATAACAATAAAAACTTTATGTTCTTTCAAAAAAAAAATTTCCGGTATGAAGTTTTTCCATAAAAAAAATCTTTCAGTCAATGCGTTATCGCTCATATGTATGTGAGCTTCAGGAATGTCGATAACAGCAAAACACCAAAGAATGCTCTATCGAGATCATTACGATTTGGTTTTTCATAATATAGAAGAAAAAAATGGAAATATTTGAGGCGCGTAGATGGACAAAAAGCTTTTCTCCGTCATGGAAAAAATCAATTTTGACATGAGATTGTGTTAGTGAGTTTTCCCCTTTTTCCTGCGTCTGTGGCTCTCTTCTCTTTTGTGTATTTGTGTGGATATTCTCGCGTATACTTGCATAAGTATCAAAGCCTGAAGGGATTTTATTTCATTTCGTTTTCTTTCTTAGAAGGAAAACTTTTCATCGTGGAAGTTGTTTACAAGAGAACAATAAGGAAAAGCCTTTCACACCCACACACGCATATTTCCCTTCCTCACATCACAAAAAGGGAGTGACAGAGTGAGAACGCGCTATTCATAACGTGTTCGGCGGAATCAATGGCATTGATATCTTTGCCTTTTATGTTTAACCGTTGTAACTGTTCTCGTCTATACGCTTTTGTCTCGGCATAATTTTTAAGGGGAGACGACGGCGGGTGGGGGAGACATTCATGCCTAAACCAAATCATAGCACATATAGAAAAACACACTCACACACATTAGACAATCTTTTCAAGGGAATTACGTAAACATTTTTCCTATTTTTTGAAAACCAATTAAGGTGTGCTGTTTACCGCCCACACAAAGCGCGAGAGAAAGCTTTCTATTCTCATACCACCCCCCACCCAATTTTCGTCATCTGAGAGGCGTTTATAGATGAGATTGAAGTCGAAAGTTCAATGCTGAATAAACTTAATTTAGGAATTTTATTCATGAACAAAATTTACCTTATCTTCCCTTTCCAACCTACCACCCATCAACGCTTGGGTTTGTTATTACGCACATTACACTCGAGTGAAGAACGTTCGATAATTGAACCATTTATTGTGTTCACCTATATTTGTTGTGGTGTTGTTGTTATTATTGTTGATATTGTGTACAAGCTCGTGTGTCATCAACGTAGTCGTAAAATAATTATTAATAGAAGAAGGACATGGACGAGTAATTTTCATGATAGATAAACAATGATAAAACAGAATTTCCAAAAATATAAAAACCGAGAATTTTTATTTATCTATTATTATCTACTTCTTTTTGTCGTTGATCTATTATAAATTCATCAACTCAATGATGCTTTCATATGTATGTAGATAGGACATGAAAATGAATAAATGAAAAAAGTCCCGTGATTCACGGTTGGATGTTTTTCCCTTTATGAAAATATTTAAGGTGTGGGGGTAGGTAAAATATTTTTTCAATTGTGGTTGACGGCGACGGGGAGTTTTCTTCTTTTTTTCTGGTATGCAAAGCATTTCCTCGTAAAGGTTCATATGTGGAGATGATCAACCACTAACATGTAAATATTTTTCGTATGAGGTCTTTTCGACATATATACTAAAATTCAATGAAAGTATTTGGATCAAGGAAATTGCTGTTCAAGAATTGTTTAAGAAAGCAGTTGAGCATTAAACATTTTCTAGTTCTAACATCTTTTCCTGAACTTTGAATTTCGTATTCCATTAAACTGACATTAACTCTTTCTTTTTCTTCTTGTTCGCTGTCTTATCGCTTCGTGTGTGTCTTGAAAGAACCTATAATGGAAACAGCGAAACACTTTTCTTTCTGCTTGATGGCAAACAGGGAATTGGAAAAAAATCGATAAATGGAAAGAGAAGAAAAAAATTCATTTGCTTACTTGTACAAATGGAATTGACTAAGAACGACATCGTAGTGCTTTATAAAAGGGTTCTGTTCGAACAAGCAGTTGCGAAGGAATAAACTTTCCATCATGAGCTGCTAGTTTTAGTTGGAATTCATGTCTCGTTAAGCAAGTTTTTTTCGCCTTATCAAGCTTTCAATGTATTCTGCAGCAAGTTGCTTGAGGGCAACGAGAAAATGTATTTGTGGAAGGGAAAAAAATGAAATGTGATTATGTGAAAGAAGACGGTGGCGATAGGTAGTGGAAGGGGCGATTTTCACAAAGATATAAAGAATAAGAAAAATAGAAATGGCACGATAAATACGGCAGAGAAGCTTTAGAAGCTTCATCAAGACCGTTCACCGACATGGTTCAATGTCGGCGACTAGATGATACTAAAACATGAACATCTGTGGAGTGAGAGAACATCAAGGAATGGTAATAACTTTTCGATGTTACATGCTTCCCGATTTTTTGAACGAACAGCATCATCACAATACATCATGTTCGAACTTATATTTTTAGGTGGTGTGAGATGACTTTTAGAAAGATTTATTGAGATGTGAGACATGTTTCTTCATCTCATTTACACGTCACAAATCATTTTTTGTTTCATCAAACACAAAAACATGACTGTCATGTCTTACATCCTAATGTCGCCTTTTCTACTATCTCATCATTTTGCAGATGGACTTTGATTTTTGCTTTTCTCCATCTCGTCTTGATTATTAAGTATTATATTCAATCCGATGAATTAAGAAGAGAAATTTTCTTTTTCATCATTCTCATGTCACAATGGAAAAGCGATCATTTTCAATTTTGAAAATTATCTGCTTCGCTTCTCAATCTCAATCTCGATTTTCATTTTAAGTATTCCACTTTGTCTGCTTGTTCTTTCATAAAACGATAAAATATCGATGAACGTAGCAAGCAGTTAATGTAGACAAATGCTTACAATTGTCCATCATGAAAATGTGGTAATAAAAAGGCGCCAAAGAGATTATAAATTTTTTTTCCTCGCATTACCCCAGCTCATCGCCACCCCATCACCGCACCACAAACGACATCATTTTAAACCATCTCCAAAGAGACACACAAAAAACGATGGCGAGAGCGAAGAAAGGAAAAATGGAAAAGCCAGCAAAAAACATACCTCAAATAAAAATACTTGAAAGGACATCTTGCTGGATGTGCGTGGAATAATAAATTAAGAATGGATGCATCATCAACATCATCGTCGTCTCGTTCCACTTTGTCATTACTGTCCGGGGCTATTCATTGTTTATACACAATAAATCTGCTGTACGAAAGTGAAAGAAGAAACAAAAAATCTTGCGGGGAATTTTTTTGCTTCTTTCAAATAGAAAAATGAAAAAAGAAGGAAAATCTTTCTCCAATTTCGATACCGAAGGACGGATAAAGCTTTTATGTGCACGATGTTGAATCGGAAATCGTGATGAAGAACGAAATCAAGGCAAGGAAGCGAACAAAACTTTTTTCATTAATAATTATTAAGACTTTATAAACCATGGATTGATGTTAATCAATACTTAAAAAAGAAGAAAAAGAGAGAGAGGAAAACTTTTTTATTTATTCCGATCCAAGGCTCAATGATTTTCTTTTTCCTTCTTTTCCACATCAATTCATTGGACGGTGAAATTTTGCGTTGGCTGGGTGGGTGAAGTATTTCGATAGTGATGGATTAATTCACTAATCCTTTTTCACAAGCATTTTCCGTTAACTCTCCCTAACTTACTTATTTTATTCTCTGTCCAGTGAAACTAAATCAAATTCAACATATGAACGAGAGTAGGATGGGGGGAAAAGAAAGTTGAAATTAAAATCTGGAAATTAATGGAAGAAGCAAAGAAAAGTTTGTGATTTCTTTTTTGTTTCTTTAAGTATCAGCGATTAATAATCTTCCTGAATTAGAGGACGAAATTGTTGTTCATTCTGCAAATGTTTTCACCATTTAATGATTATTTATTTAGCGTCGCATATTGACAATGTGTTTGTATTTATGCTGAGATTTCTTTTATTCAGATATCATCAAGTCGTGGGTGAAGTGGTCAGAAAAAGAGGAAAAGCTTATTTGCATCGTTATTGACAGAGTTTCAATTGGTTTTGTGGCATATGGGAAGATTGTTAGAGCGAAAGCTTCTTGTTTGTTTTTGATTCTTTTTCGTTCTTTCTTCTAATAAATAAATGAATAATGAGTGACATATTTTTATTCTAATAGATGGGAACAATGTGTCAGTAACATTCATTGGCGAAGCTTCTTTAATGTCGTTGTTTGTTGTTGATCGGAAAACACTCCAAGTCACTTCGATTTCATACAAGTATGATCATAAGTAATCAATTATTTATTCGTGTACTCATTATTCATGAGCTTTTCAAAACAGTTATTCATAACTTGCAGAAAGCAGAATGAAGAGAAACTGCGATCCCGCTTATTCAATGCGACAGAAGTCGTTTAATCATAAAGTTCGTTGACGAAAATTCAAGGAATCGTTTGTTTGTATATTTTCGAGCGGAAATTTGATGGGAATTTCGTCAAAAAAGAAGTTTCTGCATAGGCAGTAGAATACTTCGGTGTGACATTCGATACGACAGATTAAAGCCCACATTTGTGGGATGAAACATCAAAAATTTCACGCAAAAAATGAAAATTACGTCAGGATACTGAAAAAAACATTCATGAAATGTGTTGAAAAATATTTTTGTTTAATTTCATCTCATTGAGGTGAATGATGAAATAAATTATTAAAAAGGTTTTGAAATTTAAGAAAGAAGGATCCAACTCATACCAGCATCATTTTCATCAGAAATTATGGAATGTAAACAGCAACAATTTTTTTCTCATTATTGTCATTTGTCATTATAATACAAACACATTGTGTTAAAACGGTGGAAAGCCCAACGACAGTGATTGAATAGACATCAGAATTATCCTCGCACGTCAACAAGAAAGTCATTTTGCAGAAGGCAAAAAAAAGTTTCAACCCTCGCTTCGTCGCTTATTCATTATTCGGTGTTGTTTCTGCTTTCGTTACGAACTGCAGTGTAAATGCTTGCCTCAGGCTCAAAGCTAACGCACAACAAAATTATGAAACACATAAAAATGAAAAAGAAGGATAACTGGCACCAGACAATTGACAAATTTTTTATCATCACTGCAAATTAACAACTCACGTTTTAAATTCAATTTTCACCGGAGCTTTATTTTTCAATTTGTCATATGAATTCTATGTAGAGAAGCATTGTGATGCATCATTGTGTAATATCACGTTTTGTGCATATTTCGCTATCATACAATTTTGTACGACACAAATGATCAGAGAAGAATTCAACAATTGCGACATAATGTCTGACTTTATGTAGCTCCCACTAATGATGAAATTATCTAACATGGAACAGCAGTACATTTGGAGTTGTGAATAACATTTCTCTCGACTGTTGATATATATGTTGTTAGCATTCTTCAATGTCTACATTTAAATTTAAATATAGAACATTGAAGCATGAAAATGAATTTTATTTCACGCAATTTCAATTGATTCTGAAAATGTTCAACTTTGCATTTCTGCATTTGTAACTTGTTATTTATTTTTTCGCGAGCGCCAGGCGAGATTAAAGGCATTTCAATGCATCATTTCGACACAAAACACATGTGAAAGTGAACTTTATTTATTTATTTTCGTTTCAGCAATATCGTTCATTCATTCATTCATAAATATAAAATAAAAAAAAGAGTCAGCGAAAAGTCAGAAACAATATGTTGTTAATGAATGAGAATAAAAATAAAAAAAATGTCTTTGCAATAAAACAAAAAATTACAACACTGATGATGCCCCCGGATTGCCGCACAAATTTTTATTCTGATGTCATTACATCATCGATTACGTTTTTTTTCTTCCTTTTTTTCTGTCATAAATTAAAACATTATGACAGTGCATCGAGAATTTCAATTGATGCGGGGGAGTATTTTTTTTAAAGTGCATTCAATAAAATGAATGACTCATGATGATGCAATTTTTTTATTTCATCGAACAATCATCGTCATCATCATCATCATAATCATGAATGTGTAGGAAACGATGACAAGACAACCAAGCCTCAGCAAGAGACACAAACTGTCGACTTAATTAGATTCTTCTTCCGTTCCATTCTCACTTCCAGGCGCAACGAGGAGTGAGTTCATTTAATTTATAATTTTTTTCCTTCATTTCACTTCCTCGCCATCACCATGTCGAGTAATAACTCAATTAAAGATTCAAGTTAGCTCTAACTCAATCGAAAGCAAAAGAAAATTTGCTATTTTGCTTGCTGCCAATGCCTTTTCTTCTTCCACCGTCTCGGCACTGACGAAAGTGAAGCGTATGAAGAAAATGAAAATAGACATCGCCACGATGGGGAATTTTTGTTTCTGCTGTGTTGCTGTGCAAGCCGATTGTAGGAAAAAAAATAAAACAAAGTTTTCAGAGCAAGGAAAGAAAAAAAGAAAAACGTTTTTCGACTTTGTATTATTAAATTGCAAAGTGCGAAAATAAATCGCCAACTTTTCTAGCCGCTTTCGTCGGTTAAAGAAGAGTGAAATTGAAGGAATTGCTTTCTGGCTTTGAACCAATCATCGGCTAGACAGTAATTCGTAATGTGACGTTGAATGTTCACGACGATAAGCTCTGATGTGCAAGTAAATAAATATTAAAAAATCTTTCCCTCATTCGACCACTCACTGTACATAAATTGTCTGCACAACAGAAAACTAATTTTAACATTCTCGAAATCTTTTAAAAGCGTACAGGAATAACTCATCGGAAAAAGTTGCAAGGAGAAAGAAAAGAGTTAATATATAAAAATAATTAAAATAAAATGAAAATTTAATGCTCGCAATTTCTTTACTTTTTTTCTTTCTTTCTTTCTGACTGTCTACGAACGTAGGCGACGAGTGGCGTTTGAGGAAATTGCGATGTAAATTTTTCTCTCTTTTTTTCTTTTTAGGTTTTTAAGATTCTACGTTATCAATATAGCATGTTTGATGCAATTAAAAAGATCCAAAGCAACCGCGATTACCATAAAGACATTAATCCATCTTTTGGAATGTTCATCTTATCGTTTGACGCACTGAATTCTGTTTTTCTTTCTTCCATTCAACCTGTTTGTCTGGATTTCTTTCTGCTGTATGGCTTAGCCATCTTTAAAAAAGCTTCCGACGAGATGAAGGCGATTAAGATTTTTCATGTATATTTTAATTTGCCTTCTACACCGAAGCTTTGAAGAAGGAGTTTAAAATTTTATCTTTGATCTTCTAGATATGGCGTTAAATCATTGGAATTCAATTCAAAAGCGCCATGCAAGCCAACAACTTGTAAACAAACAATTTTCAAATGAATTCTTTCGTTTACAGTTATCAAAGCGATTATAACTTGACTTTGCATGAGAAACAAAATCGCTATCTATCGCTCTTCCTGACAAACATGACACATTCAATAAAGAATGTTAAAAAAGCATACATCGAGCAAATCTCTTTAAATGGTCTCGCATATGAAATCGAAAGAAAAAAAAAGTTCCCACAGTCGGACAACGGACACTTTCGTTATTGTTGTGCCATTTTCACAAATAATAAATTTCATACTCTCAACAACATGAAATTGTGTGAGAGGCTCGAGCTCGACGTTCTTTTTTCTGCTTATTCATGCCGTTTTGCTTTATACTCGAGCACTGTTTCTTCTTCTGCTTGAACCTTTTATGCCCACTTTTGGTCTTAAAACTTTTATTATTATTATTACTCTTTTTTTTCTCTTATTATTGCTCCATGTTTGTGCCGAAATAAAAGAAAGAAAGACAAGAAAAATTCTTGCTGAGCGCAAACACGTTTTTCTTTTATTTTCGAGACTTCTTTTGCGCTTTTCTACTTATGGCAGGGTAAAACGCATTCTTTCTTCGTCTCTCAATCAGCAGTCGTCGATGAAACAAGAAGATTTGGTAAGTGGTGAAAAGACTACAAACAACAATACCGATCGGAATGTTCAACTGTGCCATATAAATATAAATAAAAGCAATGAAAATCTCTTCTTGTTTTTAAAGGGGGGAACTCGTTGAGAACGGCTGCGGTGGCGGTGATGAGGAAAAGAAAGAGAAAGAATGAAAGAAAGCAGAAACTATATGAGGCAACATAAATATATTTAAATTCATCTTATTAAGAAACTCGATTTCTCGGGAATTATTAGCATTTATTATCCACTCCGGTCTTTGATACTTTAATGTTCGATTGGAAGCGAGACGAGATGATAGGAAGAAGGGGGAGAAAAGGGGAGAAGCAACATCAATAAGAAGAAAAGTATTTATTTCTCATTCGTCGCCTTTGTGTTTATTTTGTTGTTTCTTCGCTCGCTCCTATCGCGCGATATCTTCAATAAAGGCTTGAATAAAGGCATTAAATTCCAAAGAGCCTCGAGAAACACGCCACAAAGAAGACATTTTTTTTTTCTTTTCGTTTAGGAATTTCTAATCGAAATTTATTCTTTTGCTTTTCTAATAATCTCATCGACGATTTCACCTTCAAATTCGATTTATGAAATTCGAAATGAATAAAACATGTACATTTTGCTTCTTTCACAGTTGCGACACTTTCAATGCTTAAATTTTATTCATTTTATTGAATGATGGTTAAATATGGATTAAAACTTTGATGAGTTTGTTCATAAATTCATAGGAAATGTTTGTATAATTTAATATCAAATCTTAATTATTTACTTCTTTATGAGCGTTATGATGGAAATTGATTGTGCACCACGCGTAAGTCATGAAATTAGGCTCATTTAAGTGTCTAGCGCTGTTGCGCAAAAACACGATTTAAAAGTTTTTAGAAAAAAAAATCGTCTCAGACTAAAGCCAACGAACAGTGAAATAATTTTTTTCCTTCTTCTCTTTTAGTTTAATTATCTTTCAAACATCTAATTTCTTTATTTATTTCGTCTGCCTACTAAATAGAAGCAAACGAAAAAAAAAAACATAAAACAAGACGACCAGAAAACGAGCGAGCAAAAAAAATGAGAAGCTGTGGATTCGGCGGGTTCATAAAACTAAAGTTAGTTCTATATTTTTTTAAACATTCGTCGTTTAATTCGACGCGTTAATTGTCGTATGCTGCTGGTATTCTTGTAACTTTTGCTTCATCAGAGCGTCATCAAGCTTGCTAACTTGCTTAACGTTACATTTTCTCAAACTCTGCTGTGTATTTTTAGATTTTTTCTTTCTTATTTTATTTTCAACAAGCACTCAATATCGCACCCGTCTGATCACACATCGATCAACAAGAAGACGAACCAAACGAATGGGTCGTCCGTGACGAGAAGAAGGAAAAAAATCGAATGAATCGTCATGATGTTGATACTTTTTGCATGTCATTCACATTTTTCTTTCTCGGGGGCAATTTAAATTATTTAAGTTTCTTTTGTTATGAGTTGAAATATGTTTTGCGCCAGTCAACCAGCAGAACGATATCAAATAAATCCTCTGGGATTATGAGCTTGCGTCTGCTTCATTAAGGGAAAAAATAAGATAAATTCTTCTTCTTAATGATCGGAAATACTTTGCGATCAAAGTCATTAAGAATGCCAGAAGTCATATTCTTACATCATTGTGCAATAAATATTCCGTTGAAATCTTTTCACTTCTCTCCTCGTGAAGACAAGAAAGAAATCTTTAGTTTTTGACTCAGTTCTTGTGTGATTGTATGCTGTCATGTCTGGTGCGTACACATGAACATTTGTCAATTGTCTCTACCTAGAAAATCTATACAATTCTATGCATACGACAAAGCTTTAAATGAATTGTTTCCGGTCCCTTTTTTAACGATTCAAGCACAAAAAAGAATTGCAAAACTAACACGAACTCAAAACATTGTTGAAATATGAAGTGTAATCATCAATGTGTGTTAGACTTCATCATCTTAAAAAAAAAAATTTACTTGGTAAAAAGACAAGCAAAGTATGGAAAGATGAAGGCATGTGAAACAAACATCATAAGTGTATCATATATAGATGTAAGTATGTACATATATCAAATAAGAACTTAATGCGATTCAATTGAAATTCTTTATACTTGTAAGAATCGATTGATCATTGAACTGTTAACTTCCAACGAAAAGCAGAAATTATAAGTCTAAAGTATACAAATGTGGACATATGAAAAGATAAGAAGAAGGAAAAAACCGCAATATGAAATGAGAAAAAATGTATGACAAATGTAAAATGATGTACGGTTTCTTTTCGTTCAACACGCATTTCCAGTTATTGAGAAGGAAACAACGAGCTACATCAACAAGCGTACACACATAAAGCTAAGTGAAGTCATTAGTTTTGCATGGAAAATGACAATAATTTATAAACGTTTACAACTTGACTTTAAAACATTTACATTTCGTGTTCTTAAGCATTTTATTTGATACTTGATCAGATTAGATTAGATTTGATTTGTATTTGAAAACAAGAAAAAGAAGTTGAATAAATAAAAATGCATTTTAAGTATTTTCCTTCTACCCCACCTCCAGTTATCTTTTTCTTTCCATCAACATTGTTGTAAGACATTTTCGTCATCACATTATAACTCATAAATTTATGTTTATTCACGAAAACGAGCTGACAGGAACAAGGCAAGCAAACATGTAAGAACAACAACACAAAAAAGTTTATTTCCTTCCCGTTTTTGTTTTGCGTATGGGATATGAAAATGAAATGAAACATTGAATAATTCTAATTCTGGAAGTTACTTTAAAAGATGGAGAAATGAAATATTAATTCGTTGGTGTTGTTGTTTCTGTCATTTGTGGTTGGTAATTTTTTTCAGATGGATATTTCCTCTATTTGTAATTTATTTTATTTTTTTCGCCATAAACATGCACAAACATTGAAAGCTTTCTTTTCTTATCGTTTTTTAAACGAATAAGAATAGTAAATGATGTGGGAGTAAAATGACTTACCTGAATCGATAGCAATTGTGTCCAATGTGTCTAGGATTTCATCTTTATGGGTCAACATTAGCTCAGGTGATTCCGTTTGAAGGATGCATTCCAGCACACGAGGATAAGCCTCTCTGTAATTAAAGATAAACAGAAAAGAGAATCCGATTAAAATCACAGATGATGCATTTTTTATGATGGTTAAATATGGGAAAGAAGTAAATATGCATATGAATAACATTAAGAAAAAAAAAGAATATCAAAAGAAACGATTCATCGGACATAAAAAAAACTCCAAAGAGATGATAAGTTGGATAAAGAGTGGAAGAGACATAACTGTAAACAAATTAAAGCACTGTGGGAAAATTTATTGGAAAAAAAGAAAGAGGCAGCATCAACAGCAGCAGCTCATCATCAAGTTTGACAAAAGCAAAGTCCGAACCATCAACAAGCGGCCATTACACCAACACACAACGGTATCAAGCGTTGCATTCCAATCGTTATCAGGTTTTTTTTATTACCAAAAGAAGCTTCAAGCCATTGCATGATCTTCGTGGTCGAGGACAAGATCATTGCAACATGTATTTAAGAAGAATAATGTTCTTCATTCTTCATTTGTTTTCCATTTTTTCCTTTTTTTCTTATCTTTCAACATTCACAACATGAATATTTCTTTTCTCTCCTTGCAAGACATTAGCTGTCGAGAAGAAAAAATTCTTAGAATTTCATCAAGAAAAAAAAGGAACGAATGTGCGAAAAAGGAGAGCAAAAATATTGACAAAGAAATGTCGCCTTGCTTTATAAGTAATTCTAGTGAGTATTGTCATGTGTGTAGGCGTTGGTCTGAGGTTTTTCAAATGAAAGGAATGCCATTTCTCCCCAGTCTTGGTTCTTAGAAGATGAAGTTGAGTGACAAAGACTGTGGTTGATATAAGGTTGAGTTAAGACAACATAAGCATTTTTTATCTCGCCACACACAACTGACCATCGATGAATGCTTTGGAATGTTTAAAGAAGTTCCACCAAAGACTGAAAACGAACAGACACCGCAACTTTGAAATTCTTCTTAATGTAACTGTTGTTTCCTTCTTAGCTTTCGAATTTCTTCTTTCTCTCTTTTCGCATTTTACTGCCTCGGGTCCAGACCAACAACAATGTGATCGCGAAATTCTTATGCTTCAAGACGTTTTCACAGAAACGAAGAGAAAAGGAATTTTTTTTTTTCATTTTTTTTCCTTCTTCCTTTCCTCTCTTCTCTCGCTTAGTTCTGTCGTCATTTTTTATTTGCTTCGCTTTCAATTTATTGCAAACAAGTGTTTCCATTTATACTTTTTCTTTATTTTGTTTGCTGCTGCTTCAAATTGATTCTCAAACGTCTTACGTTGATTCATAATTTTAAAAAAGACTTTCTTGAGAAATTTTCAGATCAATTTTCATAAGCCTATAATTAGAGTATCAATCTCAAGTGCAAGCTCATTTCTCTTTCGGTTTCGAGACGCATTGTGTAAGCAAAAGAAATATGAACGAAAATTTCCAATAATCATGCCGGAGACCCCGTAAAAATATATTTCGAAGAAAAAAAAGAAAAAAGAAAAGACAAACAAGACCACCCATAATATCCGATGAATATGAGATAGAAAGAAGAGATTTGCTTAGTGAGAAGAAAGTATGAATATTCCGTTGTTATTATTAACAGCATTTCTTCTCTTTTACAGCTTCTTGCATGAATCGTTTTTTGAAAAAATATCAATTTGATATTTATCCAGGAAAAAGTAATCTTTCAATTATCCACAACCACCACCAGTGCATTCATTTATTTTTATGCAACGTAATAATAAAAAAACACACATTTCATTCATGCAAAAAAGAAAGAGAAGAGAATTCCAATGAAAACATCAAGATTAAGGGGAAGCAAACTGATGAATATAGAGAGAGAGAGAGAGAGCGAAATGAACACTAAAAAGAAAATATCAGCAAACATACAAATCCAGCTTCATCATGATCACACCACAATGCAATGCATTTATTTTTTGTCGCTATTATTATTTTTAACGTTAAGTTCTTTACAGAGTTCTTCATTCATGGCAATTCTGGAAACGAGAAGTAAATCAAGAAAAAACCTCTACGGTTATAGACTTAAAAGCTTTTTCACATTATGTGACGACTATCATCATCAAGTTTTATTCATGATGATGGTAAAATGGAATTTAGCGCTTTGTGACATATGCAAGGAAGGAATAAAAAAATATCAACATCACAGCTATAAAATTGTGTAATCGAGTAAGCAACATTGCAACATATATTTTTGTGGAATCTGAGTCATTTTCATTATTGAAGCTATTTTAGCTTCGTTTTGCCATCATCAGCACATTTTTTCAAAAAAATAAAAGTTTCTCTTCGTTAAGGTAACAGAACTTGAGTTATTGAAGACGTTGTCTGCTATTGAGAACTATCAAAGAATAAGAAGAAACAAAGACGAAAAAAAAACTTTATACACATTGATATATCGTAAGAAGTTCTTTCACATCGCCCAATCTGAAATTTAAGACGCCGATAGTTGTTTTAGTCTGAAGCTCAGTTTACGGAAAAATTAAATAAAATCAAGCTCGAGCTCTCGAGTAAAACGAACACGATTGCAAGTGTGTGGCTTTTTTCTTCTCTTTCCATTCCCGCGCTCCATACATCAACGCTTGATTATTATGATGAGAAAGGAGAAACCAAAAAAATGAGAACCAGGCAACATATAACAATATTTTTTGTTATTATTAGTATGAAAAAAGGGGCAATGATCGATTAAAAAACATTCATGTGTAGAAATAAAAAAACCATCGACTGGTGCTGCGATGATGGTGTGGATGGTAAAATTGAAAGAAGAAAACAACATTATTTAAACGGGACTATTCTCAATTATAACTTTACATACAACATCGAGTAGAAAAAAAAAGAAGAGAAAGAAGAATATTAAATACATTCGAGGTTTGTTTCGTTTCTTTCCCTGATACAACACCAACAACAAAGCCATTCATAAATTTAAAGAGACAAAAGCTTTTTGGTCTTGATGATGGTTTTTCTTTCTTATTTCGTTATTTGCGCGGTAATCGCTAAGCAATAAGAATTAAGAATGCTTTCTCACATGGTAATTGATATATCTTCAGATGATGTCCTATGAACGTATATCAAGTTCCAATTGAAAACAAAAAAATTGTTTTAGTGACCATCACAATGAAGCGCCACCAGAAAGATTGTGACGCAAAAAGTTTATTCTTTTTCCTTTGTGTCTTACTTTGAACGAAGACTTTGCCATTTAAATTAAAGTCGCACTTGTGACAACAAGAAACACAACTGTTTTGTGCTTTTTTTCAGTTGACTCTTGCGGGAAGGCTTAGATATTAAAGTCACACCATATTGTTCCGTGTCGTCAATTCGCTCATTGTCACCATTTAACGCGTATATTTACTTTTACCTCGTCTGACGACAACTTATTTGCTCGACAACACGAGAAAATTGACGTCATCATGAAGGTTTTGTTTTCTTTCATTGTCTTCATTGCCATGAGATGCAATAAACTTTTAATATTTATTCGCAAATGAACACAATTTTTTTATTCTTTCATTTGAAAGTTCCAAAAAAAAGGCGATTCGTTTTCTCTTTCTTTTTGCGTCGCTTTTAAATTCGCTTACTTCTAAATTCATTCGCGACAGTAATACACAACAAAGAGCCTTGTGAATGTTTTGCTTGTGTTCAGTTGGGTGATAATTTTTAATTATAATTTGCGTTTTGTGCTATTTGGAATTGCTAATTTAAATACATAGCAAGAAAAAAGAAGAATTCAGCGACGATATACGAAAAGAAGAACAAAATAAAAAATTCGTGAGATGACATAAGCAAATACGAAACGGGAAACCGACAAGATTTTCATTCATTTATTTTCTCGTCGTCCTGATCTATGCATATATTGGAACTGAAAGATGTGATTAATCAAACAAAGTAAAGCATCCTTGAGCTAGAATTAGCAAGCTTTACAAGGAGAAAATATACTGATAGGTTTAAATCATCACAGATGACAATTAATAAAATTTTTCGCTTCAATTTCCCTTGTATTGCGGTTTTTGCAAAACATGTGCTTTTGTTGATGAACGAAAATCAAGTATCAAGGGAAGACCCAAAAAAAAAAAAGACGAAACGAATGCTTAAGAACAACATTAAAAAAATCTACACGGCTCACATTCACAAACATTTTTTTAAATAACTTCCGGCATTATTTTTTTTCTTCTTTTTTTCATAGTTTGGTGCATGAAAGAGACGAACGAAATGAAAAAGTGTAGAATTATAAATAACCATTTCACTTATGGTACGACTACACATTGGCATTTGTTTTTCTTCGGGGGTATAGGTGATTCGACCCTGTGCCAGACTGAGAAAGAGAGTTTAGTAAAATCATCATCATCAGCACTGTATCGTCATTTGTGTGTGTGACTGTGAGTTGATGTCTGTCTAATACTGATTGTGGTTGTATTTAAGATTTTTTTATTTGAAAATTCTTCTTATAATAAAAAATTTTTAAGGCTATTTTCGAATCGGTTCTTTTTTCTTTATTTCGTTTCGAGGCCTTTTTGTATATTAAAGTTTAATTTATTTGAGGAATATGTATTTGAAACATGCGACCGAAAGCAACTACATTTGACAGAAAGAGAAGAAAACGCTTTAAAATAAAAAAAAAGTTTTATTCAAATTTTCTTGAACGAAACTTTGCCTTTGTCTTATAATTTTTCATACGATAAAAACAGACTTTAACTTTATTGGTAGCGTCATTTAATTTTTTTTGTTATGAATTTATATCGAGACAGATACGCTGCTCTTTATCAATAAATATTTTTTTTTTCACTCCAAACTCATCAAGTGTAGTGTGTAAATAATTTTTAAGTTCATTTACTTTTGCACAATTATAATTTGCTTTTCAGGTATTTAGATACTTAAAAATTTATTATAAAATAATGGCATATTCTCTTAATTGGGCTTTATACAGCTTTTAATTGGAATTGATTTTTAATTTATGCACGGCGGTGAGTATTTAAGAGAGCTGAAGCGCGAGCGAGCATTATCACAATATTTATTACGCATTAACGAAAATTGTTCCAAAAAACCCAAACCGACAAAATTTTACTTCATTTTGATGCAATGCTTGAGCTTCAGAGTTTTGATATTGATTTTTTTTATTCTTCTTTCTTTCTTCTTCGATTTCAAAGGCCTCGACATGCGACGGGAAGAATATAATATTTTTTCTCGAAGAACATTTTTTTCTTTTCGATCTCCTATTCTGTATATTTTTTTCTTGAACATGCGCCTAGATTTTATACAACATGAAAATCACATTTTTTTCTTGCTTGATATTTCAGTGAAAATCAGTGAGTTTTGATGAATAATTTTATTTCCTCTCGCATATTTTTTTCAAACTGTGACTATTAGAATAGTTTTTATAATTTTTTCAGATTAGAACTTTATCACCTTTGATGCTTAAATTTTTTTTCTCCAACAATGTTCAAAACAAAATGGCGCATTTGAAAAAAAATGTGTGTAAACAACTCTTCTCCATGCCCGCGCCAAAGAGAATCACACCCTAAAAAATTCTTTTTCTCTTGCGACTGTTATCAAAACGCAATAAATTTCCGTTAACATAAAAAGCTTTTTTTGTAATGCTTCACCACAACACATTCTCAGGTGAAAAGAAATTGCTTAATCCGAGAAGATAATGAATTATGATCAACATTTTACACACCATCAGTTTTAATCCTTTCATAAGGTCTCGTAATCCAATAAATAATTCGCTATAAATTTCTTTCGACATCGGCAGTATTTAAACTTTTTCCCTCGATGAGTTCTCATAGTATCGCTTTGCACTGCACGTTTTATTTCCATCATTATCAATAATAATTCTTTTTCATTCATTTTTTTCTCTCTTTATTTTTTGCCGCTCTATATTTCACTACTAAATCTTATAAATTCTTATCATTTATCACTGAATGCACTTTCTAAAATATTTTGCATATTTTTTTTCGCATTTTTTCTAATAAAAAAAATTTTTTTAGCCTTTTTTCTTACAAAAATGAAAAAATTCGAGAGCGCGCCAACGATCGGTTTGCTTTCTTTTGAAAAAAAATATACTGAATGAAAAATAGAAGTCTTGTTCAGAAACCCAACCTAAATCTTTGATGTTCCAACACATATCAAAACACGACATCGCTACACGACAACACTACGAAACTTCGGCATCTACAGACACTATTCGAAGACCCCGTCAGTCGAAAAAAATATTTTTTTCTACGCATTTTCCAATAATATTCTTCACTGTAGTAGTTGCTTGAGAGCATCCTATGTAAGTCGTCGAATATTTCTTTTTGTGTTACATTGCACGAGTCTCTTGAACATACAACAGAGCGTCGGGTGTAAAAATTGGAAAAAGACAGAAACATTTTGCTTTGCGACGATGCTAATGTGTAATTTTTTTTGGAATTTTCTTTTTCTTCTCTTATTTGCAGAAAGCTTTTGCAAACAATCGTAAGATTAATTCTAAAGTTTAGCTGCATCATCATTATTATATTTTACTTTATTTCTACATTAGAAACAGATTTGTTTCATATAATTTACTCAATTATGTTGTTGTTAGGAGTAAATCTTACTTTAGCTTCATCTTTCAAAGTCAATAAATTAATTCTTGAAACATCTTTCATAGTTAACGCAGACTTAATTTTTTTTTCTTTTTCTCACTTGCAAAAAGACATTTTCAATTTTTCAGTGTGAGATTTTTGTCTGCGATTTTGATGATGAAGAAAAGATTCGGCTTGACAAGTGTGTGTGTATGTGTGTTTGTCAGAGCTGTCGCGACATTACTACAAATGAGATCAGTCTACGTTTTCATTATAAAAAAAGGCAAAATAACGTATAGTCTTCATTGCTTCCCTTTGCTTGCGACGTAGTTCGAGATCTCGTTTTCATTTCATTTCATTTGCTCCACAAATGGCTTCTATTTTTTTTTCTTTTTCTTTAAAAATATTCCAAAACTTGTACGGGGTCGAAAACGATAAACGTTTTCCTTTATCTGTTTTTATCGTATATCGTCGTTTTTGCAAAATTTGCATAATTAAAAACGTGTAAAATATAATTAAGAAGACATCGGTATAATAGTAAGCATCTAAATACTTATATCGTCTACAAGTTTTATTGTGTGAGCGAGATGGATGACTTGTTCGGCTTTTATTTGCGTCCCTCTTATAACTCTAATGAATATATTCAACACAAATAAACATCGGGAGTCTCGCATAGGTTTATATTAACATTTCACACTAACACTACAATCAATGATCTCGTTATTGGTATGAGTGAAATAGTACGTTTGGATTGTGAGCATTCGTTCATTGAATGAAGAAGAAAAAAAGAACTAAAAAAAATTCCGATAAAATGAAGAGAAACGAACTTATGGAGGCAAAAGGGACAAAAAAGCGTCGATATCATGCTTCCAGAGTTCAAAAAAACATAACTTTTGGCGCGTTAGTCTCCGAAAATTGAAGGTAAACTCTAAAAGCCTGTTTAACCCACTGAAAATTTTCTTCTTAGTAATAAAAGTCGGAAGTTGGTATTAAGAAAAATCCTTTATCGGTAATAAGATACATAAATATAAGAGACTTCTTTTTCTTCTACATTTCTTATGTCGATAAATGCTCGCTTGCTTGCCTCTCAGCAAAGAACTCACATAATGGCGGCAAAAATTCCACGCTACATTTTGTTCAAACGGGAAGCGCTTTTAAACACGTGGTTTTGTTTATGCTTTGATATTTCATGTGAAAAATTGCCTGCGTTTGATGTTCAATTGACTGAAGATTTATTAAATTTGAAGACTTTTTCCTATCCATCTTATTTTGATTAAATTTGCTTGACTTTTCACCCACCTCCATTCGTGAGAGAAAAAAATGAATCTATAGCTCATATCAACGAGCATTTTATTTTATTCTTTTTTTATAATTTTATCTCAAAGGAAGACATTCTTTTGAAAAGTAATAGATAAATTAAATAAGAAGAACACAAATCTTATCATTTGAAACTTTTAATCTTATCTTTAAAAAGTCACTTGTGTAAAAATTTAGATGTCCATACATTCATGAAAAATTGTGTGGAATAATTGATTGGCTTTATTCTACTGCTATCGCAATAATACATTCGAAAAAGTACTTAAGAAAATATTAAAGAACTTTATTCTACAATGCCATGGAAAAGAAATATATGGAGCTCTTTAAAACAGTTGACACCCACCAAAATATCTGCTTTTTTTCCTCGCAGTTGCTTTGAAGATAGAATTTTCTCGTGTGTAAGACGCACAACTACTATCAGCTTAAAGTTATTTGATTAAAAAAAAAAGAAAGAAAAGAAACATCTTAAATGTGTGAGCCACGCTATGAAAGCGTCTCGATAGTTTCTGATGACTGTACGTCGTTCGGAACATACAAAAAATCATCATCGTCATCATCATTCATACCTTCGAGGATTATTCTCGTTCTTTAAAACCTAAAGGCTTCAAAAAGGATGAAAATAAATCAATTTGTTTGATGTTCTTCTTTATGTCATATTAAATGTTCAATTAAATCAGCAAAATTGTTTCATTTCAATGAATTGAATTTTTTTTCTCCCTCTTCGACCTCCATTTTATATTTTCGACCAAGCAAAAGACTCAATTGGTCAAGTAGATTCGCATATAGTTTTGATTGAAAGTCTAAATTAACCCCAAGAAAATCTTTCAGATTGAAGTTAATTCACTTTTGGTTTATGAAAAGATCTCTCAAATCATGGAAAACCCTTTTTCCCATTTTCTTGATTTTCATCAACAACAAAAATAAACTTTCACGAGAAGTTGGCTCAAAATGTTCCTTCATCGAACGAAGGTAGATCATAGCAATGAAACATCTTACAAAAAGGGTAACAATTGCTCCCTTCCTTGCACAAACCAAAATCTCTACCTGATTCGTAAACATTTCAACGATTCCTTTTCCTTATTTTTTTGTCTTTTCAGGATATGCTTGAGAATGATTTTTTAAGAAAGATTCACGATGAGAAGTAAGAGAGTGCAAAAGGACGAAAAAGATTTACTTTAACACACTGACATGATTTTTACTGTAGCAACGATATGTTTACACAGAAACTGGTGAACATAAAATATCCTTTGGAATGTTATTGTGAAGATTTTTAAGATTTTTTCTATAAGACTAAACAACTAAGAAATTCTTGTTTTGGTAAGTGAGAAGACAAAAACAATTTGTGTGGGAAATTTCTCATATCATGTGATATATTTTAACAGTGTTAAGGTTCAAATCATTTCTTTTGCTAATCTATTACTGAAAATAAACTTTCACACACTGATTTCTCAAAATATCGATAGGAAACTTGAAGCAGATTTAATCTTGTTACTTTCAAGATTCTCACGGTAAATTCTTCATTGAAACTTTCTCAAATGTCTTTCAATTTGAGAGATGGATTTAATGAAACGAGAAATTCGATTCACAAACAGAAATGAATTTCAGAATTTGTTTTTTATCCTTGAACTTGTTTCTTCATGCATTATCAGCATCAATCAAATTGTATTTGCTTTTCGCTAGAAGAACAACAAAACATTTAATGGAATTTCTATTAGGAAACAATTAGTCGTTGGACTGACGATAGAAAGGATAAAGTTGAAAGTTTAATTGTTGCATCACGGTTAGTAAACACAACACTTAAAAATAATTAACCAAGTAATACGCTGTAACTCTTTGGAATAATAAAACTTATCTGATATGTGATGCATAAAATTTCATGAAATCATTACTTTGTTCATGAATTCAATTAGAATTTCATAGAAAATAAAGAAAATTAAATGTTGAGGTCGTTTTTTAAGCCAATAACATCAAAAGCTTGTAATAAGATTCAAAATAAATTAATTACGGTTGACTTGTAAAATTTACCATATTCAGGTGCCAATAAACAATGTTGCTGAAAAAGCTTAAGAAAGGCAACAAACCGTAAAGCTTTGTGTTGAATATTCACCCTTAAACAGCATAAAAATCAAGCACGTTTATTCAAAACATTCTTTTAGGTGTTTCATGGCTAGAGATCTTATGGTGATCACGAGAAAAGTTGACTAATTAAAGTGTCAGACAATTATTATTACAAGAGAGTTCGTTACAGAAAGGAGATATGGAAGAACAAAAAGACAAAACTTTCAACAATCTATCTTCATCCGAAACTAAATAAATAACAGAGTTCAAAGTTTTACCATAAAATTAAGGCAAGCCATTCAATTGCAGCACAAAAACCACTCAAGTTACCAGAAAATTTTACTAACTTCATTATTCTACATCTATTGGCATGGATGTTTGTAATTGCAAATATATTTAAGTGAGAAGTCCTTTGAACCTTTATGTAAGTTTCCACTGAATAAGTCCAGACATTGATGTAAAAACTTTACTATTTAGATTTTCTACAACTACGTGGTTGAAAATCAGAGCAAGAAGTTTTCCTCCTTTTTTTTACATACTCTTACATCTATGAATCTCATCAAGGGGTTGAGAGGAAATAATTAAGTTCTTTGGATGATGGGACACAAAAAAAAGAAACGAGCAAGAGGAAACTTTGCAGATGAAGCATAAATTTTCTCTCGTTTATGAATGGAAGCATGGAAAGCAAATGGATAATGTTAACCATGGATCCAATTATGAATCCTTCTTCTTGTTTCTCAAAAGCTTTTGTAGGAAGCTTCTCAATTGTTTATATGAAATATTCAAATAACAGTTTAAGGATATTTGAGATTTTGTAACAGCTCAAACGCCTAATTGACATCTTAATTTATCTAATTCTATGGTCGTGAGAGTTGAAGGCAAATAAGGGATGGTAATTGTGGGAAAGGAAGAAATTTGCATCATTTCTCGGCTTATTTTTAACTGAAGTCTAGAACCAACCGACAATTGGTCTAAAAATGTATCTTATTGAGTTATGAAAGTAATTGAAACTTAATACATAATTTTGAAGTTGTCAGCTTGCGAGGGAAATTAAAAGCGTTCAAAAAACTTCAGTTTTTAACCCTTAACGTGGTGATAACGAGATAAATTTTCAAGCTTAATTAAAGATACGCCCAAAGGCAGGGAAATGCTGCTAAAAAAAAGAAAATTTCGCTTCTCGTTATTCGAAAATTGACAATTTTAAAATCATTTCCTTGCGTCTTAATTGACAATTTCGGTTCGAAAATAATCATAAATTTTCAATAGTCATGTTATGACTTTCAATAATCTGCCTTTTTCTCTATGCATTACTAGATATCTTTGCAGAAATATTTCTCGTTTTGTGCTAAGTTTCAAGATGTTTGAAAAAGGAAAACATGGTGATTTTTCCAAGAACTTCATAGATGTTCTTCCATATAAATCAAAGTTGTTTGAAGTTTTGAAAATTCTTCGAGGCTATCCATAAGTTCAAATAACCGAGAAATGTCTCAAAGCATCGAAAACTGATTTTCTTAAAACCATCGAACTCCTAAATTTTCTCCCCGCAACCGCAGCATTTCGCCAAAATGAGATTTGCGTGGCTGGCTTTAAATGTGTGTAGAGAATGTGACCAGCAAGATGGCGAATTCAAATAAAAAGAAAATACGAATGTGTGATGCCCACATAATAATGCGCGAATGTTTTAATACACAATAAAATAACAGTGAAACAGCGTAGTCTGTATCGCGCGGCGTTGTCGCTTCACACCGTCGTGTTGTATCAGAAAAAGAAGTAAAAAAATTTTATACTTTTTTCGCGATACATTCTCGCACACACATTGTGTGGCGTGTGAGACGAGCGACGCTTATTCAGCAATCAACAATCAGCGTATGAGCAAATGAACCTGAAGCATTGACACAAGAAATGTTGTAGTAAGTAAATTTCATTATATTTTAGCCTGTCATACATATAAAGCAACTATTTAAAGAGACCAGACTCGCTTCGTGAAAGAGAGCAAAGTATGAGATATGAAGCGAAAAAAAAATTATCTGGCGTGAATATATAACTTGCGATATAGAATTGAATATCGGAGAGAAATGGATTCACGAAAAAAAAAAACTAAAAATAAACTTTCCGTTTCAGGCCCAAAAGTCATGAAGTGAAATCATGTCTCGTTGACTTCTTAAACTTTATGAAAATAATTTTAATCCTGGTTCGAACAAGAAGAAGAAGTCAGAGAAAGAAAAAAAAGCAAAATAAATTTTGCAAATTAAAAAATGAGAAGAAAAAAAAATTATTGAGTTCTCGTGTGTGCGGACAGCGAAGTATTTTTTGAGGAAAATTTCAAATTTAGTTCAAAGTGTGTCTTCATTGCCATTTTTTTCAATGAGGCGGAGTTTTCTTTTCGCAATTTTCAAAATGATGAATAACTTTTGGTCTAGATTCAAACGAAAATTTCTACACAAGTTTTCATTTGCATTTTGACGGCATATTTCCATTTCCTATGAGCCTTAAGTATCCAATTACAGATTAATTTTCCATGAAATCTCAACCACCATGAAATCAAATCAGGTGATTAAAGCGCTCATTCGTTCGCTCGCTCGTTTGCTTGCATCAAACATTTTTGAACCACCAAGACGACGACGAAGAAGAAATGAAATCAAATCGAATAATTGAATACAAATTACGAGATTATAACAACTATTAAACCGTTTGTTAATGTTTTGTCGAGCGCATTGCTTTCTTCCTTCTTTATCGGTTGAAAATTTCTCACATTTCATTCTTAAATAAATTTTTTGTTTTTGGTACACTGTATTGGCTTTAGCGTTTTGGTATGTGGAGTAAGGGGAGAGGGAAAATAAATAAACAGCAATAATAAAGAGTAAGAAAAAAATGTTAAAGTAACTGTAAATTATAGAAGAGAAAAAAGAAGAAAGAAAAATTTCATGACAACAAGCTAGTGCCGCTGAAGAATGGAATGTGGTGCTAGGAGAAGCGAGTGGATAAGCGAAAGAAAGAAAGACTCGTGCAAAGAAAGAAAAGTGTAACAAATATTGACGAAACGAAAAGTATTTTATTAAAAAGAAAAGAAGAAAAATTTACATAACTTTTATATTTGTTTTGCGTTGCTTTTTAGCTTTTCTTGTGTCTTCTGACAGACGAAAAAGAAATGCAAAGTGCATCTCTCACTTCATAAGCTTTCCATCTCTTTCATCAAAGGAATTTTTCAATAAGAAATCAGTCGTACATTGTATGATGGAATGTAAACATTTATTTTATGTTTATCGATAATGTATGAGAAAGAAATGAGAATGGTTTGTAATTAAAATGTAGCAGCAGAGCTTTTAACTGTTTGCATAAAATTTCCCTTCAATTGTGGATAAATAATTTGATTAAATTGTATGCTGCTATCGTCCAACATGAGCTACCATTGTCCCATTTACTATTCTTCTGCATGAAATATTAAGAAATGTTTTGCAATATCAACAAAGAAATTGAATTTTCTTTTCCAACTGAACAAGGCGATAACATAGCAATATAAAATCAAATTAATGAATGTTCAGACATTGATTTTGGTGTGACTTGAACACAACATATATCGTCGACATTAAAAATGTATTTAAATTTTATTGGAGTTTTCTTTTTCCTCAACGAAACTCTGCTGTATTTATTTAACATGAAACAAAGATTTCCAATTCCCCTTAGGAAGGAATAAGCAAGTAGATAAGTGCTTGTCTTGAAGAATGAAACAATACGAAGAAAATACGCTACAACATTGGAAAACGCGTAAATATTTTGAATTTTTCACATTCCACGAACTGTTGTACACACTTTCCTTTCTTTTATTTTCTTTAAAAAGGCCTGATTAGTGCCAACACTTGGTTGGTGCTTTATCTAGGCTATGCATGCTTCGGTATCCAATAATGTCCATTATTTGAATTTCACATCGATGGAATGTGTTTTTTTTCTCTTCTTAGTGTCTTGCGGCTCTTTCCTTGCCTTTATTTGCATTTGCATGAACGAAGAAGCGACAAAAAAAAGAAAGATCGAGAGAATAAAGACCTTAATAGCTTATGAACAATGAAACCGTATAGACAAATGCATTTCCTTCACCGAATCGACAGCATATTGGATGGAAATTTATGCTTGAAGCATGGAAAAGTCTCATCATACTTAAATGTTTATTCCGTCATTTCATATAATTGAAGATCTCTTGACAAGATCTCTCTAAGCATTAAATGAAGAAGGAAAGAAAGAAAAATAAAAGTCAACCGGAAGACAAGACAAATCATTACAAATGTCAACTGCACAATTGATGACATAGAAAGAAATTGAATCAATATCATCGTTAATGTCATTCGCCTCGTTCACCGCACTGTCTAAAATCGGAACCCAAACAATAAACCACAAGCAGAGAGACTCGGAACGGGGAAAATAAAATCTCCGCCAGTCTAAAAATATGTTTCTTTTTATTTTCTTGAAAACAGGAAATGAAAATTAAGATGAGAAGTATTATCAAAAAATCTCTCAACACACAACATTTTTCCAAGCAGCATTATATGAGAAGACATCGGGGGCAAAGATGAAGATGAAGAAGAAAATGATGCCAAGTAAGCTGACGAAGATTACAAGAGGGAATGATGAGTGTACAAAATGAGGAGTGGAAAAGCCAGTAGTCTGATGAAAATCGTCTTGATGAACAAGAAAACGAAAAAAAATCTCCCAAAAAAGAAAAAGAAAAATTCCAAAAATAAATTTATGTTACCCACAAAATGAATCTAATAAAAAAAACTTTTTTTTCTGTACACCGAAACACATTCTTTCGAATGACAAGGGGGTCTCTGTCTCTTCTTTCTAGTCAATGCTATTTCTGAACTCTCGACGACTGTCGCCGATGATTCTTTTTAAAGAAAAACGCGTTTTTATAATTTCCGAAATTAAAATTTTTCACTTTCTGCTTGCTCCCTTTTTTCCACGAGTTCTAAACAGGAAAGTCAGGAAAGAAGAAGCGGAAAAGTGAATATAAGTTTAATTATAGACATCCCCCCTGTAAATGCAATGGAATTTGTTGTCATTTATGCATTTTGTCGTTGCATCTTTCATGATGACGCGCTTGAAGTGATGTTTATATTTAAATCTGTTGCATTTGCTACGTTTTTGTCTTAAATATGGAACTACGATGACTTTTCTTAACACCACCAGTCAGATTTGTTTTTTTTCTTTTACTTTTCTTTGATACTTTTTTTTGAGATTTATATGAAAATTAAGTGAATAGAATTTGACTGCATCTAAAGCTTTCATTGAAAGCTCACAGAATAAAAAGATTTTATCAAAAAAAATCGTTTTCCATTCACCTTTAAAAAAAGTTTTTATTTTGTTGTCGCAAAAACTTGAAACTTTCTTTCAGCGAACATCATGAACTTGAAATCAATTTAACTGCGTCACAATTGAACTTTATTCTGTTTTTTCTACTTTTCGCTTTATCAATTTCGCTTTACGTCAATTTGCATCTTTGAATATCATAATAAAGTAAAGAATCGCGTCCAAATTCACTTCCGACACTGAAAATTGCGTTTTTAGCACTGATAAGGAACTGAACGAACTTGACGATGGAAGTTTAAGCACCAAAACTGAATATTATGCGCATTAAGCTGAAAAAAGAACACAAAGAACTTCTCATCTACATTATTATTTTTTGTTCAGAAAAAAAAACATTTACAAGGCTGAATACGCTGACGTTTCTATTCAAAAGATTTGTTTCTTCGATTCAACGTTCAAATACGTTGAGATTAAGTTTTCTCAGACTCTTTTAATTATCATTCAGGTTCTGATTTATGATCCTGTATCGAAAATGTTTAAATCAACTCGAATCGATTTAAAACTGAGTCTATTGATTTTCCTTCTCCGAACTGCATTGTTTTGCTTGAAATGAGAAATTTTGAATGGAAATGAAAATGACACAAGGTTAGAGCTGTGAGGAGAAGACGAGTTGATTTTATCGCACTTTTGCGAGGTGTTTTTTTAAAGCGATGATCTAATTTTTATCAACCAACACAGAAGTAAGTGCAGAAAATCCTTCATTAAATCGGTTCAAACTTCTGGAAAAGCATCAACTTGCAGATATTTGGTAAGCATGATCGTAATTTTTCCTTGATTTAGACATTAAACGTGAGTAAATCGTAAACAACGAGATATAGTTGACGCGCCATAAATTTAGTCATTGAAGGTAATAAGGATTTAATGAGTTGGCCTTCAACTGATTGGTGGGGCATTTGCTATGCTTTCGATGTCGTCCTAATTACTTCCGCTTCTAAATGCCCATCATAAACTTTACAAAGAATTCTTTTGTCAGTACATTTTTAGGGCCAACAATTTCATTTTATATTCTTTTTTTTTGTCTCTTCGCAATCAGAGGTTGTCAAGTTGAAAAAAATCAAATAAAAAAGCGAGAAAAATTTTCATCAATAAAAATAAATTTTAAAATTAAAACTTTTAATTTTTTCTTTTTCTTTGTATCTTTCAATCGGCAAAGCGAGACAGCTATAGAGCGTCTTAAAAAGACACATTCAAAGAACAGAAAGGCACACACAACCAGAGAATCGGTCCGATTAAGAAATGATGCTCGCAATACACCTACAGAGGTACAGAGACGCATTCTCGATGAACGTGTGCGTGTGCTTCTTTACAGCTAAGCAGTTTTTTCTTCTTTTCCTTCATACACAAGCATTCCAAAATGTGAAGAAGAAAAAAATTAAAAAAATTAATACCCATTTTCTTAGAAATTTCTTCATTCCTTAATTCTTTTTCTTGTTTTTATATTTTGCTGTTATTTCTTCGTACAGTTTTCTTCCCAGTTTTAAACAATTCGAAAACAGTCGAACTCGAATGAAAGAAGACAGAAAAAGAGAAGCGTTGGTCGGTTACATCAAAAAAACGTAAAGTAAATTGTTAAAAAGCATTAAAAAACTGCACGAACAGAGAGATCTTTCCATCGTCTTCATTTTTCATCTTTCTTATTGATTCACGCATGTTGAAAGGTATTTAACAACAGAAGACTACTTGCAACAATTTAAAATGCTTCATCTTGTCTAGGTAGTGCCTGTAGCTAATCAAATACTTGACCGAAAGCTTCCTTACTTATTTGATATGAAAATCAAAATATATAATCACAAAGTTTGTTGCAAAATAAATAGTTGTGAAGAAATAAAAAGTTGCAAATGAGACCTTCAGACATGTTCGATTTCTCACAGTTAAACGACACGAAGTTATTCGATTCCTTCTCAGAAAATGGGTTTAAGAACATAAAATACAAAATATTATAACCGAAAATCGCATTTCGGTCACTCGTTGAGTTTGTTCCACAATGCATTCCACAGACATTGTTTATACTTTGACTTAAAAATTTAATTTTCTGATGGCTTTTAAAAATCCGTTAAGAAGACAACCAATGATGGCACACTGAAAACTCCAAAATTAACATAATATGCAACTCCATTATGCTCTTTGATTTGAAATAAATACATTGAAAACATGATTTTCAGTCGATCGAGCTTCCAATTTTGGTTCGGTCTTTTATACATTTTATTTTTCGCAAGTCAATTCTCCGCACACATTCAGACAAGAATAACCGCATTCTTCAATTCCATTTATTAAAAGAATGCAGTTTGAATCACACAAGAAAGAAGGCTAAAGCAAGAAGAAATAAATATGAATCAACGCATAAGAAAATAATAAAATAAAGTCGCGCGATGATTTTCAAAGAAAAGCTTACTTCTTAAGGAAGCTTAAAACTTTAGTCATTGACTTCTTCGGAAACTTCGTGTGATTCAATTACAATGTTCAATTATTCCATATTTCATTCCTGCCGGCTTTTAATCGTCATGATTCATCCGCCTTTCATTCAGAAAACGTTCAATTACTTATCAGATCAGAAAAATTTATGATTCATTCAGAAAAGTTTAAGCAATGAACAACAACAGCAACAGTACTTCATTCACTCATTCATTCATTATTGGTCCCTATCAGCTTTCACATGACATCATACTACGCATTTATCAATTATGAGGTCTCATTTTACATTGAACTTTAAAATATCGCTTTTTAAAAACTGAACAGCGACGACGAGAGCGGAAAAGAAATAATAATAAAATAAAAAAGAAATATAAATCCACAGAAAATAAATATTCCATTCATTCTCATATGTTGTTGTCGTTGTCGTTTCTCGTGGAGAAATTATGAATGAAAATAAGAAGCTCCCATACTTATCAGGCGCATTGACAAAAAAAAATAAAATAGAAAACTCATAAGCATACCGAAAAAAATAAAATTTGTGTGCTTAGGCTTGCTTGTTGATACTTCAACTAACAACACAGCCACAAGTGTACACATTTCTTCTTCCACTGTTGCTTCCACTTATCTGATATTGAATTTTTTTTTTGGGAATATTTTTTCCCATGGTGAATTTATGTGATAGAATTCGATATTTATTTAAGCTGTAAAGCGACATCGTGCGAGAAACCTCTACTTAACTAGAGCCTATTATTTGTTCAAAGAAATCATCACAATGCAAGAGACAAATACATTAAATAGAAGACGCGGAGACATTCCATCCATTAATTAAAAACATGACAAAAAAAAGTAGTTGAGAAGATGGAAAAGAAAAGACGACAACGACGACGATAACGATGAAGAAGAAATAAAAAGGCTACTTTCATGTGAAAAACAAATCAAAGGGAGATGGAGAGAAGAGATGCACATGAGGTCAATGATCTCTTAACATTTCTTTCGGTCAATTCATTTCTGTTTGATTACAACTTGAGAGTATCCCATCTGTTAAAGATCAACAAAAGATCGTGTTAATTTGATGGAAAGTATTTGAAGCAAATTACAACTTCGCATTCCCTTACTGTCGCCTTCAATCATAAGAATAAAACAAACAAAACGAACCTTCGCCCTTATCAATGTTTATACAATGATAAAGAAAACGAAACTCGATGATTTGAAAAAAAATATTAGAGTCAAACGTAGTTATTTTCAAACATAAAACATTACGCGACTGTACAGCCGGAAAATCATGAATGAATTTCATTAAAGCATATTTTTGTCTTCACATTTTAGTGAATGAATGAGAAGTTTTTTTCTTCTTTCATATTTCACGAGCTCGTGAAACATAAAAAAAATTGTAAGACATGCTTTATGGGAGATTAAACAGTGAGAGTCTTTAGTCGAGAAATAAACAATGAACACATTGGTGAATGTGATAGATTGGAGCTTAGATTGAAGAAATACTTCCCTCTAAGTCATTAATGCCGATCACCCGTTGGCTCACCCACCTTCATCCACATGATTTATGGGGCAGAGCCTTTGATATCGCTTGACTGCGTACTCTTATCGATATTAAACATTTCATTACACAATTAGTTAAACAACATATTTTTCCCGTACACTGCTCGCACCCGAACCATAATTGATTTCACCATTGAAATCGAAAGTTAGATTTTCCCACTCCCGACTTGAATTTTTTTTTTATGTGGAGTTATGCGATGATAAAAAAATTGTTTTTGTAAATAAATAAACCGCTTTTGAATTCGATAAACATACAAAATTCAACTGCATCAAAGGAGAAATAAAAAAGGCGCGAGAGACAAGCAATTGAATGAATGGTTGACTCGAAATGGAGTTGCTGTTAATTTACATTCATTGCAATGAAATGAATTGTGATTGGAATGTGTTTTTGAATTTTGTAATTTGAATCGTCCGGCTGCTTGGGTCAGCGGCTAAAAATTTTATTCAAACGGCAATTAAAAAAATAACAAGCTAAGCCCATAAGAATCTTATTGTTTCGAAACTAGCTCGTTAAAAATTCAATTTAAACATCTCATAAAAGCTTCAACGGCAGAGTCGAATCATGAATCGCGAGAACAAACATTAACTCAGTTATTGAAATGTGCAACAATCTCGTTCATTCACAATCGTAAACGGTTTAAAATTTCATTCATTAAATCACTGCTATTGCGATGAGAAAATCAAACGAATACAGTTTATGAATTCATTCGTTGCTGCTCTTGGTCAATCATCGTACATATGCAGTTAACTATTCTCGGAAAAATGAAAGGAATAAGTAAGCTAAACGACATGTTTTCATCGCATGGCTAAGAGTAAAAAAAAAGATTGAGCAACATTTGTTTCTGTTAACGGCATTTTCTCCACTATTCACTAATTATTATTTACTGTACTACGATCATCTCATTGACTCGTTTGCTTTCATTCATAAAATGTACTCGTGCGCTTTTTGTTTCTTCTTTCTTCGTTGTCGTGAATGAACGAAAATGAAAAAAAAAAACTACACACAACAACTTATGTATCTTCGTCGATGAAACAAAAAAAAATTAAAAAAAGAAATGTGTAATAAAAAATAATAATAGTTGACAGCATAAAGTGACATTAATACTGTTACTTCTCAATTAAAATGAGAACTGAAGGACCATAGTGAAGAAAAAGATATATGGCAATAAAAACATGTTGCTCAATGGGTAATAAATTCACATTGCTTTATGGTTGGAAGACAAATGGCCACTGGGAATCTCACAGAAATGACTCGACATAACTAAGCAGCACAAGTTCAATGATCATTCTATTGAAAAGTTTCGTAAAGTTTCTGAAGCGTAAGAATATTTTTTTATCACTATTCATATAACGTCTCAATCTCTAATAGTTTTCTCGTCTTGAACAAATATTCACTGCGTCATTAAAACGCCTTCATTGTCGTTGAACTAAAACAATTCATTAATCAACAATTAAGTTGGATGACAAATTAAATTTTTCGTCTCATTTGAGTGCGAACAGAAACTTTTATTTTTCTTCATCAATGAGAATTATTAATTGTTCTGACTGGAAGCAAGAAATCTCAAACTTCTGCAGCTTTAAATGTTAACTAACGAATATAAAATTTATTTCTTAAAGAGGACTACCGTGAAACATCAACAAAATTGATACTTAAACTTATTCGCCTTTTAACGACCATCATGACATCACTCGACACCTAAATTTGATTAAAGAGAATCGCTAATCTGAAGTTGCTTGTACGACTTAACGTGCATGAGTTGATTGGCATTTCTAAGCAAGCATGCTTCATAGTCTCAAACTTGTGACTAATCCCATAAGCATTTTCGACACGTCAGATTTTATATTTTCAGCCTTGTCACATTCTCAAGGTTTCTCTATCCAATGCGCGGTGACTTTGTTTGTTTCTGCACATCTTCAATATTTTGCGTACTTTTATTTATTTTTATGTCCAATTTCAAACGACGCTCTATGACGTGAGTTTTATATTAAACATTTAAAAGAAGCGAAAAAAAAAGAGAAACCATCTCGATGAATACGCTAAACGTCGAGTTCATTAATCATAAAGAACTATTTTTTGCTTTGCTTTTTTTTCTAGCCCATTGAGTGTGCGACAAATATGCCTTCAATCAGCGTCACCACATCCGCATAACTCTACTACCGCTCTAATACTTTAAAATATAAAGCAATGAAAGCAAACAACTCTTTTTTTTGGTTTGGTTCATTCGTTCACCAGTGATAACAGATTTTTGATGATGGAATGAAAACAAAAATTAATGGGTGTCAAATAGATTCAAGCTTGAAAACAAATTTCCCATCTCTGATAGCTTTTTGTAGACAAATAGCAAAACAAGAGTGAAAAAAATACAGAAATTTTTTTAAAGCAAAGTTCATTCTTCAAACGGAAGTTGGAGTTTTTACAGTTTTCATTTGTTCAGTCAAAAGGAAAGAGAAGAAAACAAATTATAAGAGAGAAAGAGAGAGAGATTATATATGCGGGGGAGCGAGAACAACAGTCACAAATAATTTGCTTGTCAATTCTCATGTACTTATGCTATGTTTGTCACACATCTACACGATCACCCACCGATGTGGTCTCACTAAGGAATTTGTATTTTAAATAATATGCCAAAATATGCCAATCGAGACGATTAGCGGAAGCTATTTGACGACAGTGGATAAAAAGACGTATACAACACTCAACAAGAACAGAACAGAAATTATAAATTCATGAGATTATCTCTCTTGCTGTTCTGCGAAAAAAAAGAAAAAATGTTCTTTTTCTTCTTTCATTCATAAAGTTTCTTACTCGGCGCTTCGGATTATGAATGGACGCAATGAGACGCGCGGAGTATGCATGTGTATTGACCTTATAATCTTTCTTTTCCTTTCAACGAAGGCACTTATTATGGTTATCAGCGAAGCTTTTGTGCTCTGGATTTGCTTTATTTGATTTCGCCTTTTGCCTTTTTGCTTGCCTTTTCTTCTTTCATAAATATAAATTGAATGAGATCTTTCAAAAAAAATTGTTCGTCTTGTGTGTGATTGGAATGCGAACAGAATCATCAGTTCGATGACGATTAATCGGAATGAATAAAATTTTGAATTTTTAATTTCTTAACGATCAAACGAAGCACAAGCAACGGCAGTTAACATTCCACGACCTGTTGTAATAATAAATCGCTAAATTAGCTTATAGTTATGACTAGCATTTCTCATCAGAGCTGTTTTTGTTTTTTTTCGTTGCTTCCTTCATCAGCGAAAAGCGAACTGTGTGAAATTTCATTTGATAAAATGCCGCTCGACTTAATGGAATTTTCAACTTCATAACACTCGGACATAGCACTCATCAACACTCTTTAACTTTTTTTTTCGAGATCAAGATGTGAATGGCGATGATGATGACGAATATTCACTGAAATAAATGTGTCAATTACGAACACCAAAAATATTTCATTTGAGTTGTAAAATGCAAAACGAAAAAGAAGAATTCCCGGAAGCTCTCAACCATTGCTCAAGTTTGTGAATCACTGAAAATATTTCAGAAACTTTTGAAATTGTTTTATAGAAATTTTTTCGAGGTTTGTCGCTTCTCGTGAATTGAAGAATTTTCATAGGTTTTTTACTTTTTTTTATAAAGATTTAAGATTTATCTCAAGGAAAAACTAAAGTCTATTGGAAAACTTTCTGAGAGTTCTCGAGAATTTTCATTGAAGTGGAGTCAAGAAGGAAAAATCTTCAACTCTTGTAAATAATTGAAAAGTTGTATCGTTTTGTGTGGAGAATCTTCACTGAAGTTTTATAAACGACGACTACCTAAAAGAATTTAGATAATATTTACAAAAGAATAAACTTTAAGAAAAGAAACGAGTCGTGCTGTTGCATTCTTGTCTGTTTGCATTCGTTACTTCCAAACTCCACAACATTTTTTCATTCTGAAAATTGTTTGCTCATCGGCTGTGTTCATATTAAAAAGTCAACATTAATTTCTTTTCTCTGATATTGTGAAAATTTATCCACAATAGCTTCTTCAATTTGGTTGCTGTTTTCGTCATTTTTTTCTTCTTGTGCAACAAGAGTGAACAGTCAAAGATAAAAGGATGCTAATTGTCTGTCAGCCACGAAAACGAAATCCTGTTTGGTTGGGTTCAAAGAATATTCAAATATCAACATCCATCGGCTGTAAACAATGTAAATGTTTTTCGAGGTTGTTGTCGGAAAGTTAAAAAGCAAATTCGGCGAAGAAAGGTTTTGTGTTGCACAAAAAAAAAAAAAGAGGAGATTATGATTAAAATTAAAATCCAACGTTCTTAAGCAGACATTTAACAACAGATACAGCACACATAAAAGAACCTAAGATTGGTTTCCATATTCTGAGAACAATCTCATAGTGCGCGCGTCAGAAGCGACGATGATTATAAAAAGAAACACCATAATAATGCAAGATGAGACTACGAATGATATGTGGATGTTGTTTTGCTTCTTATAGTGAAAAAATCTCTGTTATAAATACAAATCAACAAAGGATTTATTGCAGGATTTATGCATGAATAATGACACTCAAGCGTTGTATAAATCCGATCAAAAGTTTCCTAACAAGATTATTTACTCGAGGAAAAAAAGCCCTGAAGTGCAGCTCATTATAATGAAACGAAGAACATCATGCGCTTTCATAAAGTTTAGTCTTGTTGGCATTGAGTTGAAATGGATATTCTTCATGTTAAAGGCGGCAAACAACGGGATAGGGATTTCAAAATCTTTTTTTTTTCTTTAATGAAGAACTTGTTGTATTTATTTTCCTTTCGTTTGAGTTGATGTTCAGATCTCATTCCAATGCTCCTATCTTACTTTATAGATCTTTATACATGGGGCGAATGAGACGTGGACACAGACAAGAATTATTAAAAATACCATAATAAATTTACATAAAATCGGTGAAATCAGATGAAGGTTCAGAGATGAAAAAGAAAAAGAACACAAGCAGGTTAAGAACACAGAGATGAAGGAATGAAAATGAATATTTCGTTTCATTATGATAATCATTTCTCACGGGATTCACAAAGTTTGAGACAAAGAAGCGATAGCAACGACGCGGACGCGCACACACAAGAAGTGTGAGAGTGGACAAAAACAACAAGAAAATCGAAACCAAATGATAAGTATCGAATGACGTTGGTCTCTAAGAACATTCATTATGAACAACAACAAGAACTTAAGTTTCTCAACTAATAAATACACATTCTTACAAAGTTTTATAAACATCATCTCATGTTCATCATCATCATGTATGTGATTGAATCTAAAAAACACACAACTAACGTTCAACATTCTTTCTTTTGCTTTCACTTCCCATATTTAGGAGAATTCATCAAATTAAAAGCTTGAGTGTTATCCTTAACTTAGTAAAGAAAAAAGGACAAAGGACAACAAGCGGAAGTTTTATAATCAATAAAACAACTAACTTTGTAAGTCTCAAACATGACCAAACCCGTCCCACCTTTTACGAAGAATAAAAAGTTTTGCAAGTTTTCCTTTCTTTCTCAATACGCTCTTAAATATATGTAATTACTTCCCATGCTTCTTATTAGAAAAATAACGTTTTCATGTTGAAGACTTTCTGTTTTCGTTGAAAATTGTTTTCAATTTAAAAGGTGATCATAAATAACTCAAAATGGAGTGAACATCAATGAAATTTACACCGCTGAATAGATGTGGACAGTGTCAGTGCGTGGGTTGAATGACTTTTTTTTTTCTTTTTATATATATTCTTATGTCTCGCACTCCCACTGCAACGTCATTGTGACACGATTATTTGAAAACGAGCAGCGGTCGAGCTTTATTATAAGCAAGCAATACTTTCTTCAACACATTTCTGTCTTTCATTCTCGAGCAGTGAGTAGCTTGCGGTTGCAATCTCAATTTCTCTCTGCAAGTATCGGACAAATATTTATTGTTGCAAGTGCTTTAGATCTTTTTCATGTTTCTTTGTCTTCTTCGTATGGTGAGAGCATTAAATTTGTTGTTACTCTCAACATGAACTCATATTAAACACCTAGAATGCACACATACACACAATGCTTAACAGCTTGGCGTTATTTAAATTTGAAAATTCATTGGAATGCCATCACGAACTAACACTTTGTATGTTTATGTCTTTTTATTCACCATTGACCACGGCGCTACTGGGTGTTCCTCTCATTTTTTGTCTAAATCTAGTTAAATGCTTTGAATTTTTCACAATACTTCGATAATTCAAAAAAGAATAAACTTTACGTGATGTGATTTACGTTACAATTATCAATCAGTTTACATAACATTTCTATGTTTTTTCACAATGTAACCCAATTTAGAAACATTCTTTCATTCACTTATGTTAATCTCCATTGTGTATCAATCATCATCAAAAGTTTTTTTAGAAAAAAAATCTGATAATTGCCAACAAAACTAACGAATAATTTAAAAGAAAGAACAGCAAATTTCACATTCCAGCATTTGCCATCATCACTCAAAACAAGAAGCGATCATATCAGAAATTTAATTTGGCGCGACTAAAAGAATTCTCGCTTTAGTTAAGGTCATTCACGTTTTGTGTTATATTTTCCTCTTGATTATATCGAAAGAAAAAATTCGCATAGTTCTTCTTGTTTCATTGGATTCTTCTTTCGGCTTCGATTAATCGAAATATATTTTTTCTCCCTCTCTCCTTATTTTTTAGTTAGTTGAAAAATTCAAAAGCGGATTCTTTTCAATTTTGTTTTTGGCTGTTTTTTTGCGGGATCCTTCATTAACATGTTCTTTCTCTCTTCGCACAACAAAATTCCAACTTTCAGCCATTCTTTTTTAATTAACAGTGAGCTTGGGGTGAATGAAGAAGTTAATGAGTTCTCTTGAATCCTCATCTGACGTCATTTTACTTAAAAAAGCCTTTGGATATTGGAATGTCGAATGGCGAGAAATTATGTTATGCTAAATAACGCAAAGAGTGAAAGTACAGAAAGGATAACAATTGTGTTGATAATAATTAAATTCTTCAAGAGACCGTGATGAACTTCCCGTTTAATTTTTATCTAAACATCTTCTTTCTTTCCTCTTGGTTTTTCTATTAAGCAATTTAATCTCAACGTTTCATCCTTCCATAAATCATTATAATTTACACACGCAATGAAACACTCACATCACTGCTTAGTACACTAAATTTTAATGAAATGTACATACAAGCGATCCTGCTTATCGTACATTGATCTGGATTAACATTTCTCCCTTTTATTTTCTCCATTCTTTCGTTTCATTCGGTGGGCATCAAATTTTGGTTCCTACAAAAATTCGACCGTAGAAAATGTAACCATAAAATTTGTATAAAGCGAGTTCGTCATAAAAAAAATTTGATGTCTTAATAACGTATAGCTTAGGAAGAAATGAACGAAAGCGCGGCATGAACAATCAAAAAACATAACGGATTGAACAATAAGCAAAGCTAAGAAACAAAGCACACAGTATCCCAGTCAAAGATCAACTCAATGAAAAGTAACGAAAATAAAAATGTTCTTGGTATTTTGAGTTAGCAAGACAGGGAAAAGGAGGTGGATAAGAGTACGAGTACATCGCGAAAGATTATTAGACTTGTCTTATGTTTTGCGCTACATTTGAGTGGTAAATATAAAGACAAGCATAAGAATCAAGAGAACAAGAGAAGAAGGTTGTTGAATAAGATGTATGAATAATGTTTTCAACGAAGGAATGTGATTATTAAGACACCAAACACTAATGCCACCCAAAAAGTTGACTTTAAACTTTACCTTCGTATCTTATACTGTCCAATTGTAAGCATGTTTGTCCATTTGCTGATTCATCAAAACGGAACGAACTTGTTTTTCGTGAAATTAAAATTGTTGTTGACGATTTCTCTAATCATGCATTATTCATTTGACTCCATTTATCATTCATTTGTATTTTATTTCATTCCATCTCACTTATCATCATTGGTAGACAACATCTCGTCAAGAATGACCACAAATTGTAATTCGTTTCCTTTATTGTTTTGCAACAAAACAAAAATCTAATTCAAACAAGTTAATGTTTACGCAAAACAATCAATTAAAAATCAAGAGAGCATAATCAAATTATTATTATTATTGAATCATTTAAAGTGGAAAATTTGAAGCGTTTTCTCAAAATAAAAATTCCATAAGGAAATCACCCGTTAAATCTTAAAAGGTCTCAATATTAACGAGGCTAGTTTTAATGCCGATTTTATTGAATTTTTTTTTGATTTGATATTCAAACTCAAACCTTTGATATGACTTTTATGGGTTGTGTTTGGAAACATTTGGAATTGTAATAAAAAACACAGCTTAGTATCTTGTTTTCCAACGACTATTGGTTATATGTACATAAACTCCAATGTACCAAGAAACATTTCTCTTTTCGCTGCCGCTTACATCTCGATGTGTGTCTAATGCAATAACACAACAAATTCAAATATTTGAACGTTTAATTACGACTTTATAAACTGGAGACTTTTCATATGGCGTTTACGTCGATTGTTGTTTGTTGAACAAAAAAAAAGCAGAGGAATTTTCTGTATTTCCGGTTATGTTTGCATTTCAAATACTTTTACTTTTTCCTTCTTTTTCTACTCTTCTGCCAACAATTCTTCACTCAATCAGTTAAATAAATAGAAAAGAAGAATTATTTTTAGACAATTTTCATTCGAAACATTTTCAATACGTGTGGCATGTACGAAGAAATATTTTAGAGCTTTTAGGAAAGCTTTCAATCGCAAAGAGAGCTTTAAAATAAAAATGATAAATTGCATTTAAAGTAGCATGCAGTATCGTTGAGATAAATTACTTTGCAAAACGATTTGCACGTTTTAAGCGCACCACAAAATTTCACGCGAGACATAGGCGAACAAATGTATGAAAGGAATCGAAAATTGCTTCAATATTGTATTCATCATGTGGATATAAAGCAGAAATGATTCGAGTGAAACAAACAAATACTTAAAAAAGAGACGAAACCAAAAGAAGAATAATAAAAAAGAAAGATTGGATAAAAAGAATACAAAAATTGTAAACAACTCTTCAACGATTGCATTTTCGGAAACTTTTTGTTGCTCGCTTCGTCTCTACGTTTTTAATTTCGCGCGTTTAATTCATGTTTTATAAAGGACGACGATGTTGTTTAGAGCGAATGAAGACTAAAGAAAAATACCAAATACATGAAGGAAAAGAGAAGCTTTACAATTTACGTTGATAAATGTGTGGAACTTTAGGCATGATAGAATAACAAACCTTTATCAAACCTTCTTTTCACAATTCATTCTGCATTCATGCAATTTCATCGTAAAAAAAAGAATAAACAACAAGAAACGCGAACGGTTGTCGTCATCGTGCTGTGAACAGAAAGAGAAAACAACGAGACTTCTAACACAAAGTGCATCGGCAGACAAAGACGACTCAAGCATGTAGAGCGATTGCATAAAATTTAGTCGAAAAAAGAACAAGAAGAATTTCACAAACATACATCTACAAATCGGCAAATCCGGCTGAAAGAAAAGAAAAAATAAAAAAAGAAGGTTTGCACGGCGTCTGAACGAGTTAAAAGAATTTTGTTTTGACGGGGCACTAGGAACGAAAATTACATCGTGCAGGGCGTCTCGCACACATATACTCGTCTCGCGCGACGAGTTCAAAGAACTTTCGCTTTAAGAATCCTTGAAAAAATTTAAAATGTAGAACGGTGCATGCGAGTTGCGAATTTAGAGTTGCAGTGTTCGCGTTTTCATTAGAGCATAATTTTCGTCGAAAACAGAAAGAAAAATATAAAACATTCTTGCTCAGCCCTTTAATTCAAACAACAGCAATCTTCACGTCGACTAAGGAGAGAAAACAGAAGATGGCAGTGAAGAGAATCAAATAATATGTGGCGCTTTTATAAATTATTTTCTTATTTTTTTCATCTTTCGCTTGGATCTCGTTAAGCTGACCAGAGGAGTGTACCATGTACATCACTTAAAATTTGGAGCATTTTGCCGCCTTTTGCTTGCGGGCAAAACCGAGCAGAGAAAGAAATAAAATTTATTTCAGTTAAAATGAATATAAACACATTGATTTTTTTTCCCTTCGTATATGCCGCGGCATAATCATTAAATTTAAAGCACAGTCGAGTGCATATGAGCCAACAACAAAATAAGAGAGTCCAACGCGCCCGCTCCAAAATTAATGAGATGGCAAACTCGTTAGCAAAACAACTACTTCTGGGAAATTGAAAGAACGCGCTTGCTACAGTGGATGTTCTTATCGATCCTTATTAATGTTCTCATATTTTTACATCCACTGCAATTTATGTTTTTATATCTCCAAAAGAGAAGCTTTAAAACCACAGAAAAGATGAGAAATGTTGCCACCACAAATGCTCATGAACTTCACAATCCCATCGATCGATCAAAGGAATGTCTACTGTCCATACAAATGAGATGCCCCCGAAAAGAACCAAAAGAATTTCGCGACTGAATACAAAACAAGACAAACTAAATAAATAAATAAATGACTTTTTCTCGTCTTGCAACAAACATTTCATTTATTTTCATTATTCATTTCTTCTCTTTTCATTTTGAAACTGTACGTGAAGATATTTCATTTGACTTTCCGACTACGAATTGCTTCTTTCGTATTTACTCTTTCACTCAAAACTTCGGAATTGGGCAAAGTTTTTTTTTATGGGAAAGATTCCTTCAATTTACGGAAACTTACGTTAACTAAAAGCCGAAAATCTCACTTTATAAAGTTTTTGGATGATTCGCTTTAAAAATTGAATTAAACTCCAATTTTATTATGATTAAGACGATAAAATTCAATTTGAAAAAGCTTTAAAAGATTCTTCAAATAAATTTCATTTTACATTTCTTTTTTGATCACGTCATCAGTGTCAAGAATTCGTTACTAAACATAAGTGTCTGTAATTATCTGTCGTAGCAAGCACACATTGTCGTGGCCAATGCCATTCACCCTTCTTTTTTCCCATCAAGGCTTGACTCGAAAAAGAAAAAAATAAGCAAACAATAATACAAGTTAAACATACAAATTGCAAACATTTTTCTCGATCAAGATAAATGCAACCAGAAATAAAAATTAAACGACGAGTGCATTTCACGTAAGGGCGAAATTGCATTTTATTCAATACGAAAAAGTGCCGAAAGAAGAAAAAACAGTTTTTTTACGCCGTAAAGACAATGACAAACGGTTTCGCGTCTTCTCAAGAGAGCGGTTTTATTAATGTGCTCTGTAGAAAAAGGGTTCGTAAGATAATTCTTTTCCTCTAACAATGTGCCCGTCAGGGGCAGTGAAAATTTTCTTTCTCACTCCCTCAATCGTTCTCTTCACAGCTCACACCATAATCCAACAATTATTGCAACGCCATGAAAGAAAAAGAGAGAAAAAATGTGCGATGATGATATATTGGAGCTTTCAGTGAATACAAACATAAATCCAGGGCGCACATTAACTACAACGATAAATCCGGGTCCTTTCGAATCTCGTTGATTTGATGTAAATGATATAAAGTGCGAAAAGAAAACATATTTACATAAATTTTCAATTCGTTTTCTTGTAGAATTTAAATATGCTTACAGCATTAAGTTTATGATAAAGATATTCCACCGAAATTGAATTTAAAACGACGCTTTTAAAGGATTTTGATTGATGGCTTAACTTGGGCGCTGCCGATCTAGGTTGAGATGAACGACTGATGAGTGCGGAGTATTTAATATGTGGGATGGGGAAGTATTAAATATCTTATATTTATTTATCTTGAACAAATTATTTGATGCTTAAAATGTTGCAAAAATATACAAAAATCCTTCAAGTTCTTTGAAGAGAGTTGCTTCAAGCAATATCGCATATCTTAATCAGTTGATGTATTTAGAAAAAATCACGAGTTTTCTGATGTTTTTGATGAGAAAAAGAAAAGATTTTGGGACTAATCTTTCTTAAAAATTCCTGAAATGGAGTAGGAAGGTATCTGTCTAAGAAGTGAATAAATAGAAAGAAGAAAAATAAAACCAAAGAGATTCTCGTAAGATGCAACTGACATTAGCCTAAAGGAAAAGTAGGAAAAAACATTTTTTGTTTTCATCCATCTCGACATCATTTGTTGATTCGATGTGAAAAAAATAATTATAAAAAATGGCAAATTAAACTGCATTCAAGCAGAGATACGCTAAAAATAAAAGTGAATGGATAAACTTTTTTCCTTCTTTATCATTTCACTTCGAAAATGAACAATAATTGAGTTTTAATGGAAGAAAAGCATCTTCCTGCAGTATTACGATCTCTCTAATCTAGATTCTGACATGGACTGTTTGAAGAAAGAAAATTTTTTTCTACTCATTTTATTTTTCAGTGTCAGCATTGACAACATACACGTAGCGTTTGATTCAGACGTTCATCGGTATTTTTCATTAGAAGGGACTACGACGACGAGAAGAAGAAAAATGTTGTAAATCAGGAAGCAATTTAAACTGTATTAAGTAAAATCGACAAGTCAGAAAATTTCTCTTTTCTTTCTGATGTTGTGTCAGGACAACATGAAGATGACAATAAGGGAAATAAGAAATTTTCTTAAAGAAGAATAAAAACCAAGACATGACTGAGGCAGGGACTTAAAAAGATCTCTAAATAACATTAAGTTACTTCATGAAGAATCTTCGTCATATTTTCTATTCTCTTTCATCAAATCAAATCGAAACGAATCATTGAGAAATTGAATTTATATATTTTATATGTTTTCTATTTTGATATCTGTTCATAGGCTGAATGTACTTAGTTAAAAACGCTTCACAATATCTTATTAGGTTGTTAGAAATTTCGAGTAACATCAAGTTCAATAAATGACAATTTCACCTCATCTCAGTAAATAAAACTAAAGTTTTCTTGTGCAAACTTCCTCATTCCTTTCTTTGGTTTATTTAATCAGACCCTTTCTCTTCTAACCGTTTGTAAGATATCAACTGAGAAGATGCTGCTGCTTCTTATATTGCTGTGAAAAGGCTCATTTCATGCTATTGAATTTCAAGACGATGGAATTTCAATTTTTGTTAAAATGAAAGGTTTTTGATATTTTGAAACAGCAATATGAAAATATTTATGAGATTTTATTAGGGGGAAGAGAGCAAGTGACACTTTCTATGAACTAAATTTGTATTTTTACACATCGAATAAGAAAGCATCAATAGCATCAATGAAATATCCTATTATGATCCATTTTAAAGCTGTTTGCCTCAAAGCAGATCTGCTTTCCTTTTTTTTTCTTTTGCTTGACATTAGAAGACGACAATCTTATCGTTAATGTTTGTTTTCAACCATGAAGAAAAGAATTGAAAAAAGAAATGTGACAAATGTGTTCCGTATGTGAGATGGAAGGAATCGCAACATTAATAATAAAATAAAATAAAAATCAAAAACTTTCCAGCAGAATTAAAAATTGTGATTTCTGCACGCTGATATCGTAAGATATTTTTAAAGATTTTTCTTGCTTTCTTCTCTTTAATTTTACTTTATTTTTTGCAGATGTTTAATGCATCGAGACGTAGTTAGAAACATGCGAGAATGTAAAAAGAAGGCACAAAAGCTGTCTGCAACATATAACGAAACACAAACGGGAGATCACACAATGCGCAACTTAATCATATTGAAACTACATTGTATTTATTGCAATCTGCTATTCACTTCATTTTCTACAACATTGTTTGTCGCCATTCTGTGATTCTCGTGAATTTTTAAAGCTCATTGCAATAAGATGAAAGTAACATCGTAAATGAAAACTGACAGTAAAATTGTACAGTGAACACTACACAGAGATAAATGAAGCACATTGGCTTTGTTCTTGACTCTGTCAAACCTAAGATTGTGGTTTGCTAAATAATAAAAAGAAAGCATCCAACGTCTTGTTGATGAACATTTTCTATAGTGCCATCACCCTAAATACTTAAAAACAACTTGCGACAATAGTGCAGACTAACGTGCGGAATGTTACTGCAAGAATCGTCAAGTAGAGAGAGAAGGAAAATATATTTTTTAAAAGTATCGTGTGGAATGAAGAGAATGATATCGTTATGTCGAAGTTTCTTTCAGACAATGGAAGGATAATAAACGCATGTGAATAAAATTGGTTTGTGTACATTTTGTTTTGTACTTCTCGTTCATGTGGAGTTTTCAAGTACTCTGAAATTAATTTGAAGAAGTTCTTTGACTTCATCTCGGAGATTTTCCATCAAAAGGATTCAAGTGAAGTATCAAGAGCCCTCAGGGTTTTAATTAAATTCGACGAAAAAATACATCAAGTATAAGACAAAAAGTGAATAACTAAAAGTCTTACACATGGTGACTACTTTGAGGCTTTTTTTTTCGGTTCTTGAATGTGAAACGGAAGAATTAAGGAAGCACAACACACACTTACTCTTATTTAAAATGAACCCAAAAGAAAGAAAAATACAATAAACGGAAAAAAATTAATGCGCGCAGCTGACAATTTCATTCTTCTTATAAAACTTCCTTATGCGTTCAGTTTGTATGTTTAACATCATCACTGTACGGGAGGTGTCTGGATGAAGCTTAAACTTCTCTTATTTAAACATTTCATATTAAGCGAAGTATCTTTTAAAAAGTGGTAAAAATGTTATAAAAACATAATCCTTAAGACGATCTAATCCGATCCTTTCGCTCATCGATAGTGCGCATTCATTCATGTTTCAAGTCAAAAGAATTCATTTCGTTTCTTTTTTCACAAAATTAATTTTCTAGGATTTATGTTGCAATTCAATTCTTTTTCCAGACATGATTTTTCAATTTCGAATGCTACTCGATTGAAAGCAACAGGATGAGAGAGTTGACTCTTCATCTTTACGATGTTCCTCCCTTCATGATACACAAAATAAATAAAGAAAAAAAGTTCTTTCATTTGAAATTGACGGAAGTATTTTATTTCGAATGGCATATGTGCATCAGGTTCATATTCAATTTCGGGCTCGTTTTTCTTTCATCCGTCAATTAAAGTAGGCTTAACACTGCAAAAGTTTTTACTTTATAATCAATGTGCGTGTTTGATATTTAATACGACTCAAGTTGCTTCCTTCTTGTATATTGTCAGATCGTCGTTGAAAACAACACCAAAGGAGCCTCATGAATTAACACATTATTTAACAAACCATCTCTTAAATACTCGTAATGATCGTTAACCATCAAATGAACATATTATTTTAACTTCCCAGCTCATCATTTATTAAAAGACCTTTGAAGATAATTTTATCCTTCATCCATGGTGCTTCCATTTTTACCTTTTGATATTTAAAAAAATATTTGTTCAAAAACACGAAATCCGCTCTTATTATGTCGCGAGTTCTCTAACATTCCCTTCTGGCACAAGACACGGTCGACAAAACGAGAGAAAAAAAAAAAGAAAACAAAGTCAACTTCAACCCCAATCGTTTCATAATCCTATAACAACGACGAGCGAGGCTAAACCACCTGTTTTTATATTTCATGTCTTCACCCGGCGAGAAGTTTTATTAACCAATTTTTTTCTCTCTTTTAACTTTTATTTTTTTTTTGCCTGTTGTTCTTAATTTAATTCAACATAAAAAAGAAAGAAGATGAAAATCAACAGCTAACCAACTGGTGGCTATCACCGCTCGAGTTTACCATTAATTTTATCTTCCACCCTGAAACCAGAAGAAAGGAAAACAAAAATTATGAGTCAAATGTTGTTGGCAACATTGATTTTACATCTGACTTCTTTCGCATCTTTTCTTAGCTAATGTGGAGCAATAAATTATAATTTCGTTAACATCTTCGTCCATTGTAATCATCCCAAGCATTGTGTAAGAAGCAAGCACGAGCGATCTAAAATGGCGGGAAAAGGTGCAATAACCGACAATGAAGATTGAGTAAATAATGCGAATGAAACGACCACGTGCATGTAGATAGATTTTCTTTCAGTTTTTAAGCTTAATTAATGTAAGACATAAATGAAGACTGATGACACATAAATGTGATGGTTGGGTGAAAAACGATTTCGGAAATAGTTATAACAAGAAAAATATTGATTTTACTCGGCTTCAACAAGACTGCAAAGCTCAAGATGTTGTTTTCGTTGTCGGAAGGAATATTATAAGAATTGGTTTTTGAGTGCAGCTGCCCTAATTCCTTTCTTAGGCATCAACCCCAATCTAAAAATACTTATTCAAGTCTGAAAAATTGCTCACGATAACATTTTTAGAACAAAGTATAAGAAAAAAAGAGAACTTTGTGAAATGGAAGAAAAAATTATTCAATTGTGTTTGAAAGAAATTTAATTTTGAAAGAAGTTTGTGTGCATACAAATTCTTCTTCTTCTTCTTTGTCTTCTTGAGGCTGTTGCTGTTGGTCAGGAGAACATTTACAAACGAGAACTATTCAAAAACATCAAGGAAGACGAAGAAGTTTAATATGAAAGGCACATGCCAAAAAGAGTCGCTACTTGCGTAAAACATCTTGAGCCGAAAATCAAATATCCTAAAGAAAGAAAACTTCCCGAACATCAATGCATGTTAAACAAGGAGAGAAATTTTTTGTATCGTCATTTCGTTACTGAAGAAATGTTCTTGAAGGAAACATCTGCACATTACTTTTATTCTTAAAATAAGCAATTGAAAGAAATATTCTTTTTGCAACATTTTGATATTAATCGTAGCACCTTTTAATTTCGCATACACACACATTTGCATTATAAAACTGTCTTTTGGTATTTCAATTCTTTTCGATTTTCGCTTTCACGATTGAAACATTAATATTTTCCGATCCTCAGGTCATTAATTGTCCTTTCTTTGTTGATTTATCGCTATTAACAATTGATGATGGCTTCTCCCTTTCTTTTCAACATGAAATTCTCCTTTCACAATAATAAACATAACGTATGCAGCATATTGCTGTTCAACTATGAGATTCGAATTTCTAATCAGACACATTTTGCATTCACATTTACATTGTTCAAACCCACTTAAATTTCATGCCACATTCAACTCGCATAAACAACCAGCCATTGATCATATTTTAATTGGAACTTTACCCACTTATTCTTTCTCCTTTTTTCTCGTTTTCATAAATCATAGAACGACGTAAAATGTTTTGTTGAAACTTCAATCAACAGACAATAAATTTGTTAGTTTAACATGATTCTTCTCCTTTGAATATTTTACTTTCCCTTTCATTTAGATTAGATATGAGTAACACATAAATAGAAGTTAACAAAAATGTTTGATTGACGGGACGGAACACACCATTTACCTATAAATAAAGAGATTATAATTAAACTTGACCCCCATCCACAATGCTGGTTCCAGTTAGATTGTGCTTTGACAACTGTTGACTGCTGTTACAAAATACTTTCACCATATGCGCGATGACGGATATCATCAGAGAATAAAATGGAATGAAATTGATGAAAGAATAAAAGAGATTCCATCAGACGATGAATCGCGCTATCAAAAACACATTCATTTCAAACATGAGCTTCAACTTATTACATTGTATACTATGGCAGCCAGCCAGACGCATGCTGGAATACTGACCTGTTACAACGTTTCTACCGAAAAAAAAAACGAGTAAAGAAAGAAGAGTGGCAATGAAAACAATAATATTATTGCGGATGTTGCGATGCTCTCCATTTATTGTCTGTTAGTCTGCTACCATTTTCACTTTTATTTTATTTCTCGTGGGCTGATTTTATGTGTCTTCTATTTCGTTCTCGCGTCTCTTTTACTTGTTGGTGCCATTAAAAAAATTGTCATACTGCGTAATAAAAGCGTTCATAATCTATTTTATTTCTGTTTCGTTAGCACGACTTCGTTTCAAATAAAAGAAATTCATCAGAAATCCAATGAACATTATTTTCATTGTCAAAGTTCCTTCATTATGATCCGATTATCAAGACTAATGCACTTGGATTTGTTCTCAAAAAAGATTAAAACTTATTTCCACCCTAAGGAAGGAAAGAATTTTTTTTCTCTCTCGATTATTGCACTGAATTACATCCGAAATAAACACAACGGTGAGAAAGAAGCTGAGAAATTGTAGCATTTCGAAAGGCAATCAACCGGAGGTAAAAGAAAGAAGAAGAAACATGACAATGCACAAATCCCATTTTTATAATTTCACATTGTTGAATGTTGGCTATTGCATAAGACTCTTGCCACTTCCATCTTTACACATCAATGTTTCCTGATGTTGATGTAAAGGGAAATCTCCCCTTGTGTTGGCTACAAGAACAAGCTTACATTACTTATACTATCCCAAGACATTCCACAAATGTCATTCATCTATGGCAATTAAAATTTTCTTCTAAATTAAATCAAAATGATCTGTTGAATGTTTATTTGTGAGGGCTTTTCACTTAAAATTGTCATAAAGCAAATTAAGAAGATATTTAAAACCAATAAAACCTCAGAAAACACATTTAATTCTATTTAATGTGTGTATCAGAAGACAAATAGCACGAAAAAGCAAAACTAACAATTGTGTTACCTGAAAATTTTACATCTCATAGGTTTTACTATCAATTAAAATTCTCATCCTTTGCTTCGTTTCATGCTTAACTCGAACTTGTGAAGTAAGAAAAGGGAGAGAAGCTTGCATCTAATGCATTTGTGGATGTTATCACAACAATTACATCGGCTAATGGAAAGGTAACAATTGGAATTATAACTTTATCTCTTTTACTTGATGATAATCGCTTCGGCTTTTCCAACAGAAGCCCTAAAACAGTAAAATAATAACAACAACAAAGAAAAAACTGTTTGGTGTTGCACCTTCCCTGTGATAATTCATTTTTACGATATATCGTACACGCACAACAAATTTTCATCAAAGCAATGTTAGGTCTCTTTATGATAAGTCGACCAGAACGTGAATGGATCAAACAGTTCATTTATAATCTTCGAAAAACTATTTTTCGGTTGTGTTTTATTCCACAATTTTTATTTTCGTCGCGTAGATATAAAAAAAATGTTGAAAGTGAACAAAAGTCTAAAAATGTTGCCATGCACTAATTGAAAGGATAATTTAATCTCTTTGTTTCCCTCACAGAAACGTGATTTATTACACCAAATAAGCGATCGCATTAATTTCCAGATCCTTTTGTTTGTTGATGCAGTTGCCTTTTTTTTCTCAATTCCCACTGTCGACTTTCACTTTCAATGCAACAACAACAGTTCATTTTTTTGTGATAAACATTTATAAAAACGAAATTAAGGTTTTTGGCTGAAATTCTATAAAAATATTTTTGCCTTTTTTCTGGGATGTTTCACAGAATATTTTTTCTAAATTTATCGTAGAAATTCATAAAAGAATGTTATTTTCGTAGTTTCTATGCTGAAAATATGAAATATCAAGCAACTTTTTCTAATCATTTTATAAAGGTTACGAAGTTGTGAAATGAGATAAAATCCTCTCAGTCGCTATTTTTGTTAGTCGATACAAATTTTGAACGTAAATAAATTAAAATGCGAATATTCCCAAAAAGTATTTTCGTGTGTTTTTAGACATAAAAGCTTTCATAATTGAATTATTTTAGTAACGTAATTCTGAAACGATGCCAATAAAGCTCTTTTGGGAACATCATTAAAAGGGAATAAAAGCGATTAACTACTCTCACCACAATTTCCCTTGTCATAACTGCTCGAACACGACAACTCCGTGTTTCAATAATATTTTGATGCAATTTTCATGTCGATAGTTTTTTTTTCTTTCTTTTTTAACTTGGCAACAAAATGACGAAGGAATGAAATTAGGATTTACTGGTGGAAGGAACAAAAAAAAATTATCGATTGAAACACATTGCACATTTATTGAGCAAGAAGAAAAGTGTCGAATAAATGTCGGATTTATTTATTATTCGCGACTTTTGTCATATTTTTTTCTCTGTTTTGCAACAGTTCTTAATCTCATTCTTCAACGCTAACATAAAACGGAGATTATCCATTTGTATGTTATCAAAAATCCTTTCACTTAAAACAGCTTTTTTCTCGTCTCTATTCATTGAATTACGATGAGGAAGGACGACAAAAAATGGAAGAAGAAAGAAAAAAAACCCATAAAGTAATCAAAGGATTAAAAAGAATGAAACGAAAACAAAAGAGATGAAAGTTCACTGTCAGTCAAAATTTGTCGCGCATCGTATTGAATGAAAAATGATCCTTCATTCCATTTTCTCGCATTTTTTTCAGTTTTCTTTCAATTATTTTTGATTAAAAATAACGTCGATGTCACACTTGTTTTTCACTCGTTTCGTAATGAGAAAGAAAGAACAAAAAAAAGAAAAACGAAGCGAACTGAGAAAGAAAATTTTACGAGTCCTTAAAATGTCATGGGGATTGGAAAACAGCAAAGAATACTGTCGCGTTCGTATGGTTGGAGAAAAATGGAAGCAACGTTGATGGCACATTTTTATAGTCAATTAAATTTCCAAGAATATCATCGCTCCTGAATGTTGTTGCTTCAAGCTTTTTCCCGCATAAACGCCCCCTCTAGAAGACGACCGTAAAACAATTATTAGATTCGCAATATGCGGATGATGGCAGCGTAGAAAGCAACAAACGAGAAAAAACCCCCCTCGCATCGCGTTGCTTATGTATCACCATAAATTCTCAAAATCTCCACCACCCACTCTCGTCAACCTAAACTCGATTTTCTTCTCCTTGACTGCCATCGCCTGGGGATCTCCAAGCTCTTCTGTTTACCATCCTTTCTCCTTCCCATAATTTAAAGCTTTCATTTCAGTAAATACTTTGAAAATCTTTTCTTTTTTCTTTCTTCATTTTTTTAAAATTCTCATAGAGCTCGCGAATATTTTCATAAAAGAAGGAAAATAAAAAGTAAAATCAACTATCATGATGAGATTTAAAACAGCTCGACTAACAATAAAGAGGCGAAAATCATCAAGATGTTTCCTTCGAGAGTGTTCCTGGAAGCGAGAAGAAAGAAAGACATTCTCAACGATAATAGAATGAAAACTGTTTGCGCAACGAAAGACTTAAAGTTAGTTGAGAAAATCTCAATTTTGGTCTCGTTACGACTCGAATCAAGATGAATATCACGAAAGTCAAATCGTTTTGATGCTTCAGTAAACAATCTTCACCATCAACTCAATTTTACATAAGCAAACGGCAATTGCTAAAGTCCTTCGGAAGATTCATTAAAACAGAAATTTTCTATGCCGCTTTTATTATTCGTTTAGAGGCCATTTCGGGAAAGACAAAGCTGTCATTATTTTATCAAGGTTCTCACATCTTTTTATCTCAACTCGAGTTATCGTTGATTGAAGTTAAAAGAAACGAGAGAAAAAAGGGAAAAAACATGAAAGAAGCGTAAAACTTCGTCTAATCAAAGGAAAAAGACCAACTTAGAAGTGATTTTCTTTGCCAAACACTCGTCTTCTGATGTTTAATTTTAACGCCTTAAAATTAAAAAACGTAGAAAAGGAAATTCAGGGTTGTTAACTTTAAATTTACATTTAAATATGCTTTAAAGATTTCTATTAAAAATATCAAATCTTAACATCTTAAATGTTCATTGGAAAGAATTAAAATTATGCGGGAGTTGAAGCAATAACGATAGACATGCGTTAATTAGATTTACTTCTCTTGATATTTATTTCATTTCTTTCTTTATTCATTTTGTTTCTAATTCTTCTAGCCATAGGCCAAGACAAACTGAGCAACAAAAACGAAACAACAACATCGGAAGTATTAACATTATCGGCTCGGATTTCCTTTCGCTTTGACAACCAAATCTGCTGTTTAGTATAGAAAAATAAAATAACAAAAATTGACAAAATACTTAAAGCATTACTAGCCAATGTCAAAAAAGCAAGAAGAAAGTCTAAATCCCAAGAAAATCCTTTCGCTCTCTCTAGAGTTCTTTTTCTTTTATTATTCATCGTCTTCATCCTATCTTGAGGATTCATCGATATGATGTCTTTGCTCTCTGGTTTTATGATGCTGCGAGGGCATTAGTTCCATCTCAACATTCTCAACATTTACTCATGTTTTCGTTTTCTTCTCTTCTATCAAGCAACAAGAACGAACATAAGACGTTGATATAAAAAAGAAAGAATTCAAGCATCAATTTCTAGCAGCCAGACACATTAAGTTCCAAAAAATATTACCACGCACAAACACACACAAGCAAACAAATACGTGCATCTCTTATAAAGCAAGCACAGGATGTGTGGTGATGAAAGAAAGAAGAAAAATATGAAAAATGTAAATAATGAAGACAAGAAAGAAGAGTCGAGTCGAAATAAGTTGAGTTAGTTTCGTCTCGAAACTGAATTCACAATCCTAGTCCTAGAAACAATGTTATTGTCGATGTTTGTGAACCATCTGTTTTTTTTTGTGCCTCTAGATGGGCACGTTGGCTTTGCTTACACACATTAACATTCACATTCGAAATGAAGGGAGATGAGCAGATGTTTGTTGGCCTTTTTTCATTTCATTTCTTCTCTTCCTAGAGTTTCAACTAAAATAAAATTGTGACTAAAAGTCGGGTTGCAATCACTTAAGGGTGTGTGAGTGTAACACATAAACATACACACACACACAACAAATACTTTTGCAGGTTTTATTACCCTATTTTTATTGCCCGTTTGAATATTTATGCTTTGAACGTTCTCCTCGTTTTCCAATCGATGGGTCTCTCTCTCAGTCTAACAAACATTTTGTTTCGGGTCTTTACACAGCGACATTAAAGCAACAAAACACCAACGAAAAAGAATCTAGAAAAACTTGGTAAACAATAACAAATGCGTTGTTTCCACTTAGAAAACAGAAAAGAAAAAGAAATGCAAATTTAAAAGTTTCTACTCAGATTCTAGTTTGAAAATATCTTTAACTTAATCCTTATTTGTAAAGCATTTTAATTCAATTAGATTAAAGTTTTCTTCTTCTTTCATAATTTTAATTTCATATTGAATAATGTAGGAAGAATGAATTTGTTGAAGGAATAATGAAATATTGTTAATGCTTTTACGCTTTTATAGTTTTAGTCATTGCAAGATGCTTCGTTATTTTATCTGTAATGAACAGTAATGAAAAGAGCATAAAGCACATTAAACGTTTGGGTAGATATTAAAGTGCAACATTTTCGTTCGGCTCACGATCTCATTCATGTGTTTATCAAGTTGAAAGGACGAACATCTTCTCATCATACATTTCGAAACATTTTTATTCCTTTTTAAGCTCGACGAATGCTTCTGACGAATTTTTATTTCTTTTGCAAAAGCATTTGAGTCGCGTGGAGGAAAGTTTAATGATTTCAAGTCTGATGCGATTCACAATTTGCGAGAAATATGTTGTGTTGAAGATGTTGAAGAAAGGAAAATTATTTTTCTATTTATTGGACGACTTAAACAAAGGATTTGCGATGAAGAAAATTTTCTAACGATGGAACTCAACTTTTCGAGTTTCATTTAGGAAGATGGGAGCTTTGACTTTAATGCTGGATAAGTTTCGAAAATTCTCTTACTTAAGAGAGATCAAAGAGAATTAAAATCTTACTTCGTTGAATAATTCTCAACTATTGTTTCGTTATTTCGAAAACTTACAGAAACTAGAGAAATTAATTAAAGAATATCAAAGTTTCATCTGAAAACTGTTATGTTTAATAATCATAGTATGACAAATTCTTCAAATCAAAATGTTTCAAAGACTCAAAAAAATTATTACAGCTGACGCGCGTCACAACAAACATTTATTTAACTGCCTTTCAATCATTTATCAGATGACTTTTTCTCATCGTCAATTAGCGCAAACTCTGATGCTTTTCAACATCGTGACACTTATCGTCATTCAATTGGACTCTAAAAACTTGAAACATTCTGTGAAACAACAACAAGCTCGTATTTCTAATGCGAGTGGGTAAAATGTATGATCATAAAATTCAAGTCAATGAGCCTCAATCGGGGGAAAGAGAAGCGTTACGTTTACGTTGTACGTATTATTTTCTTCCATCGTAATCGTAAAATAACATAAAAATAAAGAAAAAAAGAGTTCATTTCACGATCGTTATTCTTCTTGTTGTGGTTCGTAGCACGAGTCGATATCAAGCAAATGTTTTGACAGGTGTTCATGCACACAACAACCGAATGGGCAAATGGTCAGCACATTTTGCATTAAAGGCTTTTTACCGTCTTTTTTTTCATCTTCATCATCATCGACATAAATTATCTTGTAAATGTTTAAATTTATATTTCAACTAATGCAGACGAAGCTCGTCAAGTGCTTAAGGAAGAATAAATAAGCACGAGCTAAGGAAAAAGAAAATAATAAAAAGGAAATTCGCTTCATCAGTTTCGACCTTAATTTTATAACATCTGAATAGTTTGAAAATGGTTTCATTCTGATGCCAAGCCAGCCGCTTCATAATAAACCCGAGGATTAATTGCTTGTAAAGGCGACTAATGTCGAATGAACTCTCCGGGTCAGAGAATGTTTTTTCATCCCTCGAATCGTGCGCTAATTTGAATAATTAATCAAATGTTCATTGTCATCCCTCTTTGGTCCATTGAGTACGACAAATCTGCATGATGCGAGAACTCCGAGATTCATAAGAGAAAAAAATGTCCAAATTACGATGAAAAATTATAATTTTATCTTTCTCGTCTGCCTGCTTCCCAACCCCGATCATCCTCTAATAATTTAATTCATTTAACACGATAAATGGACGACAGAGAAAAAATAACGAAAGAAATATTTTGAATTGCTTTCCGATTACTGTAAAGTGCAATGACAAAGTCACATCAACCAACAAGATACAAACTTGTGTGCATCAATAAATTTTGAATTTAATTGTAAAATTATCATTACAGTCCAAAACCCGCATCATTGAGCGCATTGTAAAATTCTTTTGAACTTTCTCACCCCATCTGGCTTTTATTGCCTTTTGCGTCGCATTCTCTGACATTCAAAATCTATTAGAAATATTGAAAATTGCATTTCTTTCACTATGTCCATTTATTTTAGATATTTTAGTTTTGTGTTCTCTTCTCAAACGAAAATTCGGACAATATTTTGTGTTTTTTGGTCTTTAAAAGCACAACCACCATCACCATGCGGTGATATCGAAGACATAATTTGATTTCAATTTGATTTTCATTTTAAATTTTTCTACATTGAGATTATGTTAAATGTTTCCCGGGGTGAAATGTGAGAGTCAATGAGATTTAGATTCCCGCAAATTGAGACGATTGTCCATTTTTGTGTTGCTGGTCATGGACGATTTGTCAATGTTTTCTCATATGACGTGGGATAATGGACAATTGTTTAATGAAGCTGATAGATTTGATCATGCTTTAGATAATGGGAAAACATTTCTTTGGGAAATATTGAACAAACTGTTTAAAGATTAGCTGCTCAAATTCATCCACATTGAGATTAATATTTGAGGAAAAGTCAAAGGTAATTAAAGGTCGGAATTAAGTTTTCTTATCAAAACCTCAACTGTTCATTCTCCAAAACTTTTTGAACATTGAATAAATAATAAAAAGAAGATTTTCTTAAACTCACCTTTGACCGATGTCTTCTGACGTTGAGAAATTGCGCAACGTTTGCACCGGATCATTCTTGATAAACGACTCGCCAAAATCTGTATCAAGAAAAATAAAAAAAAATTTATAAAAGAAAAAGAAATGAAAGACGAGCTCGGTGCGATGTCAGTTTATACAGCTTTGGAAGGATGAAAATTTATTAAAATCCATTTTCCAATCTGACGATTTCATGCTTTGGCTGGCACAAAAAATCATCGTCAAACCATCAAAATGTGACCTACGAAGTTGACAGTTAAACTTTTCTCTTCTCATCCCTTATTTGAAATATTTTCACCGTTTTTTTGCAATCACGAAGGAAAATAAGACTAACTCCCCCACATTTCCATCCCACACCTTGACATTTTCTTCTAAACGGCAGAGAATATTCAGTGGCATATATCTTACGCACCCATACAACTCAAGACAAAAAACAAGTCGAAACCTAGCTATGGAAAAGCGAATTGACATCTCGAGAATGTAAAGATGAGGGGGAGGCAATGTGAATGTGTTGGATATTCGAAATAGGCTTGAGAAAGGTGGATGTTCTTGACGGAAGAACTACAAAACTGGTGTGTAGGTGGAAGAGAAGCTGAGCAATGGATGAAGGAAGAATGATAATAAATAAATGTAAATTGCTTTTGGCGCACTTCTGCCTTGTTTTCCTTTTTACCACCCTCTCCGAGACTTGACCTTTTCTTTTCACCTCCGCAAACAGACATAAGACATCTCGCTATCCAGGCAGCCCTTTCAACCTTAGCTATGGAATCTAAATGAAAAAATTAAAACGCGACAATCGATAATGTGCTTTGCGAAACAAAAAATGGATTTGCATTGCTTTTTTCTAGTCGTAAAAACTATAAGCAAAATTCTTTTCTGCTTCAATAAAATCCAACCCTCTTAGTCATGCGAACTGTAATTGATTCTCGGAAAATTTCATTAAAAGGCTTATGAAGAACTGACGAACGTTTTTAATTCTTACGACGCATCGAGTTATATATTTTTTTCTCTCATTCTTTTGTGGAAAACGATGGGGGAAAACTCTTTCATTTTCACTTTACATGTGCGGAGTGTGATTAATCATAATTCTATTTGTTTTGTTTCCTTGAATCCAAAATGTTTTAACAGTTTTTTTTTAAATTTAAATGGAATGTGTCTTGGTTAAAATATTTTTATTCGTTTAATTTATCAACCTTCTTGGACTTTCTATTTTTCTTTGATGTCCGGAATTTGAAAATAAGAGTTAATAAAATTCATGAAGTTAAGAAAACATCCTAATTCTCCTACTCAACGATTTAAATAAACGAGAAGAACTGAATTAGACGATATAGAATATCCCAGCGGTAATAAACCATTTGTCGCTACAAGCGATGAGGAGAAATTTGGAAAACATTCACTAAGCCTTTGAAAAGCAAAGAACATTTTGTTAAAATTGATGCAGGTAGTATAGTGTTAGCATTACTTCCAGAATGTTTTTTCTCAAAAAGGATTGCAGCCTATGAAGAACCATTTAAAAACACTGAAACTTAGTGAGAAACATTTCATGTTTCTTTCTTGAAACTTGAACTTGAACATGAGCTATCTAAAATAAGATGTTAGAAAGAAATATTCAAAACAAAATGCCTTTTCTTACTCCTTAGGACCACCAAAAACCAAATCCTCAATGGACCTTTTAGAATTTCACTGTCCCATTACGTTTATCATAGAAACCTCTTTGTTTATTTGTGTCATGACTTTTGTTTTCACCAATCCAGTTACTTTTATAAAATTTACTTTCAAAAATCTCTATTGTATTACTATTATCTGTTTGCTTATTGTTAATTACCAATAGCAATAAACAAGAACTGCATCCCAAAAACAAAGAACTTCGAGTGAAAACAAAACATCGAATCGTGGGATTCACATTTCTATTATTTAGCCGCTGAACTTATAGTTTCATCCTTCACTTTTCTGTCACTTAAAATCCAGATCTTTAAAGTATCTTTGCAACTTACCAATCATAGATGAACTATTTATTAAATGCTTTATTCACAAAACTTTAAAAGTATTTTATTTCGTCTAATCAAAAAAATGAAAACTTCGACTTGCTATAGCTAGTTCCGAAGTACTAGTTTTATTATTCTTGTCTTTTATTATTTCTTCTAGTACTTCATTCTAACGAAACTCGTTAACAATTAAAAAGCCAACAGAAAAGTTCTTTAATTTAAAGAAAATTCTTGGAAAATTGTGTTTAGAAAAGTCAATCTACAATTAAAAGAGTTAAATTAATCGTAAGCAAACTTTAAAATGTCAACGAGAAGTGGTGAAAAACGTAAGAATTTTATTTTATCTTTTATTTTAAATGTTTGTTTATTGTTTGTTTACATTTATTAAGGCCGAAGTGCGGCAGTAAAACAAGAACATGAAGAAAGCAAATCTAAAACTGAAGCTCGTTCTAAGCTTAATAAAGCATTGGAAAAGGTGGAAACTGAACAGGAGAAGGAAAAAGAACAACAAGAGTCGTCTGAAGAATCAGAGACAGAAGTTCGAAGAAAAAAATCAGTTAAAGCTGAAAAGGAAGATTCTCCAGTTATTAAAGAGCAAAAATTAGTGAAACCTATTAAGCCAGTAGCACAACCATCATACATTATGAAGCTTTTTGATCGAAGTGTTAATCTGGCCAGATTTTCTGAAGACTCGCCGCTTTATCCATTGTGTCGCGCTTGGATGGAAAATCAGCCACGGAGTGCACTTCCCATTAAACATGAATTTTCACCAGACACTCTTAACATTCAAACTGTAGAGGAAGGTGATGTTGTTGAAATGCCCAAAATACGTATTCGTAAATCAACAAAACCTGTAATTCCACGAAAAGAGTCAAAAGTGGATATAAAAGATCTTGACAAGGCAATTGACTCAGAAATTTGGACAAAAGAAAAACTTTTAGACTTTCATCGCTCACGTTGGGCCGAAGAACGTGCAAAACATATTGAGACCATGAAAAATTTTGAAGAGAAACATTTCGCAGCAAATCTTGAGCTACTCGAAACTTTAATCAAAATCGAAGAATAATTTTTCAATAATTAAATTTAATGAGTTTCTAAATTTTCATTATCTCATAACAATAAATTGTGTCATTTCATAAACCATTAAAAGAAACATGTGAGGATTGACAGAAACATTTCTTCAAAAAAACCAAATTCCTGCTTGTTTACTGTTTTTAATTTTTTCATTTCAATTTTCTGGGTTCTAATTTTGACTTTCTTAGTTTTCTTCAACAGTTTTGTTTTATCATTTCCGTTCTTGAAATATTCGTTTTGATTTGTTTTTAGTGGAAAAGTATCATCAACATGATTGGAATCTTCCTTAGTGTCAGGTTCATCGATTGGTCTAAAAAAAGTTCAAAAATGTATGAAAAAGAATAAATAAAAATTTCATAATATTTCTAACAAATATTCTCCAAATTGATGATTTGTTTCGTTTGATGAAGCTTCCACTTTTGCTTTTGAATTCTGAAGAAAATATAATTCACATGCTGTTCTAAGATCACTAACTTCATATTTGTTTGCCATCTTCCAAAGTTCTTCTGCATGTTCATCAAATCTGTTAATTCTTCCAGTGTATATGAAATGCAGAAAAGCCTCAAAAGCTTCTTTCGAAATGTCGTTTATGTTTCCTCTCTTTTTATGTTTAAAGTCTTCAGTAAATATTTTATAAAACACTGGACTTCTCGCTGAAAATTATGAAATAAAGTCGAATGTTTGAACATTAATTAAGGTCATACCCGCCAACATCATCTTGTGAATTGGAAAGTCGAAGTCATCAACGTGACATGTGAAGTCAGAAATCTGATTTTGACCAACAAATTCATTCAAATCTTCAATAAGTTTATTGCCTTTTAGAAGATTCTCTAAACTTGTTTCAAGTTCTGATGAAGAACATTTAGAGAGACCAACCACTTGAACAATGATCGTTAAATTTCCATCTTCAAGGCAACTTTTAAGATCTTTATGGTTCAAAAATTCTTCTCCAGCACATTTCACTTCATCAGATGGTGAAACGAATCCAATTTCGCAAAAAGCGTTTGATTTCGCTTCTTTAAAACTAATTTTAAGCGCTTCAACTTCAGATTCTCCAAATGATATCTTATAAAATGGTTGAATGAAGAGAGATCTTTTCACAAAATTGTATTGGCTTCCTCGGATTTCTAAATGACTTTGTTGTCAGACGCAAATTAATAAAATAAACAAAATAATTTTACATGACTAAGTTCACAACTATTTCCTAAACTTACATTGCGACACCACAAGGTAACTCTAGATCTTCAGTGAACTTTCGATTTGCATCATAATTCTCGATTTTCCACTCGACTTCTGTATTTATCGCTTTAATTAGCTTAACGTTGGTAATAACGTTTTGCACTGTGATCACCATCTTAACACTTTTACAAATGACAGAAAAATAATTTAATAAACCTTTAACTACTGTTTGAGTGGGGTTCGGATGAATTTGATAGTTTCGTAACATTAGGTTTTTTAAATACTGTCTAAAACATGTGCATGCCTACACATGTATGTAAAATCTTAAGAAAAAACATAAACTATTATAATTATTATTACGCGATTACTTATCTTAGAAAAGTAGGTAAATATTTTTTTTATATGATTATTGATAATGTAGGTGTTTGCATATTAAATAGAGCTAAGTAAGCAAATAAATATTTGGATACGTGATTCTTTGTAAATGACGGAGAATACTGAAGGATAAGTATGCAATTTAGCATGATAAACTTTAATATGTATTCAATGTTTAAAACTAATATTCTTCAGTATTAAATATTATCTAAACAATTTCAACTTCATGATTAAAATAATTTTCATTTTGAATAAATTTGACTCACTGAATAAAAAACGGATTTATTTTCAAATATCGATGGACAGTGGCGCCATCTGATGGAGCCGTTAATTTTTTTCTTAAAGTGTCGAAGTTTTGTTGACAATTCATGAATAAACTTTGTTTTGAAATATTGAACTTGGCTAAAATCATAAAAGTTGTTGTTTTAATTATTTCTAAAAGTACTGAAGCTGGTTTAAGTATTGATCATGGAAGATTCTGTGCAAATATTATGTAGACTTTGTTTGAAACATTCTCTAGAAACCACAAATCTGTTTAGTTATCATGATGGACATCTGCTAGCTGATTTAGTAAAAATAATTTGTCCTATTTCAATAGTAAAAAATGAGCCTGGTATTCCTGACAACGTCTGCAAAGGATGTTTAGAATTAATTATTGATGCCAATAATTTACGTGACCTGAGTTTGATGAACGATGCTGAATTAAGACGTACCAAAGAAGAAATCAATTTTAAGGAGGAAAATTTCTATATCGAAGCTTTGGATGAAGCAACTTTTGAAGATGCAAAATTTTATCCCATCAATTTGGATGAGCAACCGATAAAAATAGAATCATACAAGGAACAAACCGTTATTAATATTTCTAAAGTCAAAAACTATTGTGAGTTATGTGACACAATTTTCTCAAATGCTAGTTCATTTAAACGACATCAACTTCGACGTCACAGTGATGCTCAATATCATTGCGATTTATGTGGAACTGTATTTAAAACAAAACACGATACTGAAACTCATATGAAGAGAGTACATGTGAAAAAGTTTCAAGAAGTCAAGTTTTTATATTCTCAGAAACTCAGCATTGATGTGACTGATATGTATGAGAAGCATGAAGAAGCTCCAAGACTCAATTGCACTTTCTGTGCTTATACTGATGATGACGAAGATTCTCTTCTTCAACATTTATCAACACATTTAGATGTTGTAAAGTCGGGAAAAATGTATTGCACTTTATGTCCGTCAGCAATTCTTTCAATGGATTTTATGATAAAACACACAAAATCTCACAACGAGAAACTGAAGACTCATCGTTGTCTCATATGTAATAAACTCTTTCCATTCGACGATAAATTCCTAAACCATTTAAGAAATCATAAAAAGAATCAACATCAGATCTGCTTTTGTCCTGAATGTGGTCGTAAATTTTCAAAGCCACGACTAATGGAAGATCACATTCGGTTCATTCATAACAAAGAAGCTCTCTTCTGTTGTCCTAAATGTGGACAAGGATTTGGTAGTAAATCGGCTCTTAATGGACATATCAAAAGGCACATCGATGGCAATAAATATCAATGTCCATTTTGTCCAAAAACGTTTTCATCTCATAACTTGTTAAATTCACATAAAGTTGTTCATACGACAGAAAGAGTAAGTATACCATTAACAAAGCTTTTATTTTTGAAAATAATAAACTTTTTCTAGCCTTTTGCATGTGGAAAATGTGACAAACGATTTAAGAATCAGAAAGTTCTTAATGATCATTTGAAACGTCATGACAACTCGCGACCATTATATATCTGCTCGATTTGTAATCGATCACTCAACAGTTCATTCGCTCTGTCTCGTCATTTTCTTATACACACTGGATCTGTGAGTAATTTTTACATTTAAATTATTCTGAAAATATTAATTTTATTATTTTCTTGTAGAAACCTTACGAATGTGAACATTGTCCTAAAGCTTATGCACAGAAAAACGATCTTAATAAGCATTTAAGGATCCATGTTGGAGAAAACACATATTTTTGTGACTTTCCAGGATGTACCGAGTCATTTAGAATAGTCGCTGAATTGAGAGTTCATCAAGGAGTTCATTATTTGAAAAGTTGATAAAATTTAACGTTTATAAAATTTTGAATTTTGTATGACATTGTCGTGTGCGTGTAAATATTTCTGAGTAAACTTCAGCACCACATAAAGAAAATTATTTCCCTCACCGTTCGAAATAAAATAATTTAAACTCATTTATTTAATTTTTTCTACATTGACCGATTAATTAAACTACGAAATATCAATTTCATCTACCTTGATCAACAGTATTCGCAGAAAGTTATTGTCTATCAGACAGTTTTGAATCTTAGGTTTGAATTTTTCTCCAGGTTACATCATTTCATTTGTGTTTTTCTTTACTTCGCAACCATTAAAAGGATTTTTGATCCGCAATTTAAATTTACTTCTCAGAAGTTTGTTTAAAAGTTAATAAACTATTTTTAGCCAACAATAAAATAAGATTGTATAGCATAACTGAGAAAAATAAAAGTTTCATGTAAAATATTAAAGATTCGTTAAATTAAATGGTTACGAAGTTATCATTAACGCAGTTCAGATCCAGCTAAAAACAAAATTCTTATCAATCTCAAAAAAATTTAAATATTAAAGTTACTTTTCATGTTTCTCTTATTAGTTAATGTGATAATGCAAGAAAAGCAGTGATTTTGTTTAAGAAAGGTTGATATGAGCAAGGAAAGTCCAAAGAAGGTGAGCTCATCAATCGATATTTAAACTTTTTTTTTGTAATTTTTAAGCATTTATAATTTTGCAAGTTATTTTCATCTTATCATTAAAATTATGATAATTGCTTCGTTATTAATTAGTGTATTTTACGTTTCTTTTATATTTTCAGTTCTGATCCTGCTAAGAATTATAAAGCACATTTTTATTTTACGAAAAGAAAAAAAAAATTTTTGTTGTACTGCTGGTGATTGAAGAGAAATATTGATCCGTAAATATTTCAGTTTAATTGAATCAACACTTTTTATCCTTCCATCAAATAACTGAATTAAATGGCTGCTTACCTTAATCGTGGAATGTCAATGGTCACCGGTTACGATTCTCTCGTCGATACAAATTCACGTCAACTGCACAACGTCAACTCGCCACTTCAGATATTCGTCAAAGCCAAAAAGAACATCAATGACATTTTTGGAGACATCAGTGATTATGTTATCGAGACGACAAATTTCGTCGAAGGTAATTCAAGTTTCTTCTCCCTTATGAACAAATCAATTAAAGAATTTTCATTTCATTTTAGGACTCTCCGAAAGTCAAGGTCAGGGAGACATTGTTGACAAAGCTGAAGCGGAAACATTTCGCAGTTATGTTTTCAAGATTAACAACATTCGTGAAGTGTTAACACGTGATCACATGAAAGTTGCATTTTTTGGACGAACATCAAATGGTAAAAGTTCAGTTATCAATGCTATGTTGAGAGATAAAATTTTACCAAGTGGCATCGGACACACAACAAACTGCTTTTGTCAAGTCGAAGGAATTGATGGACATGAAGCTTATCTTGTGAAAGAAGGATCTGAAGAGAAGCTTAATGTAACTGTGAGTTGATATGCATTGATTAAGTTGACAATTATTCAATTTAAATCTTAAATTCTCAGTCTGTGAAACAACTTGCAAATGCTTTATGTCAAGAAAAGTTATGTGAAAGTTCTTTGGTGAGAATATTCTGGCCACGCGAACGTTGCAGTTTACTTCGTGACGATGTTGTGTTTGTTGACTCACCGGGTGTCGATGTATCACAGAATCTCGACGATTGGATTGATAATCATTGTTTAAATGCTGACGTTTTTGTTCTTGTATTGAACGCTGAATCGACAATGACTTTAGCTGTAAGATTTTTTAATTATTTTAAAATATTTTCTATTGATTATTTTCATATCAGGAAAAATCATTCTTTCATGAAGTTTCCACGAAGATTTCCAAACCAAATATATTTGTTCTTAATAATCGTTGGGATGCGAGTGCTTCGGAGCCTGAATTTCAAGAATCTGTAAGTAAAGAAATTATTTTATTTCTTTTTTTTTCATTTCCTACCATTCAACGAAAAATTCTGTTTCTTTAATTAAACTTTAACGCACGTCCTTTCATGGGAAGAAGGATGCGTTGGAGAAGGTAAAAAGCAAAGCTTAGTGAATGCCAATTATGCATTTCCTGCACCAATTCCATTTTTTTATAGTTTTCTTATCAAAATTTTAGACTTTCTTAAATATTTCTTATCTTCTCAGGTCAAAGCTCAGCATCAAGAGCGCTGCATCGATTTTCTTGTCAAAGAACTAAAAGTCAACACAGTGAAAGAAGCTGAAGAAAGAGTATTTTTTGTGTCAGCTCGGGAAACATTGCAAGGACGATTACAAGAAGCAAATGGATTGCCAGCTCATACCGGTGCCTTAGCTGAAGGCTTTCAAAGTCGTTACTTTGAGTTTCAAGATTTCGAGAGAAAGTTCGAAGAGTGCATAAGTAAAAGTGCCGTGAAAACAAAGTTTGAACAACACAGTTCACGTGGAAAGACAATTTCCAACGACATGAAACTTATGTTGGATAACATTTTCGAGCGAATCAACGATTTAAGGAATCAAAAGTTAGAACAGAAGAAATTCTTGACAGATCGAATCAGCAACACTGAAACACAACTTATGGTGGTGACACGGGAAATGAAGATGAAAATTCATAACATGGTTGAGGAAGTCGAACAAAAAGTATCAAAAGCGTTGAATGAAGAAATTTGGCGATTAAACGTTCTTGTTGATGAATTTAATTTACCTTTTCACACTGACGCTTTGGTGTTGAATGTCTACAAAAAGGAAATGAATGGTTACGTTGAAAATGGTTTAGGATCGAATTTACGTGCGAGGCTTTCTACCGCACTTGCGATGAATATTGAAACAGCACAACGTGAAATGACGGATCGAATGACTGCACTTGTTCCAAAAGAAAAACTTAAAGAACAAACCAGTCAAGTGATTGTTGCTCGTAATCAACCATTTGAAATGCTTTACACATTAAATTGCCAGAACTTGTGTAGTGACTTCCAGGAAGATCTTGATTTTAGATTCTCTTGGGGAATTACTGCGTTAATTCAACGATTTAATGCTCGTCGTACTAATGGAAAAGGTGGAAAAGCGATTAAAGGAAGAAATAATGGAAATTTAAATGTAATCAATTAAATATTTAATTTTTAGACGAATTTTTAATTAATTTATTTTAAATTTCCAGGCATCATACGCAATGACCCCAACAGCAGATTTAAATTCACCAATGAATTTAATGCCACACTTTAATAGTGACTTTACGACAGATGAACAAATTTCATTGATTTCCCGTATCGCAGCTGCTTCCATCGGATCACAAGGAACTGTTGGTGGACTTATTATCGCTGGAATTGTAAGAATCCATCAGATAGTTCTGAAATTGGAATAGTTTTTATTGTTTTCTCCTTTAGCTCTTCAAAACAATCGGTTGGCGTGTATTGTTTGGCATTGGTGGCATTTACTTGTCAGTTTATGCTTATGAACGCCTTTCATGGACAAATAAAGCTAAGGAAAGAAAGTTCAAGGATCAATACGTTAAACATGCAACTCGGAAATTGAAATTGATTGTCGACTTAACATCTGCTAATTGCAGTCATCAAGTTCAACAGTAATTTAAGAATTTCTTTCTGTTCTTCAAATAAACTAACATTTTTACCTTCAATATTCACAGAGAACTCTCAAGCACATTCGCTCGATTATGTCGTGTGGTGGACAATGCACAAAGTGACATGAATAACGAACTGAAGGAAATTGAAAACTCATTGAACATTCTTGAAGCCAATCAAAAGCAAATCAAACTTTTGCGCAATAAAGCTGCGTTCATCACCAATAAACTCGATACATTTGAGAATAATTATATTAAATCGAACTAGAAGAGAAATTTTATGAGAAAGTTTTTTGTTTTAAATCGATAGCATGTATTGTTTAGTACTGAAATTTGAAAAATATTTTCATTTTATCAAATTGTTTTGATGCAACTAGTTAAGTAACATCACTAACACAAAATATTAAAATTGAATTGTAATTGCTGAAGAAATTTGTGGAGATCCTCCAGCAACTCACAATAAAACGAAACTTTCTGTTGAAATAAAAATTAGTTGAAAACAATATAAATGAGTAGTTTCAGTTCTATAATAGGAGAACTGTGAACATTCTTCAATTTCAAGTTAAATTTTTCTCATCTTCATGCTAAACATTTTTAACGAACTTTTTAAATTCAGTTTCAAATAGAAAGAAAACCAAAATTTTCTAAACAGTGTAAAAGTCAGCTGTAAACAAAAAAAACATAAATATATAAAAAATCTACCGAAAAAAAATTATAATGATTGAAGACATAAATTTGAATTTCGTAGACATTTTCCCATCTACAATCGTAGATCTAATATTTCAACATCTAACTGGCCAAGAGATTTTAGACGCAACAGCCGTTCACAAGTCTTGGAATAATTTTATATCTTCGCAATCATTAATAAGCTTCAAAGATATTTACATTCAACCACAAGTGATTGAAGATATCAACTATCTGGTTAATAGTGAGCGAAGATACGAACATCTTAGAGCTGTTAATGTTACAGCATTTATACCTGAACTACTCAAATTCATATCGAATCAAAGAAGACATTGGAAAACCATCATCATCTTTAGAACAACGTTCGGCACGAGATCACAAATTGAAGATGTCTTTAGAATCTCCTCAAAGACTATTGAGAAGCTTGAATTATTTCATGTGTGGTGCAAAGATAACCTGGAGTTATCATCATCATCAACTTTCAACTTCCCTCAACTCCAGCATCTTCGAATAGTTTATCATCACATTGATACTGATCCCTGGATTAATTGTTACATCGCTAGTGTACCAAAGTTGATTTCTATTACTCTTGGAAATGCTGGTGACTCTCAAATGAAGCAATTGATATTGAATGCAACGTGTTTAAAAAATTTATCGTTGTTTGGTAAATTTCAAGATTCAGACTTCTTCAACCATCTATCTGAGACTCTCCCACCTCGATTAGAAGAGTTCACTTTCAATGATATTTTGAGCAGTTCGCATGATGATTTTAATTTAAGCTTTTTTAATTGTTTCTTCAAATCACAGTCAAACACTTTAAAGCGATTTGAAACGGATGCATTATTGGAGCCGGAAGAGTTATCTACAGCATTTAAAATGAAAAACCTTCATACATTAAAAATAAAAAGCTTTGATTATAACCGTGAAACTATAAGAAATCACATCGATTCGTTAATCGTCACAGAAATACCAGAAGCAAGCTTAAAAGTTTTCATCGTTCAGATCATGGATCAGAATCTTTTAGAACTTCTGGCTCTTCATGCAAGAGGTCTTGAAGAACTTCGTGCTCAAGAATTACATGCTACAAATGTATCCAATCCAACATGGTTTCCCAAACTTCAAAAAGTTCAAGTAAATTTCTTTAACCCAGAAATTAGCGATCAGCTCGGAACAAAAGCGGAAAACGAAAGAACACATTTTGAGCAGCTTCTTTTAGACGAAGACTAATTTATATTTAATTACAAATAAACGAAATATCTGTTAGAATGAAATGATTTTTGTGTAACTCAAATTTTGATATTCTGTAGATTTGCATTTCAGAAATTCGATGTTCCTAAAATATTTAAAAAGTTTCCATTCTCAAGAAGTAAAAAATTATCAAAAAGAAAAATACCAACGACACGTAACGTTCCCAAGCGGTCACCCATCTAAGTACTAATTACGCCCGATGTTGCTTAACTTCGGTGATCGGACGAGAACCGGTGTGTTCAACATGGTATGGTCGTTGACGAGAGTCTCGCTGCTTATCGTCAAACATTACACAATTGAGTCAGAAATAGATTTAAAAGTTTTCATTCTCAAGAAGTGAAAAAATTTTCAAAAAGAAATACCAACGACACGTAACGTTCCCAAGCGGTCACCCATCTAAGTACTAATTACGCCCGATGTTGCTTAACTTCGGTGATCGGACGAGAACCGGTGTGTTCAACATGGTATGGTCGTTGACGAGAGTCTCGCTGCTTATCGTCAAACATTACACAATTGAGTTAGAAATAGATTTAAAAGTTTTCATTCTCAGGAAGTAAAAAATTATCAAAAAGAAAAAATACCAACGACACGTAACGTTCCCAAGCGGTCACCCATCTAAGTACTAATTACGCCCGATGTTGCTTAACTTCGGTGATCGGACGAGAACCGGTGTGTTCAACATGGTATGGTCGTTGACGAGAGTCTCGCTGCTTATCGTCAAACATTACACAATTGAGTTAGAAATAGATTTAAAAATTTAAGAGTTCCCAAGAAATTCAAAAAATTATCAAAAAGAAAAAATACCAACGACACGTAACGTTCCCAAGCGGTCACCCATCTAAGTACTAATTACGCCCGATGTTGCTTAACTTCGGTGATCGGACGAGAACCGGTGTGTTGAACATGGTATGGTCGTTGACGAGAGTATCGCTGCTTATCGTGACTTCATATTTTAGGTAAATTAAAAAAATTGTATTGAAAAACAAATAAAGAACATGATTTAAACATAAAAATATTTTCAAGCGGCTTGAAAACAAACTATAAAATAAACAATTTTATTTCAATTAGAGTTTTCTAAGAATTTTTTTTCGTTAGCATGAAAGCTCTTAAGGATATTCGTGATTCATTCTCATGCGAGCTCAAACAGACAGTAAAATATTTTTTACTATTTTCAAGTCATGTTTCATAGCTCTATTTATTGCAATGGAACTATGCAATCCATTGATCAAACTTTACACTTTAAGAAATGCTGCACTTTTATCACTTCCATTGACACAGTGTCAAGCAAAAAGTGTTGTTGCGATAAGAAAATAATTATCTTATTCTTTTAAAAATATTATTCTTTTAATTTAATTTTGTCTACTGAAACTTTCACAAATCGTGTCGGAATAAATAAAAGAAGAATAATTTGATACTTAATGGAGTTGTTCTGGGTTTGTAAAAAGTGAAAATTAATTTTAATCGAGTTTAAATTGAATATACCTACATATTTAAGCAACAAAAAAAAAATTTATGAAATGATAGAAAACTCAGAAAAAATGTTTGAAGACTATGATAGTTTAGTGATTTCGATTCCCAATAGAAAAGGAATTTATAAAAAGGTGTACAAAAAAGCTGGTTCAGTTGAAATTGGAGTTCAAAATAGTTTTGATATTTCTGAATCAGTTGCTACAACTGACAATCCCACATTCTCTCATGTCGGAATAAATCATGTCGAAGGGGGGTGGCCACGTGATATTTGTCGCTTTAATGAAGAACAAACCATTCGATATTGCAAGAAACAAGAGAATGATTATCGATATTTAGTACAAATGAAAACAATGATCAAAACATGTGAACACGCAATATTTCAAAACAATTCCATAAACTTGTATGAGACATATTTTGACGACCTGGAAACGATTAACTTAAAAGAAGGATACTCACTTAAAGTATTAAACACTTATCGTAATGGAACTAAACACGGAGTAAAAAAAATTGTGTGGACTCTTGATGAACCAACATATTTGGCATGTTGTTATAATGGTAATCAAAATTACTACGATTATTTGATTGATGAAAAAAATGTCATCAATATTTGGGACATTGAATGCCCAGGGGAACCAATTATCAAGTTGAATTCATTAGCACAAACGCATTGTTTAGAATACAATCCAAAACATCCAAAGTGTTTAATTTCTGGATTGGTGACAGGTCAAATAGCCGAATGGGATGTTCGAGTCAATAATCATTCTCCCATTTTACTTTCAAAACGTGAAAACAGTCACTCGGATTGTGTCAACGCTATAACATTCTATTGTTCAAAGACAAACATGGAATTTTTCTCCGGTTCAGCAGCTGGCGAAATATTTTGGTGGGATTTAAGAAATATAAGCAAACCCATGGAAAGTTTGATTTTCAACCCAAATGCAATTAAAAATGGAATAAGGAACGATGAAAAGGCTTTTGGTGTTAGATAGAATTTTTTTTAATTTTTTTATGAGTTAATCAATTTTTTATTCCAGATTAATGTGCTAGATTATGAGAGTACATTTCCAAACAAATATTTAGTGGGAACAGACGCTGGCACTGTCTACATATGCAACCAAAAATTCAAAAATCCTACTGACAGAATTCATGCAGAACTTCAATGCTGTCAAGGCCCTATTTCTGCTGTTCAACGAAATTCCTTTTTTCCTAAACATTTTCTAAGCGTTGGTGATTGGCAAGCGAAAATTTGGTATGAGGAATTCAAAGATTCTCCAATATTTTGGACGAAAAAATATGAATCTGAATTAATGCATGGTTGTTGGAATCCAATAAGATGTTCATGTTTTTATTTGTGCCGAATGGATGGTTGGTTTGATGTTTGGGATATTACACATAATTGTCAGCAATCAGCTATATCTTCAAAGGTAAAATTTGAAAGTTTTTATGATAAATTACTTTTCTAATAAAGTTTCGAACAGCTTTCTGACTATCCATTGCTAACATGTACACCAGATAAAGAAGGAAAATTAATTGCAATTGGATCTCATAATGGCGATATTCATTTAGTTGAAGTATCAGAAAATTTGTCATCTTCTACCGCTTATGATAGACCCAAAATGAATTTTGTTCTTGAACATGAAACAAGAAGGGAGAAATTATTGTACAATAAGCAACGTGAATCAAATCTTAAAGAAAAGGAAAGGGAACAAAATCGAATTCATTTAGGTTTACTCAATTGCGAAGAAGTTGAAATGAATCTTAGCAATGAACTTGTTCAAGAAGCCGAAATGAACTTCCATCAACTCATTGGACAATTAAAACAGTATAACTAGGTAGGTAGGATTTTATATCATCGTATAAGAGAAATGGATCTACTTGTTAGAATCCAATAAGATGTCCAAGTTTTTATTTTAAATCTAATATCCATTTTCCCTAATTTACTTAAAAAGTTTCTTACAACTTGCATGCGAAATTGTAAGGATTCGTTACCAATTCGACGGCGCCGTTGAAAATTTAATTTGAATTTACCGCACTTTTTTTAAAACAAAAAACTTTTCGTCTGCTTTCAAGCTTTTAAAATTTTCAATAAAAAAATATTTAAAAATATCTTAGTTTGTATGCTTTTATCAAGTTTCGAACAAGTCAAATAGGTTTTTTAAGAATAATATAAAATGGCTGATCCTGAAGAAAATATTCCAGTAACAGAGGAAGTATGTTGGATTAACAAAATTAAATTATTATTTTCGATTGTATGAAATAAATAAATTAATGCAAACATAAAATAATTTATTTTAAAGGCAATACCACCTATCATCCCGGAAGTTCCGAAAGAGAAGCAAATTGTAACTGATTCTGCTTTACCGGATGTTCCTCTAGATCTACATCAAAGTCCATCCACTTCTCGAATCTCTGACACTCCAGAAGTAACAAATGAGTCAAAACATGACAAAAGTTCAACGAGTGAATCAACTACACCTACAAAATCTAGAAGAAAACGTAAGCCAAACGTCACTAAAAAAGTATCGTCGAATGAAATGTCAGCATCTGAAAACGATTTGGAAGTTATTCCAAATATTCCAAGTATACCAAACATTGATATTGAAAAAAATCTGCTAACCAATGTCATCAGCGGTTCACCACCAAAAAATCCTGAATCTGATGAATGTGAGACGATCGACAAGATTGCTCAAATGGTCTCCAGTATTACTTCAAATAATGTGAACGTTGTTCCATCAGCTGATAAAGCAAATGACGAATTAATTGAAAATCAGCTGGCAAAGATGTTTGGTGATCCAAATAATGGAACTGCATTAGATCCTGTTGCTTCTGAAACACCAAACATATCCACAAATGACATGAAAAAGAAAGCATCTACAAAACCAAAAGCTTCAAGAAAGAAAAAAGTTGAAGGAGCAACAGGAAAGAAAAAGCAACCACCAGGAGCCGGAGGAAAACTTAAGAATGGAAAGTCGAGTAAAAAAGGCAACAAGAATGAAGACGTCAATGATTCGAAAGCTGAGAAGAATCTCAAAAAATCGAAGGAAAATGGTGGAAAATCAAGATCAAAACCAGATATTGCTCCATTTGTTAAGATAAAGAAGGATGGTTCCTTCAACATTGTAAATCAAACTGCCAATGGAGATGACGACACCGAGAAATCAGTAAATAAGCCTAAAAAGAGCAACACTGATAAGAATAAAAGAATTCGTGGACTTCATGTAAGCACATTAAGTAATAAATATGACGCTGATAAACGAGATGCAACATGGGTGTGTGTCTTCTGCAAATTGGGACCTCACAAGCATAAGCTTGGAGATTTGTTTGGACCATACATCTTGAACATTCGTTCTGAAGAATATTCACAATGTCTTCAAGATCCATCGACTGATATCTTTAGGCAAACCAACAAGAACAAACTTTTGAAAACTCCACCACAATCTGCAACTCCAGAAAAGCCAAAGAAAAAGAGAAAATTAAACAACGCAACAGCTGTTGAAGTAAATGGTTTATCTGTATCGATGGAAGAAATTTTTAATGGCATGACAAAGGTTGATGACGATAATTATGAAGTTTGGTTCCATGAAGATTGTCTTGTGTGGGCTTCAGGCGTTTACATGATTGGAACCAAAATTGTTGGAATGAAATCAGCCATCTGGTCAAGTACAAGATATCGATGTACTTATTGCAGTAAAAATGGAGCGATGGTGTCGTGCTTATCAAGAGAATGCAAAAAACCAGCACACATTGCATGTGCTAGAAAAGGTTGGAAATTAGATGATGAATTTAAAACATTTTGTGAACTACATCATTGATTTGTAAATGAAAAACTAATCAATAAAAAATTAAATTGAAAAGTATTATGAAAAATATTCGAAATTTTCGTTAGTTATCAGAAATCTTATCAAAAAGCTTATTGAGATATGAATATCTGTTGATAAACACAAAAATTTTAAGTTTTCATAATTTAGTATAAAATCTGACGTGGTGCAATCGATACAAAGAAAAGATGAAGAAACATTCTGCAATTTTCTTTTTTATTTTCCTTTCTTTAATTGTTCTTGTCTTCGCTCATAAAGAAGGAAAAGCAATGCGAGATGTTTTTTGTAACTTTATAGAAGATGACCGTGGTTATGTTTGTGAACTTACCAAATTAAAATTATTCAGTGAAGACGACATTTTAAGATTCACCGGAGAACAAATGAGTGGAAAATCAAATGAAGACGTCAAATATCTTCACATTCATTCATCTGAAAGTAACATTGTTCCATCGGAAAATATTTTCAATTTCTTTGTGAATCTGGAGAAGTTGGAAATGAAAGGTGTTGGTGTGCGAACTGTCAGCACAATCATCAATTGTATGCCATTAGACCTAATCATTCTAAGTGATAATCAAATCTCATTTCTTGATGCTGGAACATTTATTGAATGTGCCAATTTAGAGATTCTTGACCTGGCAAGAAATGAAATAAAGAAAATCAACGATAATGCATTTTCATCATTGAAAACTCTCAGAGAATTGGATTTGAGTAACAATCAACTTGACAAATTGACAAGAAAATCAATAAAACCTATGAAGAATCTAAGAAAATTGTCATTTAGGGCTAATAAAATTAAAGAGTTGCCGTATAATATTTTCAATGATTTGTTTGAACTCAGAAATTTAGATTTATCGGACAATCCTTTAACACGTTTAGATTTCCGATCATTTGATATAACTATACGCATTGAGAGTTTGAAATTAAGTGGAACTGACATCAATAAACTTCATCCTTACACATTCAGGAATCTTAGAAGATTGAGATTCCTTGATATCTCCCGGAATGATTTACAGCACATAGAAAATGAACTGATGGCAACAAATAAAGAAGTTGAAGAAATTAGAATGAATGATTGTGGAGTTAAATCAATTGGACGTCAGTTCTTTGATAAATTAGATAGACTTAAAACTTTCAAAGCACTTGGAAATAAATGTGTTGATGGCGATTATACTGGTGACGTGATCCTAATGAGACCAAAATTTTTGGACTGTTTCATCGAATGGGATAAAATCAAAGAACGAGGGAATAAAGGCATTCACACTGGAGATGAGTTGTAAATATTGTTTTATTAATGAATTATAATGAAAGTAAATTTTCAATATGAAAATAAATAAAAATAATTTTTGGTATCATTTCTTCCGAAAATTTAAGTCCAGTCTTTTCATTTTAACTAAATAATTTAAGAAAATGTGCCATGTTAAAATAGAAAACTTAAAAACACTTCGACTAGATATATGTTGTTTTACTCTGATTTTTCTATGATTAAAAAAAAGTTTAAATTTATTGTATCCAAAATTTCACTTTATTTTGTATGCATAATATGTTGGAAATCATCGCTTGAACAAACGAATGAGATCTTTCTAACACTTTAAATTCATTCATCTGAAATTGTGACTCCTGTTTTAGCGCTTATCCAATCTAAATATTTATCAACACGAGTGAATCCTTGAACATCGTTGACACAATGTTCTGTCTGAAAAAAAGAATTAATTCCAACCAGTTTCGATATTCCGTTTGATTGATAAATCAATGGGCCACCTAAATTCAGCAGAGATTGATTAATGTTTAAATATTATTTAATTAAGTTTGATTTCTTACCAGAATCCCCGAAGCAAGTACTACTTCCAGTATTCAATCCTTTTGCGCAAAGCATAGTCGATTTAAATACCCAATGAACGAGAGAACAATCATAATCTGATATTCCATTGATATAAGCATAATTAAGATAATCTGGATAACTTGTGACAGTTTTTCCAAAGCCACATGAAAGTAAAACGGAACCGCTGTATGATTTCGATACATCCGATCTTGGCGGAAGTTGAACTATGCTAACTGCACTCGATATGGGGACGGCCGATACCAGTTTTATTAGAGCAATATCGTTGGCGAGAGTTGAAGGTTGCCAATTTTCATGAACGTAATGTCCAGAAGCTGTTCTTTTCACAGGCATATTATTTTTATTTATCGATCCAAAGTGAGCCTGAGCGCCGATATAATCTCTTACACAGTGAGCTGCTGTGGTGAGCCATTGAGTGGCAATCAAAGTGCCTCCACAGAATATACTAACTCCAGGACGGTAAATAATTAGATATGCGTAATATGGGAATTGGTTTGTACTAGCAATGCTTCCATAGACGATTCTTGTGCTTCTAAACCTTGTTACATTCGCCAAAATATCGTCGAAAATTTCATCTGGAAGAATTTCAAAATTCACAAATCCATCATCTTCTTTCAACGGTTCAGGCTCGGGTTCAACAATTAACGTTTTCTCATCGACATCACCGGTAATCTCATCAATTTCCACATCTCCAATTAATGCAAATTCTTCACTTTCAACAGATTTGCTTAAAGCAATTTCCAAAAAACCAAATATTAACAACAATTTTATTAAACTTTTCATTTTGCACGAAAGAAATACCCCGAATAACTGCGTGAAGATGAATGCGATATTCTTTTATACAATCTTTATCTCTAAATCTTTAGCATCAGCAAATTATACTACGTCAGCTAATTGCATTGCGAATTTCACCATACATCTTTTAATTCTTAAAAAGTGCCTTTTAATAAGAGGAAATGATAAATCTGCCAGTTTCTTAAGTGATAAGCGAAGCAAACAGCAATAAGCGTCATTTGTGTACAATACGAAAGTTCAAAACTTTTATTTATAATTTAATATAAATTATGCCACTTGTTATGTCTTTAATAAAATTTGACTTTGGCTATTTCCTATATGTTCAAGCAATAAAA